>OZ026516.1:117149615-117494153 GCA_964019695.1 Loripinus fragilis
GTTGTAAACAAAAATATGAACTAATCCAGGTAATGTGTATTTTATACAGGTATATTACATTAGCTGCCTCAAACTGCAGTATTTCGTTGACCGTTATTAACCCGTTTCAATGGAAAAAATACAATGTGGTATAGTCTGATTATTTTGCATCTTTGAAACATCAGTACGAGCAATCTGTGGGTTGAGCGGATTTTTTTATATACTTCAACAAAACGCTTTGAGGCGTGACTGTAACGGTAATTTGAATTGCATGGATCGAGGGTCATTACTTAGAGGTCGTGGTAGAAGTATACTTTGTCACACTTGTATTTGCATGGGGACAATAAAGGAAGGTGATATAATTTAGGATTTATCATGATTTCAGGAGTCAGGCACATCGTTTTGAAAAAAAAGATCCATTTATAACTTAGAAGTTGAATTATACTAACAATTAAACTCCACCTGAAATGTTTTAGACCTGTTTTTGCGATGATTTTTACCACGTCATTTTTTCGAAATCCTTATCCCGATGAAAAGTATTCAGAAACATCCCTGCCAACTTCTCATCCCAGTTCCAACATCTAAAATGATGATGTTACATCTGTGCATAGATGCACTCTGAGCATTTTAAGCAAAGCACAAATATAACAAGTCAAAGATGTCAATCAAAATGTTACATTGTACCGCCACAATTCACTTGTTAAAGCGATGTATTATATGGCTTGTTCAAATATATTGGAAAGCACGCCTGATTCGCACGTGCGATTAAGCTAGTGTGGATTCGCACGTGCGTTAAGCTAGTGGGATCATCTCGGAACCGTAAATTTTAGAACAACTGCAAAGGAAAATGGCACGTTGTGCAAAAACCCAAACTTTGTTCGTACAAATGAGCCTGTCTGACGTTGATTCTGTGCGTGCACGGAAAATTCTGGGCATGCAAATGGCAGTTTTATCACTTTCATGTTATACACAACCTTTGAATAACATGATTTTCATCGTTCACGATTTTTTTTGATAATACCTCTTTCTGACACGCCCATACGAATTTTACCCGTCAATAAAACAAACTTTGAAATGTTAAACGAATTCAATTAATTGCAAAATTTTTATCTAAATACAGTTGAATCTCGTTAATTCGAAGTCCTAGGGGCTACAGGTTTTATTTCGAATTATCGAAAATTCGACTTATAGGTAGGTAGAAATAAAAGATATATAGCCCCCAGAAATTATAATGATTATTTTTTTCTTATCAAATATATGTTTTGTGTGCATAAAAGAAACGTCTTAGGGAGACGTTTCTTTTACGCACCCAGAACATATATTATTATAGAAAGTTATCAAAATAGATCATGAATAGGTCCTATACTCTAAATTCAGTCTGTCCCAAATTTATTTCGAATTAGCCAGTATTTCGAAAAATCGATGCTCGAATTTTTGAGGTTTTACTGTACACAAAATCTGTACGTGTAACAAACACCAGACCTTTAGGAGAAGTTGGTGGAAAGTCTTCTCTACAGCTTTATCGTTAACACACTTTGCTAAATTGAAGATATAAACGTTATTGCCAAAGAATAGCAGTTGGATTTTTTTTCATGTCGTATAATAACTTATTTTCAGGATTGAGTAATTGAGATTTACTGTCGTGGTAGAGTGCTTGACACGAGACCGAGTGTCCGTGGGTTCAAGCCTCACCGGCGCTACAGCGTTGTGCCTTGAGCAAAACACATTAATCCTAGCTTAGTAATGGTTTTACCCAGTAAGACCCGTCCCTACATAATTGAAAGATTGTTGATATGACTCAAGGCAAACAAGGTTTTACTGTTATCACTATTTAATTCCGTCCATCAAAAATGTTCGTTTTGTGTAAATGCTTATAGTGTAAGTCCCATTATCATATTTTGACTTTAGCGAGGCGGGGAGAATAAAAAATAGCAGCTTACCATCGGCCCAGCAATATGCAATTACCTTTCGCCGTTGGCCGATAATGGTTAGCTTTAACGTTCTTTCTGGGACTTTATAAAAAACGAAATGCCCATGAAACTTCTACGCTGTCTTTAATTTGAGCGGGCAGTATCAGGGAAGGTTCTGGCTAGTCTGTTCGAATGCTCAATCTACTTTGCACCTGCGCTGGTCGCCAATGATAAAAACATAAATATCTTCTGAGCTGACTTAACCCTTAATGCGCTAATCGCAAAAAAAGTCGTCTGCTTTCTCGTCTGCTGAAATGTTTAAGAAACCTCTATGGAAAACAGTGTGGACCCAGATAAGACTTCTCCTATAGGAGCACTCTGTTCTGGGTCCACACTGTTTGCTTCTATACTAAATTCGTCAGTGATGCTAGGAAATTATTTGCAGCAGATGACTTCAGCAGACGACATTTTCAGATGCATTTTTTTCTTGGCGCTTTAAGGGTAAAATATTACAGCATCACTCTACAATAAGTTACCGCGTCCGGGAAACCCAACTATATCCTATATACATATAAGCACGGGTATGATCAGTCAGAATGACAAGCTCCTGTCTGAAAATCACGAGACTACCGAAAAATGACCACTCTGCATTCAATTGCATAAAATGCGTTACGATTGTGTTATCCATCGCATCAGTAATACTGTGTGCATACAGTTTTAATACACTTTTTCTCGGTCCCGCGAAGCGTGGTCGGCAGAGTTCTGTTTATAGTCTGACTTCTATGGACTAGTCTTGAGGGTGACCGGGGGGAGGAGGGGGAGGGGGTCATGAGTCATGAGTTTGAACCCTTGTACAATTTTGTTGAAATTATTTTCTCTCTTCTACTGATTCTGATGAGAGTATTTAGTAAGTACTTGATACTGATACACCGTTTGTAAAGCAGCGGTATAGGACACATTGACCGCTACCGTGATATGACTAAAATTGATGAAAATTACATGGACATAAAGCCTCAAACAAACATGCTCATTTCAGAGGGTTGGCGGGCGTATCGCTATGATATACTGTTTATCGAGATTTATAATACATTTTGGCACAGATTTGGGTGCAATACACACTTATTAACATAAATTTGTTAACCAAACTTAGCGACGTCTTTGGCGTTACATTGCAATGTAAATGACGTTACTTTTTGCGCAAAATTAACAGAGGGTCCTTGTCTTTAGAAACCCATAGTTTTCACAATTTAAGCACTAGGCAGATAAAATTTCGATTTTTCTCAATGAAATATACCATATAAACATATTTTAAGTCAGTATGCATTTCTATGGCAGGGCCGATTTCAGCCCTTCGTGAACCTAGCCCTTTAGGAACGCAAACAAAGGGAAGTAACTCAAGGATACTCTCCCTAAGGGAAGGCACTCTTATAAATGAGATCAATGCATTTACAAAAATAATTTTGGGAATGCAAACAAGGGGAAGTTACCCAAGGATACTCTCGCTGAGGGAAGTTACTCTTTCACGTAAGATCGATATATTTGCAACAGTAATTTTAGAAACATAAACAAGGGGGAATTACTCCAAGATTACTCAGATAGTGGGAACATACTCTAACAAATGAGATCGATATATTTACAACAGCAATTTTTAGAAACGCAAACAATGGGAAGAAACAAAAATACTTGAGCTAGGGGACGTCACTCTTACAAATGAGATCGATATATTTACACCAGCTATTATAGAAACGCAAACAAGGGAAAGTAACTCAAAAGAATACTCTAGCTAGGGTAAGTCTCCCTTACAAATGAGATCGATTTATTTACAACACCAATTTAAGGAACACAAACAAGGGAAGTAACCCAAGAATACTCTGGCTTAGGGAAGTCACTCTAACAAATGAGATCGTTTCATTCACAACAGCAAATTAGAAACACAAACAAGGGGAAGTTACTCAAAGAATATTCTAGTAAGGGGACGTAACGAAAAGAATAATTGGGTAAGGGGACGTCACTCTTACAAATGAGATGGAAATTATTACAACAACAAATTTAGGATCGCAAACAAGGAGAAGTAACTCAAGGATACTCCCGCTATGGAAACTCACTTTTACAAATGAGATCGATATGTTTACAACAGCAATTATAGGAACGCAAACAAGGGGAGATAACTCAAAGAATAATCTCGCTAAGTGAAGTCACACTTACAAATGAGATCGATATATTTAACAGCAATCTTAGAAACGCAAAGAAGGAGAACTTACTCCATGAAAAATCTAGTTAGGGGACGTCACTCTTACAAATGAGATAGATATAATTACAACAGCAAATTAAGGAACGCAAACAAGGGATAGTAACTCAAGGATACTCTCGTTAAGGGAAGTCACTCTTACAAATGAGATTGATATATTTACAACAGCATTTTTAGGAACGCAAACAAGGGAAAGAAACTCCAAGAATACTTTAGCTAGGGGAAGTCACTCTTACGAATGAGATCGATATATTTGCAACAGCAATTTTTGGAACGCAAACAAGGGGAAATTACTCAAAGTATACTAAAGTTAGGGGACGTCACTCTTACAAATGAGATTGATATACTAACAACAGCAATTTTAGAAACGCAAACAATGGGAAGTAAGTCCAAGAATACTCTAGCTAGTGGAAGTCAATCTAACAAATGAGGTCAATATATTTACAACTGCAATTCTAGGAAAGAAAACAAGGGGAAGTAAATATATTCTCGCTATGTGAAGTCACTCTTACAAATGAGATCGATAGATTAACAACAGCATTTTGAGAGACGCAAACAAGGGGAAGTCACTCAAAGAATACTCTACCTGGGGTAAGTCACTCTTACAAATAAGATCAATATATTAACAACAGCAATTTTAGGAACGCAAACAAGGGGAATTAACCCAAAGAGAACTCTCGCTAAGGGAAGTCACTCTTATAAATGAGATCGATATATTTAACAACAATCTTAGAAACGCAAAAAAGGAGAAGTTACTCCATGAAAAATCTAGTTAGGGGACGTCACTCTTACAAATGAGATAGATATAATTACAACAGCAAATTAAGGAACGCAAACAAGGGATAGTAACTCAAGGATACTCTCGTTAAGGGAAGTCACTCTTACAAATGAGATTGATATATTTACAACAGCATTTTTAGGAACGCAAACAAGGGAAAGTAACTCCAAGAATACTTTAGCTAGGGGAAGTCACTCTTACGAATGAGATCGATATATTTGCAACAGCAATTTTTGGAACGCAAACAAGGGGAAATTACTCAAAGTATACTCAAGTAAGGGGACGTCACTCTTACAAATGAGATTGATATACTTACAACAGCAATTTTAGAAACGCAAACAATGGGAAGTAAGTCCAAGAATACTCTAGCTAGTGGAAGTCAATCTAACAAATGAGGTCAATATATTTACAACTGCAATTCTAGGAAAGAAAACAAGGGGAAGTAAATATATTCTCGCTAAGTGAAGTTACTCTTACAAATGAGATCAATAGATTAACAACATCAATTTGAGGGACGCAAACAAGGGGAAGTCACTCAAAGAATACGCTACCTGGGGTAAGTCACTCTTAAAAATAAGATCAAATATAAACAACAGCAATTTTAGGAACGCAAAAAAGGGGAATTAACCCAAAGAGAACTCTCGCTAAGGGAAGTCACTCTTATAAATGAGATCGATATATTTAAACAGCAATTTTAGAAACACAAACAAGGAGAATTTAATCCAAGAGCACTCAATATAGTGGTAGGGCACTCTTACAAATGAGATTGATATATTTACTACAGCAATTTTAGGAAAGCAACCAATGGGAAATAACTCAAAGAATACTCTCGCTAAGGGAAGTCACTCTTACAAATGAGATCAATATATTTGCAACAGCAATTCAACAAACGCAAACAAGCGGAAGTAACTCCAAGAAAACTCTAGCTTACAAATGGATCAATGTATTTACAACAGCAATTTAAGGACGCAACCAAGGGGAAGTTACTCAAATAATACTCTCGCTAAGGGAAGTCACTCTTACAAATGAGAACGATATATTTGCTACAGCAATTTTAGAAACGCAAACAAGGGGAAGTAACTCAAAGAATACTCTCGCTAAGGGAAGTCACTCTTACAAATGAGATCGATATATTTGCAACATCAATTTTAGAACCGCAAACAAGGGGAAGTACCTCAAAGAATACTCTTGATAGGGGACGTCACTCTTACAAATGAGATCGATATATTTACAACAGAAATGTTTAAAAACGCAAACAAGAGAAAGTAACTGCAAGAATACTCTAGCTAGGGAAAGTCAATCTTAGAAATGAGATCGATATATTTACAACAGCAAAGAATGCAAACAAGGGGAAGTAACCCAAAAAATACTCTCGCTAAGGGAAGTCACTCTTGCAAATTAGATCGATTTATTTACAACAGCAATTTTAGAAATGCAAACAAGGGGAAGTAACTCGAAGAATACTCTAGCTAGGGGAAGTCACTCTTCCAAAGAGATCGATATATCTGCAACAGCAAATTTAAAAACGCAATCATGGGGATATAGCTCCAAGAGAACTCAAGATAGTTGGAGCTCACTCTTACAAATGAGATCGATATATTTACAATAGCAGTTTTAGAAACGCTAACAAGGGGTAGTAACTCCATGATTACTCTAGTTATGGGAAGTCACTCTTAAAATAAGATTTATTTACAAGAGCAATTTTAGAAACACAAACGAGGGGAAGTTAGTTAAAAATACTCTCGCTTATGGAGGCCACTCTTACAAATGAGATCAATATATATTAACAACAGCAATTTTAGAAACGCAAACAAGGGAAAGAACTCCAAGAATACTCTATAGCTAGGGGAAGTCACTCTTACAAATGAGATTTAATATTTGCTCTATTCCTTTTTTTAAGATTCCAGATGTTTCTAAGCGGTGAGCATGACATGGTCACAAATCCCCAAGAGTCAGAATCTCCTCTGAAAATCTAGATTAAGTTTTTTATAGATCCAGTTAAGTGGGTTTGTGATTATTTTCTTATCCATCAGTTTAGGCATATATTTTGGGCGCTGAAAAGAACCATCTCAATATGAGACAGTTCTTTTGAAAACCCACAACATATAAAAAGAAAATTATTTTCAATTACACACTATTATCTGGAAGTTTGGAACTTTTATACATCTATGCATTTCGAATAACTGACATTCATACACATTTTAATGCAATACTGAGTAACATCGCTTGCTGATATTTAACTCTTTGCCCCTCCCCACCCCACCCAGCCCCCTGGAATTTTCCCCGCTTTTTTGTTGTCTGCTGAATTTTTTTTCAAAATCAGCTTTTTTGAAAAACTCTTTCAGGAATAGGTTCAGAGTGTCAAATAGTTTGGATCCAGATCAGGCCCGACGTTTTGTCTTGCCTGATCTGGGTCCCAACAGTTTGCAAAAGTTAACTGCAGACTATACTGCTTCACTGCCCCCTCGTATGAACTATAGTAACTCGTAATACCTATATACGAGGTCGATGAAGCAGTCTATCAGCAGACAACACTAGGAGATAAAGAGTTACGTAAATGCTTTACCTAAAGTTGCTGAGCGTCTCTTTTCGAGGAATTCCTTTGCGTGGTATTGGCGGTAGACCGCTTTCCTCCAAATGTCTTGATAGACTCCGACCGATTGCTTGTCTCGACAGGGTCACATCATCAGTCGACGTTTTCGGCCCACTTGTAGTTTTCACATCCTCTGTATAATGAACACGTCTTCGCACGCGCTTCTGTTGACTTTTGTTTCTAGGGGGATGGGGTGTGATAGGCAAGTGTGGAGCTGTGTCAATGGTTTTGTTTTTGGTATCTACATTGAAGAAAACAGAAAGTGCGCTTTATAAATATATAATGCATAGGTTTCAATTTAGCGAAGCCTAAAATGATGTAACCTCGCTTGGCCCAGTATCTCCAAAGCATTGTAATTAGCAAATACAAGGCATGTCAGTCTCAATGAATATATGTATTAAAACAACAGGGCCAAAGGGCCCTGGATCGCTCACCTGAGTCCTGGCAAATGAGTAGCTGTTGTATTGGCCTGTGGCTAGGGAGATATGATATGATTTAAAGATAGTTCTATTTTTAGCTCTGGTAGACATGTTGTTCTGCCAAGCTGAACCTTCTGATAAATTTTGGTAGAGGGCAACATGAGGACCATATCTGAGTAATTATTTTGAATTTGGACCAGTGGTTCGGGAGGAGATGACGTTTTAAGATATTTCTTATCTAGACTTCTGGAGGCCCTTTTGTTCAGCGGAGTGGAACCATTAGTGTCATTTTGGTAGAAGGCATTATAAGGAAAAATTCTGTGAAATTATTTTGAATATGAATCCGTAGTTCAGGAGATGTCGTTTAAAGACATTTCTTAACTAGAGCTCTGGCAGCCCCTTTTTCGGTGGAGTGGAATCATTTGTGCAATGGTGGTAGGAGGCATCATGAGGAACTATACTGAGAAATTATTTTGAATTTGGACCAGTGGTTCAGAAGGAGATGTCGTTTATAAGATTTCTTATCTGGAGCTCTGTCGGTCCCTGTGTTCAGCGATGCGAAACCATTTATGCAATTTTGGTAAAGGGCATTATGTGGAACATTCATGTGAACTTTTTTAAATTTTGAACCAGTGGGCGTTTAAAGAAAACGTTTACGGACACCAGACGCCGCCGGGCGAAGACCGAGCCGAAGGAGCATTATTGAGCAAAGGAGGCTCATACAAAACGACATTTTACATAAACTGTTTGACCCCAGACGATGCGCTTAAACTATGAAGCCTTTGTGTGCCAGGACATTCTGAAAAACAAACAAACAACAACAACACCAACAACTAAAAAACACACTTGTGTCGCCCACTGCGATCGTGATTCGTGAATGGTTAATCGTCCTACCTGGGGTCTCCTGATCGGATGATTCTATTTCCTCCGACACTGACGAAACATACGGAAATGTTGTACTACTGCCGGCGTACCCCTCCGAACTGTCCGACTCCCGGTTGACAGCGTGACCATAGTAAATAAACTCAACAAGCAGCGTCTCTTCCGTGAACCCCAGATTAGGATACTGAAAAAGAAACAACAGTCGGGTAAATTCGGACATCAGGTAAATTCTGACACACATTTGCTTAGTTAATTTATTTTTTTAATCCAATAACTGAAGTACGAAACAAACAAGGTGACTGTCCGAATTTAGCTGTCTGCCCTTATTTCATTTTGCGTCGACATTCGCAACGCAAAATGTAATAAAAAATCAAAATGAAATAAATTATTACATTATTACAAAACGTGCTGCAACACTGCCCGAATATACCCGACTTTATCCTAAGTGTAACTTTACACTAACTTTGGTGGCAGCTGGACTGCCATAGACATGCGTGGATCAAGAAAATTTTGTCAGAGGGGGTCCAACTTAGACAATTTTTTTAGTTGATAAAGGGGGGGGGGAGGATCCATATACCACTATAAACAGATTATCGTCGGCCAGCCAGCGAAACGCCATTTAAATGGCGTTTCGCAGGCGTGCCGATGATGGCCCAACATTGAACAATGGTAGCTTTGTAATTTTTCAGGGGATTCGGACCAGTATTGCTAAGAAACCCTATAGTTTTGTGATTTTTCGGTGGGGGGGGGGGGGGGGCTACGGACGCCTTGTCCCCCCTCTGGATCCGCCCATGCACAGGACTTGGCGTAACCTTTCAAATGCATTAAAACTACAGTGTGTACAAAAAGAAACGCAAGCTTAACATAATGTTTGGTAACTTGAGCCTTTTCAAAGATAAGCATTCAAACTTGCAGGATACCTAGATTTAACTGTCACTTATCAGTAGGTTGAATTCCATATTTTTTCATGCATGGTAACATCATTTATGTTGGCTTTTAAGAGTACCCATGAATCAAAAAGTCACAAACACAGCATATAATGAGCACTTCTTGTATTCTTTGATGTACAGACTTCCTAGGGCCCACAGACATTTGAACGATATGTAATCATTTTCCCATTGTTCCTCTGATATCCTACCAAAGTTTGGAGGCACAATGTTTGAATTTTCGTCAAGAACATCGTTGAAGAGATTCCTAAAGAACGATCAATCTGGCATACTGACAAAATTATTGCCTTAAAATGCAATTTTGTCAGTTATGCCAGGAAGACAATTCTTTGGCTATCTGCTTTTCAACACTTTTTGTCAAACTTGATTAATCCAACAGTGTGACGCGCAAACTGTATTAGGACATCAGAGGAACAATTGGAAACTAATAAAATATCGTTCCTAGTGTGTTAAGGCATATTTAAATGTGTAAATCAAAGGATACATGAAGCGTTCATTACATGCTGTGTTTGTGACTTTTAGATTCATGGGTACCCCTGCAAGTGGGTATCCCTGCAAGCAGACATAAAATATGATGATCTAGTGCCTAAAAATATGGAACTTGATCTGCTGATAAGTGACAAACTAATCTAAGTATCCTGAAAGTATGAACTGCTTATCTGTGAAATGGCTCTAGTTATCAAGTATGATGTGCAGTTTGCGTTTCTTTTTGTACACACTGTATGTTTTGTTCGGTTGTATTGATCCGGAAAATAACTACACCGGAGATATACTCCGGCATCCAATTTAGGTTACCTTGCACATCCCACCCCAGGACAATTTTTCATGTGTGTCAAATTGTTCATTGGGACCCCCTGAATGCGAAACAAAGTTGTCCTCAAAAAGATTTTGGTATGGGCTATGTGAAAATGCATGGTTTCCATGGCAACCCCTCATATGATTCTCGGGAATGGGGTAGACCTACAAATTCAATCCTATCTAGGGTTCTACTTATCATAAGAGCACTAAAACTGGTGTCAAATTAAAGCTTAGACACATGCCTTTCTTACTGTGGTCAGTTATGTAGATCATCTTAATTGCATATTTACGATATTAATGAAAACTTTAAAAATGAGGTAAAATCACAAAAAAAAACACATAAATAAACTTATTTCAGCAACCACCATTGTATTTCGAAAGCCTCTATCACAAACAGTGTGAACCCTGAAAAGACTACTCCTCGTGGAACAGCCTTGTCAGGATACAAAATATTTGCATTAAGCTGAGTTTTTAACTCTTTTCTTGCTATAGCGGCGACTTGAGCCACCTGCTGATAACATTTGCAAACAGTTTGGATGCAGATCTGCACGGGTCCTGGCCTCGAGGTTATAAAACTTGAGTTCATACTCAAAGAGACTGTACTCAAGTTTTATAACCTCGAGGCCTGATCTGGATTCAAGCCGTTTGCCCTCTGATAGTGTTCCAGAAGGAATTTTTGAAAAAGTTCGTTTTGAAAAAAAGTCAATAGACGACAACAAAAGCATGAAAAATTACCCACCATGCAAAACGTCAATGGAATGTTTGAATAGGTGAGTAGGGGATGGGGAGGTACATGTAGGTATGTAGGTAAATACTTTTAAAGTATTCAACGAGGATGAAGATTTTGGTGATACATACCGTCTTCTTTTGTTTTGAATGGGCATAGAAGATTGATGTGGTTCTTGGACGCTTGTTCCTGGCGTAGGCGTAGGTATTGTGATGTACGACATTTCCGGATTGTATAAGTCGAACAAGCGTCGACACGATCAGTTCGTGCAATTGACCTTCCAAAACACGCACAGAATGACCTTCGGCCCAATCACTGGAGAATAGGTAGTCCCAAAACTGTCCTGAAAAATAAAAAAAAAAACACTTTAAAATTAGTTACTTCGTCATGGTTAACTTTTGCTGGTGAGTATGCGAGTTGGGCCCTACGAGGGGTATTTGAAAAGTTCGTAGCATGGCATCATAACTCATCAATGCATTGATAAAATGCTATCAAATAATACATTTTTGGTTACTAGAATTCAATGACTACTTGATGGTCTAATTATCTTTTTTGAAAAAGAACCTGGTATGCACGTGTAGCGCATGCTCAAAATAAGTAAGGTTTATACACTGGTGGAAATACTTGTATTTACAATAATATTTGTCGTGTCTGCATAATAACATCCCTTTGAAATTTGTTCCAAAAGATAGAGGACAGAAAGCTCTTTAAAATGATACCAAACATGATAGGGCTTTTAATTCGGTTACTGAGATAAAATACCATGCTACGAAATGCCCCTCGTATTATCTGAACGAATAAATAAATGAATGAACAAACGGACGGACGAAAGATCAAACGGGCGGACGAATGTACGAACGAACATATTCTCCGGAGACATGTGTAGGTGATAAATGTCACCGTGACTTTCAGGTGAGATGATTAAAAAATAACGATGTACGATCATGTACGAGCATATCAAAGCAAAACCAGACGATCCAACAAGAACTTTTTGTCCTAATCAGACAGACTTAAGCCTCGTTTATATGCACAATTTGCACCCTGGTGCAAATTTACTCCCTGGTGCAAAATTGCACCCGGGAGTAAATTTGCACCCCCTTATGTAGCGTTCATATGTCAATAAATTGTGTTCATATGTTCTTGGATTTGCTCTTTAAACATATCACAAATGTTTCAGTTTTACATTAAGGAGAAATTCGATTTGTTAAGAATGTTTCGATAGAAACCGTCGTGTGAGAAAAATGCAACTCCATTTGGTTTTACATGTATTTGCTTTATTTATTTATACAATATTTAAAGAGGATAATGCACCAGTCACTTGTATCCACGGCCCCCACCTACGGGGATAGCCGTGGGATAGCCGGAATAAGGTGCTGGACAATTACTTTTTGATTGTCCCCGCAGTGCCGGGGAAGTGTGGGGGTATAACATTGGGACACTTACCCTGCTGGGATTTTCTGTTGTGTAGG
Source organism: Loripinus fragilis (assembly GCA_964019695.1). Lineage (NCBI taxonomy): Eukaryota > Metazoa > Mollusca > Bivalvia > Lucinida > Lucinidae > Loripinus > Loripinus fragilis. The sequence goes on from OZ026516.1 coordinate 117,162,366, forward strand.
GTGGGGCAAAGAGCAGGGTTGTTATCATCAGCTTGTCCCCACAGGGCGGGGCCAATACCAGGGCTCTGGAAAGTGAAAACCATTATCCCCTCTCATCCCCGTAGGTAGGGGAGCAGTGGATACAAATGACTGGTGCATAAAAGGCACTTATAGAAGCTGTTGCAGCAGTACTAAGTAAATATATGGCTATCTGGCCAAGAGAGGTGTATGTACTGATGATCCATGGCTTCCGAATGTCACGGGCTCTGCGACAAACTGCGCAAATAGCTGCAACGGAATGCGCGTGTGCGTTAAGTTGTTTCAATTGAACTGCTGGTGACAGATTGACTTAGGACTGCGCAGAGCTGGACATATAGAGACACTGTTTCTAATAGCAAAATAAACGTCTTGTGAATGTGTGAAACGGGTTTTGTCTTCTCTTCTAAATCTGTTAAGTTTCCGAAGGGAAATGGCTCAACCGAGGTTATCAATGGCTACAAGAGGTTTGGATTCCCAAATTGGGGGGGGGGGGGTAAGATAGAGGGTAGACATATTTTAATTATTGCTATGTCTGAACATCACGTTGATTACAGGAATCGTAAAGGTGGTCACTCCGTTATTATGCAGGGGGGACCTTTTCACCGATGTGTACATCAGATAGCATGGACTCGTGCATGGCGCCAGGGTTCTGGCAAACTATGATTTCTATTGCTGAGGTTAGGAAGAGATATTATTCGGCAATAGAATCTTGCAAATCGAAGCCCATAGACCAGAAATTCCAGTTCCCGGCCGATGAAGTAGTGACTACAGAGAGAAGCCATGACCTTAAGTTTCATAAAGGGACTATTTATATAGTTTATTTTCATACACATGTACATGTTCATATAGAAAAGATGGGTAATTTATCAAAATCTAAGATCAAATTGTACATATGTGATAGCAAGTTGCGTTCATGTGCGCAATTTGCACCTAGGGGCAAATGTGCACCCGGGTGCTAATTTACTCCACCGAATTTGCACCACCTACAAAGGTGGAGCAAAGGATCATTGACACTTGCTATGGGAAAATGCCTATGGTTTTCAGTAAAAATAAAAGTTTGTCAATCGTCCCTTTCTTCACCTTGAAGTTACCCTGACCTGAGTACTTTATAACTGTGAAATCCGTTTTCGATATTAAATGCTTTAAAGATGTAAAATTTTGGGTAGAACAATCAGTTTTACATTAAGATATATAGGAATCCGAAAACATTTTTTAAAATATCATTCCCCCTTCCCCCCCCCCCCCCCGTGTGCCAGCAAAAGCTTTTGCATGTATATGTGTTACCATATTTTACACATTGTATGGAAGTGGCTTGCTGGCACAAAGGGGGAAAGATGTTCAGCAGCCCCAAAACCAAGGGCCTAAGCCCATAAAATGCCTTTTCTACTAAATAAGAAACTAATGACAGTAATGAAGTTCTCTAGAACCAACCCCCTAAATTGCTTTGTATTCTGTGCTAGTTTGATATAAAGTACTTTCAGATTAAAAGTAGAATTAGCAAGGTTTTATGCTTTTTTTTCATAAGGAAAAATCTCACTGTTATTAAATGACATTTTTTGCAAACGTCCTGTACTTATCTATTTGCATGCTAGAGAATTGTTCATGTTTTTATTTTCGTCTGCTGACTTTCTTCAAAATTAAGTTTTTTTTTTAAAATAAACCACCCAGGACCACCATCAGAGTGTCAAACAGTTTGGATCCAGATCAAGACCGACATTCTATCGGTCTTCATCTGGGTTTAAACTGTTTGCAAAAGGCTATTGACAGACGACAAAATTATCCACTGGCATGCAAAGAGTTATTACAGGTAAATACTTTAGTGTTTAATAATTGTCTCACATAGGGATATACATGCATCATGTTTACCATAAATATTAGGACACTTTAAATACATTCAACATGCTATGCCCTTTAAACAAAGCAAAAGTAATATTCGAAGGATCTAGTTTGAATCAGTTTTACTTTCCAATGCTAAATTGGACACTTTCATTCCTTCAAAAATATTTTTTTCTTTTGTTGAGCTTTCAGTTTTGTATTATTTATGGTACATGTAGTCAAAAATGTACAGGTAACTTCTAAATTACCTCCCCAAAATCATTTTATTACAAAACATATTTTGTTTTTAAAACAATTTCATCAATTATCGTGATTCGTTAATACTCTGCATATGGTATGTTCAATAGATATCATCATGCCTACCAAATAAGTCAAGAAAACGTGCAGAAATCACTTTCAAAGCACTTTTTATTTTCATGAAATTTCAGACCCCCTCCCCTTTCTACCCGCCATAACTCTCGAGTGCGGAGGAATTTTGAAAATATTTTGCTAGCTGGCTCTTGCCATTAGATTCACCTATTGCACTGATACTATATGCACCACACTAGAAGCTCAAAAGCAGCGTTCTGGGAATCAGAAAAATAGGCGTATAAGGCCCAAACCGTCAATGATCCTTAGCACCCGGGTACAGATTTGCACCCGGGTGCATTTTCATAAAGCACCGTTTACATGACCAAAATACATCCCAGGTGCAAATTTACACCCCGGGTGTATATTTGCACCGGGGTGTATATTGTGCATATGAACGAGGCTTTATGTGAGCTATCATTGATTGCATAAGTTATTTTTTTCGACAAAATTTGTTAAGCATTCCTTTTGCAGATAATGAACCTTTAAAACCCTTTATACTATTGGGTTCTTCCTTCTGGCTTGACCCAATAAACTGGGGATGCTCTATCGTACATATCGAGGGGTCACAGATTATAATTTCCAATTAAAATTGCACTTGTACTTCTTTCTCTGAAGATAGATTTTGTCTCGGCAAACTGTGTAGACATTTCATCTGTGACTGCATTATTTGCCAAAGAACGAATTTAGGAGTCACCAGTAAACACTGATCCTTAATGCTACGTTTACACTATGTCCCCGGCGGCCACGGCAGTCACGATTTCGGCCACCGTGGACGAAACGGGGTGACCGTAACACAACGTAGGGGAACGGGGTCGATAAACGTAGCCCGCCGTGGTTGCCGTGATCGCCGGGATAGATTTTTAAACAGTCAAAAAATTTGCCACGGCAGCCACGGCGGGATTGACCTACTTAAAGGTGCCGTAGTAGAACGGGGAGAACGCAACAAAACGTGACGGAACGTAACATACCTTAACACAACTTGGAGTATGTCCGTAGCGGGACGGCTTGTTACGAGACGGAAACCCAAGTTCTGCCAAGGTCTGTCAAGGTTTATCAAGTTCTGTTGCGGTCTGCCACGTTGTCCTAACCCAACCCGACAGCTCGAACTAAGAATCTCAGATAGATGCATCTGAGGAGGAAAATAGCAACAGGGGTAGAAATAATCATTACTGAATGGACTTAGGTAGTTTCATTGTATTATAGAGGTGTCATAGGTTATAATTTCCCGTGGCAGAATATTGCATTTATTTCTCTGAAGATCAGTCAGTGAAGACATTGATAAAATGATGCATTGTGCGCCATTTCATTTGAATCTTCTGTGTTTTGAAAAAATACTCATAAATGAGTCATTAGAGTACAAAGGGTTAATGCTGATACCAATGGCTAGTGTTATTGTTTCAAGACTCTCATCGAACAGTTTCGAAGAGCTTTGGAGGCCTGAAATGCGTTAACATCTTCGATGCGAAGCTCTCTTGCTAAAAAAGTGTGACATATGCAAATTGTTGCATTCGTTCTTCCGAAAACCATGCCCGCACTTTGCACCCGTCTTTAACTTTCCTGCTAGACGATCATTCTTCTATACAGCTGCTGGTGGCCTCCTTGCTGCTACAAAGGCTAGATGTACGCTCCTAGCAATTATATAGATACGAAATCGGTTTCTTCATTGTCATTACATGTAGTGATGTTTTTGATCAAGGGTTCATAATATAACGATTGCAGCAGCTTTGTGGACCTCCTCTTCATACTGTGGGCATATTGGGGCTCAAACACCATTCATCGCCCACGTTTCATCGTTACTGTGACGTTAGAAAACCTTGACAGAACTTGATAGACGTAGCAAAACTTGATCGCAACGTGACAAAACGTGAGAGGCCCCAACAGAACGTGGCAGGCCGGGAGGAAACGTAGAACCATCCGTGACAGACCGTAGCGCGCCGGCGAGTCTCTGACACGGCAGACCTTGACAGACCGTGAGTAAACGTAGCGAGACTTAACAGAACTTGAACACAAAGACAAAAATGACTAAAAACACCACGGCGAGCTACGTTTCTGGCTACCGTGACTGCCGTGGCTGCCGGGAACATAGTGTAAACCTAGCATAATATAGGGTCCATGATTTAGACTTTAATTAAGACTAACATGCGCGGATCCAGAGGGGGGACAGGGGGTCCGGACCCTACTGAAAATCACAAAAATAGGGTTTCTTAGCAATTCTGGTCTAGATCCCCTGAAAAATCACAAAGCTACCGAGTCAGCATTCAATGTTGGGCCATCATCAGCACGCCAGCGAAACGCCATGTAAATGGTGTTTCGCTGGGGGGCCGATGATGGCCCGCTAATAGTGGTATTTGGATCCTTCCTCCCTCAAACTAAAAAAAAGAAAAAAAAACGTTGTCAAAGTTGGACCCGCTCTGACAAAAACTATTTGGATCCACGCTTTACTTAAAGGTCTGCTTTGCTTTGGCTACCTTTTGATGTCGTGTTAGTGTTCCGTGTCTCTTCCTCATGGTGCCATGGGTTGGTCTGCGGTGGGTGGTTGTGGCGGCATTTCCTGGTCCTACTCATTTACTTTTTTATGAATAAATGTTCTTCGGAGTCAAAGGGTTAAGAGAAATAGAGGATCTTACATGAGTGCTCATGTTTTATTGAATTCATTAAACGAGTTGGGAAAAAGAGATAAAATGCGAGGCTTGCCGAGCATTTTATCTCTTTTTCGCAACGAGTTCAATAAATTCATTAATACAAGTAGTTTCTATTTACACATGCTTCAAACTTAGAGAAAGAAAGAAACTCACCTATTTCGAATTCTTTCGTCAACAACGGCTTGCTACTAAAGTAATCTTCAACGATGCACAGGCTCTGCAGCGGCTGTACCCCTTTAAAGTCGTCAGGAACAAAGTTCTCGAAGTTGTTCTCGTCTTCATCGACTTTATCCAAGAACGGATTGAGATCAAACCATGGTTTCTGAATAAAACGCTGGTTGAATATGTGCCGTGCTCGATTATACAAAATATTGTGCTTCTCATTTAGAGGCGAATACGCGAGATGTTGCGTGTTCGAGATTTCAACAACCACAGCCATATCAATGTTTTATGAGAATCATTCCTCGAGTGAAGGCCGTGATATGTGTGACGTTTGTTGCTAGGTGATTTGACGTTGAAAACCAAACGTACTTTTGACGTTGGGCACGTCGCGAGAAAACTTGTGACCTGTCCCCAGGGCTTGCGTCAGGTAATCATCTGATAATCAAAGTTTGCGTCAGGTAATCATCTGATAAGACTCCTCAGTGACAGAGACTAGCTTTAGGTGTATGTTATATCGGACTTAGTATGCGTGGTAGCTCAGTGGTTAGCCACTTGCCTCTGCTGCTAGAGGTCCTTCTTGCGGCGTGGAGAATGTCCATATCCGAACACGCTTTCCTTAGTGTCATGTGCAGGAATGACACTAAAATATAAAATAAGTGCGCCGTCCATCGGATCGGGACTTTAACTGGATGTCCCCTGTGCAGGGAAAGTCACCCCTTGTGCAGGTTAAAGAACCATACAGTAATTTAGATATGGTTACTTGTAGGCTTTCATCGTACAAAGTACACCTTAGGCTCGTGAGGGTGTCAGGCAGTATATAGCGAAAGAACGAAAGAACAACGGCGATGCTGACCAGACTGAGTAAAAGCACAGGCTTATCTGCGTCTTTGTTGTTCGCATGTAAATGCCATGTTTTTTTCATAAAGCGGCTTACACGATAACGTTAAAATACTAACGTCAAATGACGTAACGAAATATAGCCTTGCGTTGTCATTGGTAGCATTAACGTTATTACTGCACGGTTTTTACAGTTTACCAGCAGTATTTGGAAATGTAGCGTATCATATGTAATATAATTGGGGGGACACCATGACTCGGGGGGAGGAAACACTGCGCGGCAAGCCGACGATGCAGTCAGATAAACACGATATACTGTATTCTCGGGCGCGCTACGTTCTGAATCAGAGACATATCAAAAGACCGTGGTTCAACCTGAACCCATTCCTGGAGAAAACAGATGAGAATATAGACCTAGAAGACTTTATACCAGATGAAGGAAAATACATCCAGAAGTTGGAATCCCTGGTATTGTGTGAGACCTATACCAGTGACTATCCTATAGACACACGGGAACTCACAGTAGGTAAGTGACAACCCAGTCAGAATCAAATGCCGGGCCACCATCGAAATCAGTGAAACGCCATTTGAGCCGTGACATGTGATTTCCAACATTGTGACATTTTGACAAGTGTAGACTCGGACGAGCCTGTGCAGCCTCCTTTTAAGCTTAGAAATTCCAAACCATGTTCAGTCAGTAGCTTAATACTCATAGAATACTCAAGCGATTAGCAAATGCTCTGATCAGACTGCGCGTATGCGCAGGCTGATCTGATGCTTTGCTGGTCTCACTTACCACATTGTTGGAAATCTCATGTCGCGGCTCATTTGTCGGGCCACCATCGACCCGCCAGTGAAACGCCATTCAAATGGTGGCCCGTTTTGCAGATGTTTAATGGGAATAACGCTTTTTGGTATCTACCCTGTTCTATCTGATAAGCGCGATGTTTCTGTTAACTTTTTCACAATTTTAATGCGAATTTTAAAACCAGCGTAGATCCAAATTAGATGGTGTCTGCTGATACCAACTTATCAGGATCCCTTTTTTTATCCATTAGATGAAACCGAAGTTGAAAAATGAAATTGCACTACTGAACTGACTGAAAATCAAAAGGTCATACTAATTAATATAGTGTAAACAACCAATTAAGCATCCAGTGTGTGCTTACACAAGCGTGTGCGGTTATAAGTTCGAATACAGCAAAATTTTACGGGAGAAAATGCCGTTTTGCTTGTTTGCTAATTTAGCATGTCACGCTTTCAATAATCTTTAAGCCCTGGCTCACACTGCTCTTTCTTCGGTTTCTCCAATGTGTTACATTCTTACGTATATTTCGTAACTTTTTCCATTCTTTCTTTCTGTACTGCAACACCCCCTTGCGAGGATTACGTGCAGGTGGAATGTGTCTTAAAGCCACGGTGCAAAAAGTGTTTGGAAAAAGGAATGAATAAGAGATGATAGTGTTAAAAAGAGTGTACAAGACGTTAAAAACAGGATAAAAACAGTTGTATTGAGTTAGAACATGGGGTCGTCAAGTCACCGCACTGCCAAGCTGAAGCAGTGTTGCAACAGAACAAGGTAGTTTGTTCCAATTCGGTAATATACAGTACAACGACTGCAGGGATGAACGAGTACTTTTAATAATTCACATATGTGCGTATTTGACGCAAGGCGAGGGGATGGCTTTGTAATTGGCGTTTGCTTCTTTTATAAGGCATAACTCATTGTTTAGCTCTTCGCCTGCTGGGTAATTTTTCATGCAGCTGACTTTTTATCAAGATTAATAGAGTTTCCAACGCAACGGTTTGTATCCAGATCAGTACGGTCCTGATCTGGGCCCAAATTTAAAGTTATCAGCAGACGCTAGCGAGGAAAGAGTTAAACCAGTCAAAATAGTTAATTTCTGGAATTTTGATCAAAATAGTTATTTTCTGGAATTTTTATCAAAATAGTTTATTTCTGGAACTTTGATCAAAATAGTTAATTTCTGGAATTCAGATCACACACACACACCAATTTTAACCAACAACAGAAATGTGGCCATCAACCAATAAGCATGTTGCAATAAATAAATATAGCTTTTAACTCTTTGCCCCCCGAGTAATTTTCATGCTTTTTTGTCGTCTGCTGATTTTTTTCAAAATCAACTTTTTCAAAAAATTCTTTTAAAAATACAATCAGAGTTTCAAACATTTTGTATCCTGAGCATACTGTCGGGCCTGATCTGGGTCCAAACTGTTTGCAAAAGTTATCAGCAGACGACACTACCTTCCTATATGTAATCTGTCTTGATTTTCAGGAAATTTCTTCAGCTACATTTACTCTGATATTTGGAAAAAAGGGATCTCAGTTCGAATCTTGGAGGGGCAACTCTTCGAGCAACTCTTGCTCAGTCTATACAAGTTTGAGAGAGAAGGAGTTATTGTCCGCCATAAGACATATGCGTTTGCCAAGAACCAACGTCCTCGAACTGGCTGCTACAAGCTGGCGGATCAAGCGGTATGTATCCGGACAGAGCTTTCTTCTCATTTTTTTCCTTCAAGGGTCGACTTTGATCGTCTGCTGTTATCCTTTGCAAACAGTTTGACCCAAACAGGCCCGACAAGCATCAGGGCCTTATCTGGTAACAAAACTGACTGATAGTATTCCAGAAAGATATTTTTCTCGAAAAATTAACTATTAGAAGACAGAAATCATGCAAAATTAATCAGCATGCAACAAGTCAACCCATTAGTGCCAAATTATTATTTTGGTATAGTCTACTAAAAACTTAAGGTGTTGCAAATCTTTATTTCCAAACCATGTTGTTTGTTTTTCGCTCAAATAGAACGAGTTTTCATTACTGAAAACAATTAGACAAAAATCATAAAATAATGGGTCACTATTAGAGCCAAATGTATTATTTTGGTATACTCAGCGTCAATGAAAAGTTACCAGCATTAAAATTTTAATATTTTAGAAAATATATAATACAGCTCCTTGGCTGCTGTTGCGTTCATGTTTCTGGTCAACGACAAGCTGGTTTGGAGAGATAAAACAGTTCCAAGAGCCCTGGAACTATGGTGCACGTAATGCACGTGCATTTAATGTTTTTTCGCAGTTTTAAAGAATTTGAAATCATCATTTTAAGAAGACAACGTACCAGAACATGCCCTAAACATTTTCCTTGAAAACGCCACCAAAATGGTTTGGGTTATCCCATTAAATGCAAAAAATGGAGATCAAACTTTAAAGTAGCACCAAAACTTTGCATTTTCCTATGCAATGCAATGGAAACTATAGGGGTCCGTCAAGGAATGAGTATAATGCATTCGGGTGCGATGGATACCATTTTCCATAGTTGTGATGCATTGGACTCTATGCCACAAAATTGAGTGTTGAAGTATCCGCAGTTCTTCGTACAGAATGAACTAAATATTGTCCTATGTTAAGTGTATGTGATTTACTGGTAACTTTTCACTGACGTTGAGTATATAATCTATCAAATAGTCTATTAGTTGCAAATTTCGATACTGTTTTTTCCGCTCAATACAAAAAGTGTTTCATTAAAGCCTGATGAGACGTTATGTGGACACACGCTCTCTGTAACGACGTTGTATGTTCTTAAAGTGTTTGTACACTATATCTGATCTATCTATTCCCAGAAAAAACAATTGAAGGATATTTAGATTCAGTTCCATGTTTAACATTCAATTCAATACAATCTAAATATTGGGGAGCGCAGTGGCTCAGTGGTAGAGTGCTTGACTCGAGACCGAAGGGCCGCGGGTTCGAGCCTCACCGGCGTCACTGCGTTGTGGTCCTTGAGCAAGACACATTTATCCTAGCTTAGTACTGGTTCAACCCAGGAAGATCCGTCTCTGTTTAACTGAAAGATTATTGATGGGACGTAAAGAATCAAATCAAACAAACAAAACAATCTAAATATTTCATAGTGGCTGCTTGATTTCAGTCACGCTTCAATAGTTTATATACAGTACAAATCCAAATGGTGCAGCCCTCTATACTGAAAAGTCACAAACGTTCAAACATGACTAAAACTCATTTTTATCCTTTATATTCCATAATGACTGGCTCCAAAATAAATTTTGGCTCTCCGTCAAGAGTATGACACCAAATTGTGTAGCTGTTGTCAGTGTTTTACTGCCAATGTGTTGTCATACTGGCTCGGGTATGCCGTATGTATGCATTTGTGTTGAAGAAGTTGTCCCATTATTAGGGGCAATGCCTGATAAATGGGTGTGAAAACCTGTTTAGTGGTCGGAATTAGAACATAAGCCATGACCAGGTAAGGATTGGAGCAAAATTGATAAGCTTTAAGTTATATACCTTTGGGTAGAGAGGGTGAGTACATTTGGTGTGTGGTACCGTATCGTAACCAATGACCCGTTTGCTGAATTGCGTAGTGGTAGTTCTATTAGTGAAAATTATTTTCTTAAATGTTAAAAAGTCAAAAGAATTCTAATATCCTTCAATTGTCTTTCTGAATACACTACGTTTTCGTAGGCAGATGTTACAAGTTTGATAGTACATGGTAGCAATAATCTGTAAAACGGGAAATAAAAAATCAAACAGCGGAAGCAAATAGTGCACGGACTTATGTCGTGTTTTTAGGTCCCGTGGGATTTTTTTGAAGAAAGCAAACGACTATTATATTTTGTTTTGTGGATGTATGGTGAAGACGAAAATGGTTTTTGGCAGCCCTGGAATCGTGGCAGACACCAGTTATTACGTCATCAATATGGCGCCTGTCAAAAGCTTAGTTTGAGGAAAATTTGTCATTATTGTAAGCATATGAGATTTCGTTACTGGTTCTATGTCAGTCAAAAGTTCATATTGTATAAAAGACACAAAAGAACAGTACAGAGTATACAAATGATATATTTGTGTACATTTTAATGCATTTTTATTGAAATAACCTAGGCAGTTGCCTCGTAAACGCTTGGAGTGCTGCAAATCATGAGTTTGGACAGTGTCATTCTTTGGAACAAAATTTGGGCAAATAAAAGGATAAAATTAAACTTTGTAAGTAGTCATTGTATCCAAGTGAAAACTATGATAGGTGCGTACATCTGTGAGCTCAATGGTATTAGACTAAATATTGGCATAATCAAAGCACTGAGACTACTAAGTCACTAAAACACAAACAAATTTTTCAATTGAAAATTGTCATTATAATGCTGTTAAATGTATAATGAGAAAAAATGACAAACACAGTAACAATAAGTTTTTTGTAAAAACTTAGAATTTTTTTTGCAGTTGCAGATATATTAACAATGAAAATGCAATGCACGAAAGTGCCTGTCATTTCAGACAAGCGCAATGTCAATGAAAGTGAAGCCATCTGATACTCAGTATTATTATAGTGGTTCCTCGCATGTACATTGTATAATATTACATTTGCAACGAGGAAAAGCAAGGCTGTACACTTTTCAATAAATCGCCCTTTTTGTTCCCTATCGTTCCTATAGTAAAATTGGTAAAAATATGGGTACTTTTGGAAAATTAAGCACAAATATTAAAAACACAATCGATATTTCCAATTGAAACTTTGTGTAATAGGACCAGATCATGCTTTGGAACAAATCAACAGATAGATGAAAGTGAATAGAGGCCTTGTTGGCATAACACTGAATAAAAATGCAAGAAATCAATTCTTCCTGATCTCAGCCAACCTTGTATGATTGACAGGATAAGCCAAAGAAATGACAAGAGATTCAGAGGCAGCAAGAAACGCCGCCATGATCTGTCACGGGCTATTCTGAAAATGCAAGCAAAGAATGCTCAAAAGCTTGTCAGCATCACAGAAGGATTTATAAATCCATTTAGCTATCAAGAAAATGATATAATAAATCTGGTTACAAAAGCTGTAATGCTAGAGAAAATCAAACAGGATATATGCTATATTGAAGTTGAAGTTTCAAAGATAGAAACCTTCATTCAATAACGTCTCAAAACAGAACAGGTGAACATTTGGGCAAAAATGCAAAAGTTTCTGCTTCAAACTTGGTCTGCCTCTTTAAAAAATGTACATGTAGCAATATCAAACAAAGTTTTAGAATTAAAAGCAGAAAGAGGGTTACAAATTGAAGAAGATTGTTGGCTCTGATAAGCGCAGTTTATTAGAATAATTTCCCATTATAAAAAGATTTGCTATAACATTAATGTATTGCACCAGACTGTGTGCTTGGTGTTCAACCCAATCAGAGTTGATAACTTTGCTTTCCTCTTTAATTGCACGCCAGTGGGTCGGACTTCAGACTCTCTGAAGGTTCAGACTTACAGACTAATCTATTGATAAGATGGTAGGGGCCTGATGCTTTGGCTGTTGTTGGGCCCACCGGGGTTTACCTGTTGGATTTCCTTTGCTCCGGTATTCAGTTTTATTTACTGTTGAGTCCTTATCTTTGCTTTATCTCCTTTTTATATCTTGATTTATATGTTCTAGGAGATGATGCTTTGATAAGTAAAGTTTGATAAGCATGGTTAAACCGGTTTAAGCCCTCCAGTTAAATATTTTTACTGACCGTTCCAAGGTGGTGCTTCATTTGTGGATCATTTATGTTATTTCTGTCTTGTTTTGTTATGCTTTCATGCACGTCTGTTTATATATGCTTTGTGGTCATCTGCTGGGAAAGGGCTGACCTCTTGGCTTTCGTTTGTGATGTCTAATTGGGACGTTGTCCCTTTCCCATTGGTATCCTGGGCCAGGTGTGGTGCTTGATTGTATATGTTCCTGATCTTTACCCTCTTTCTTACTTTTATTGGCGAAAATTGTATCGAATTCTCGCCCTGGTATGCATCATCAGGGGGCGCTTAAGTAATTATGAGCTGTCAACAGTGCCATGATTACTGTTTGCGGTAGACAAAACAATGCTGTACTGCTCTGCCAAGAGTAAATCAATGTACATATTAGAAAAGATGTCAAATGCAGAGACATCTGATGTTGCACCTCCTGATATACCGCAACCAAACAAATGTGCTACGATAATTGATACTATGGCTGATGTTCAGTCAATGGACAAATTTAGCTGGATTAAGACGTGCAAAGATCTGTCAGCTCATTTCATTGCATTTATACAAAGAGAATATGATGAATATGATGAATTATATAATTCTGTTTTATCACTAAAGTCAGCAACAAGGCATTTCTGGCTTGGTGATTCTAACCCTGTGGCATATCACAGCACAGACACTACAAAATTTAAATGCTCCACTGAAGAAACTGTTATCCCACATAGCAACAAAGGATGAGCTTACAGTATTTTTGTCAAAAGAATTGCTGAAATTCCTAAAAGAGAAGAAGTTGTATACCGTTGCATGGCAAAACAAAGCAGATGCATCACATAGGGGTGGGATGTAAACCATCTCAGTAAAAGTAAAGAAGAAGCTGATTCTCCATGCCGTTGATGCAAGTCAAAATGGTGCAACAGAATGGACTTTTTTTTCACTGGACACAGATGTACTTGTTCTTTGCCTAAAAGTATACACAGAATTTCCAAGGGAGACTATTTTGTGACAAGCTTCAGGAACAGACGGATGAAATTTCAACTTAGGCCAATCTATTTAGCTCTTGAGGACTTGGGGACTCAGTTTCTCCCGGTATACATTCATTTTCTGGTGCTGATATCACTGGAACAGTAGCATGAAAAGAAAATTGGTCTTTTTGGAAAGTATTTAAGGATTGTGATATTGCAATTTAAGAGGTATTTGCTGATCATGGCAAGCAGACAGTTCTTGAAGACCACATTGTAAGACAACTTGAACACTATGCTTGTCTGCTTTATCAGCCAGACATGACCTTAGTTACTGTCAATGAGTTAAGGTGGTTGATTTTTCAACGTAAACAAGCGGAAGCTGAGAGGCTAACGCCAACAAAGGCAGCTCTAATTTAGGCTATCAAAACAGCACACTTTCAACATATCTGGTATAATGACACGGTTGCTAATCCGAATATACCATCAGAGTATGGATGGAGAGAGGAAGCTGGGGGATTCTCTCCTGTAATGACTTTCATGGATAAAGCTCCTTAGGTAATATTACAACTATGTAATGTGGCTGTACATAAAAAAACAAAGTGCATAATACTAAGATGCAACTGCAAAAGCAACAAACTGTTTTGTACTGAATTGTATTCTTATTGAACTGAGGACGAATCTTGTATCAAGCTTATGCTAGATTATCAAAGCATTGATGAGGACTCGTGTAAGTCTTTTACTGATGATATGTAACAAATCTTGTTCTATTGCATATCACCAGCGTATATTAATATTGCATTGACACTAATAGATAGCCCTCTGAACATTATGTTGTCTCAGCTTTAAATATTGACCCTGTTTAAATAATATTAGGCAAGGTAGATTTTCAATGAAATAAAACATGGCTGCCAGTTTGATGACGTCATAACTAGGCTCTGCAATATTTTAGAGGTGACTAGATATCATTGATCACATTAAACAAATTGATTTATCAATTTTCAAAATGACCCAGTATTAATAATAGTATAATACAAAGAAGATTTTCGTTCAAATTCAATATGTCAGCGATTTTGTGACGTCATCATTTAGCTCAGCCATTTTTTCTTTGGTGTGAATAGACAGTACTTATCATTTTGAACATTTTGATGCCTCAACAATTGAAATCGACCCACTTTTATGGATATTATGAAGCAACGTAGATTTGTATGAAAATGCAAGATGGCCGCCATTTTGATGACGTCATAATCTGGCTCTGCCACATTTTCAGAAGTGCCAACAACCGGTTTTGCATTGCCTAGGGTATAACAATCAAAGATATCATAGTGATTTGCTTTCTTCAAAAAAATCCCACGGGAGAACACATGTCCGTGCACTAAAACCACGAGGTACACTCCCGGACAGCAATGTAAATATAAATGTAACGTTACACATTGAACAATGGCATTTATGCTGCCACCCCTAATATTAACTGAATTGTTTCAACATAACCTAATAAACGTTTCCTATCTCAAGGCATGTTACCTTTATCAGGTCATGATGACGTTGCACTTTTTGAATGACGTCGCTTATGACGCTGAATCAACACAAAAATAAAAAATTACGTCATAATCGCTAGTTTGAAGAGTGTTCAACAATGGGTAAACTGATAAATAGAATACCAGGTTCGCGTCTTTTGATATCAAGTTTACCAGGCTCGGCTTTGAGAACGCATGTTGAATCGCTCGGCAAGCCTCGCGATGTCAACATGCGTTCTCAAAGCCTTGCCTGGTAAACTTGATATCAAAAGACACTCACCTAGTATTCTCTATCTGCCAATCTTCCACCATCACTGTAAAGAATGAGCGTACCTTTACACCAAATTTGGTGGAAGCTGTACTGATCTTGGTGTCACCTTTTAACTGCTATATAGAGAGTAAACCGCGAGGCTTGCGGAGCGATTCAACATGCGTTCTCAAAGCCGAGCCTGGTAAACTTTATATCAAAAGACACTCACCTAGTTTCTCTATTTATGCTGCCACCTAATTTGGTGTAAAGTAACACTTATTTTTACTTATTTATAACTATCATGTATTTTGCATCAATCTGACTGTTTGTGGAAGCCTCCGGTTTTAACAACTCTCCAAGAACCTTGCGAACGTTAATGCATGAAAACAAACAACAATGTTTGATACATATACTGAAACAACATTTTCACTTTTATTACTGTAGTGTAGCCCTTTAAATGGAGCACTGTTTTTCGGCAATAACATTTAATCTAAAATGCCAGGTTTAAATAAAATTGGAGAAATATGTTTAAACCTAAAAAAACCTAATCAAAAATATTGTTTTGAAGTTTGAATACGTTTTCATAAAGGCGGTAATAGGATGGAATTTTAACATCCTTAATATTTTATGCCTTATAATATTCCCTTCTAATACCTTGAGCAAAACGGATCACTGACTATGAGCTAAATATAAAGAAACGTATATATTAACATATACAACTTGCATTAAATGTAGCTGCATATTGGTGTGTTTTGCTGTTTATCTGCCTAGTCGGCAATATGTTGTTTATTTCCAACCGTGCCACAAATATGATAAATGAAAATAAATCAAACATATATGCCTACTGCCATAAAGGCCCTCTCATTTGGAAGCCCTTGGTCAAGCCAATCCATAAATAAGTCTGCGTATTGATCCCACCACTCCCACATACCTGATGTAAGCACAACAGACATGTTTTTTCTCGATCATATACGGTAAAGTAACGGTAATAATTAAAATATAAAATTAATTGCTGCTGTTTGCGTGTTGATTTAGATGCCCGCCCATCTGTTATTTTTATTCGTATTTCCATGACCGTGTCAGTCTAATTGTACGCTCGCACATACAGCCGCGTGTACAAAACATAAATTTACAGATGGCTAGAAAGACGGAAGCAGACAAAATGATAGTGTTTGGTAGACACTAAATGCAAAAGTGACCATTTTCTCTAGACCTATATATGCAGCTTGGATTTCAATTGTAAACCATACCAGTCGGTGCCTGCAAAACGAAAATCGTCTGCTTGTAATAACTAATGAACATTTTATAAATGAGCAAATACTACGAACTACATCAAGTGTATTGCACTGACAGTGCAAAATGGGTTACATGTATGAAAGGGTATTTTCATACCAACAAAAACTAAGTTATTTATTTTTACAAGATATCAGAGCATTAAGACTGATATCATTCTCCGCCGAAATTTAAATCTAGTTAGGGTTTTCATGGCTATTTCTATGCCTATGCGAGCTCTCGGTGTGAAGTTAATTTACAAAAAACTGTGTTCCATTTAAAGTGTAATACTCCAGGAATGATCTTAACAATGGCATGCCCCAATTTTAATTGATTTTCAATCCATTTTGATTCCCAGAAGCGGTCACCCATTGTTTTCATTTCTTGCAGACATTCGGTCACATCGATGAGACTCTTCTGATCGAATTCACGTATTTTGGCCATCTCGACAAACCAGAACCCAACTTGGTGACAATGGGTCCACTGGATTATCTGTATCCGTTCAGATTAGCAGACAAAGCAAGCCAGCCATTCGCAATGCGAATTCCAGCGGTTAACCTGTTACCACCAGTCGCAGAAATCCAACCGAAAGCGAGAGCAAGAGGTATGTATAGCAAAACCTCGATAATTCGAATTCCAATTGTTCGAAATACCCTACTTGCTAATTAGAAATAAATTTGAAACACAATGGATTCAGAGAATAGAGTCTATTTATGAACTTCAAATGTATTACCCCGGCATCCAAATTAGATTTCCTTGCACCACAGGACAATTTTTCATGGGTGCCAAATTGTTAATTGATAGGACCCCTTAAATGCGAAACGAATTGTATGGGCTATGTGAAAATGCATGGTTTCCATGGAAACCTCTTACCTTGACCTATGACCTAGTTTCTAGAACAATCATGTCTAGAGCATTTGCCTATATTATTTGAGGTAGGAATCTCAAATTTGGTGTGTGGATTCCTCTTGGAATGGCTGAGTGGTGCATACCATTTTGGTCCCTTTGACCTTGACATTGACTTCTGACATCATTTCTAGGTTTTTCGCATCTGGAGCATATCTTCTTAATTACAAATAGCTTTCCTTAAATGTGTCTTATGCCAGACCAATTCCTTTGAGGCATTCGTCACGTTACTGTGACATTTCTTGTTAAGGTTTTCATTAATATTCATGAATATGCAAAATAGATAATTCTCATATAGGACCACTGTATTAAATAACATCAATTTGTATCACTGATGATATAAAAAAACTTGGAACAAGGGTAGTTTGAAGACGTTTTTGGGGCTGAAATATGTTTGTTTATGTTTTATATTATTTTACCTCATTTTTTAAGGTTTTCATTAATATTCATGAATGTGCAAATTAAACAATTTACATATCTGACCACAGGAAGAAAAGCATGTATTGATACCAATTGTAGTACTCTAGGATAGGTAGAAGCCTAGATAGGATTGAATTTGTAGGCCTACACCCATTCCCAAGAATCATATAAGGGGTTTGCCACAGAATCTCCATGCATTTTCACATAGCCCATACCATTTAAGGACAACTTCGTTTCGCATTCAGGGGGTCCAAGTAAACAATTTGGCATCTATGAAAATTCGTCCTGGGAGTGCAAGGTAACCTAATTTGGATGCAGGGGTATATAAAGTATATGTTTTGCATGTGTGAGAACATCTCTCTGAGATGTTTCTTTTACTCACACAAAACATATGTTTGATGGGGAATAATCTTTTTTTTTTGGGGGGGGGGGGGATTAAATACTTAAACGTTAATTCTATAATTCGAAATTAAAGCTCAGGTCCCGAGGACTTCAAATAACGAGATTTAACTGTATCTGGATAACTTGATTGCACTTTGATACTGGTTCTGCAGCCTGCTGTTTTCAACCCTGCACTCTTTTCTGTGCGTTAACCCATAATGCGCCAATCAAAACAAGTCGTCTGCTTTTCTCGTCTGCTGAAATGCTTAAGAAGCCTCTATGGCAAACAGTGTGGCCCCAGATCAGACTGTTCCTATAGGAGCAGTCTGTTCTGGGTCCACGTTGTTTGCTTCTATACTTAATATGTCAGTAATGCTAGGCAATTATTTGCAGCAGACGACTTCAGCAGACGACATTTTCAGATGCTTTTCTTCTTGGCGCTTTAAGGGTAAAGTAGGCGGACAATTCAAGCCTATTGGGCAATCGGTAGCGAGAATGCTAGCTGTTTGAAGGACCTAAGTCTGCACATGATCCTTAATTGCGATACATGGAGTTAAATGGACGGCGCATGCGAGTCTATGCTGTACAAAGTACAGATGTAGATGATGGTTGCGTATAGTCTGGCTGATTGCTGCGCATGTGCTTTTGAAGTATGGAAAATACATGGTTCCGTAGACTTCGAACGAACGAAATCTAACTGCATTTATTTTATCACAAGCAGTGAATTCAATGCATATCAAATGTGAGTAAAATTGGTATTTTACTACAGTGAAAAAATATCGTATTTTTTCACTAGTGACTGATACGATTTATATTTTCACTGTAGAATAGAATAGAACTGTAGCAAAACAAGGCTTTCTTGGCAGTTTTGTGACTGGGATTTTTTAACATAAGGTTTTATGTGAAATATATTTGTCAAAAATAACGCTATGCATGTTGTGACGTCAACATCAAACATAATGACGTCACGGTTTGACATGGCGTAGCGCCAGTTTGCACGTGACGCCTAACGAAAGGCACACTCAATAGACTTTTTTTAAATGCTGATTTCTTGCGTTTCATTCGTTAAAATATGATTCTAAGCCATTTTCTAGGTGCAAACTACGTTTACACCCAATGTTATATACAATAAACACACTGCAAAAGTCAAATCGAACGAGAAACGACCAAGTAAAAAGTAAGGTGTTGATTATTGTATTTCCGTTGAATTTAAAATAAAAAGAAAATTTACTTTTTTACGGCAAATACAAGATATATTTCATCTCGTGCGGTGAAAATATCAGCATTTTCACTCGTGCTACGCACTCGTGAAAAATACTGATTTTTTCACCGCACTCGATGAAATATATTTAGTATTTACCTCAAAAAAGTAAATATCCTCTATTTATTTTATCACAAGCAGTGAATTCAATGCATATCAAATGTGAGTAAAATTGGTATTTTTCTACAGTGAAAAAATATCGTATTTTTTCACTAGTGACTGATGCGATTTATATTTTCACTGTAGAATAGAATAGAACTGTAGCAAAACAAGGCTTTCTTGGCAATTTTGGGACTGGGAATTTTTAACAAAAGGTTTTAAGTGAAGTATATTTGTCAAAAATAACGCTACGCATGTTGTGACGTCAACATCAAACATAATGACGTCACTGTTTGACCTGGCGTAGCGCCAGTTTGCACGTGACGCCATTACTAAGGTACACTCAATTGACTTTCTTCAAATGCTGATTTCTTGCGTTTTATTCGTTAAAATATGATTCTAAGCCATTTTCTAGGTGCAAACTATGTTTGTTTGCACCCAATGTTATACCCAATAAACACACTGCAAAAGTCAAATCGAACGAGAAACGACCAAGTAAAAAGTTAGGTTTTGATTCCTGTATTTCCGTTGAGTATAAAATAAAAAGAAAATTTACTTTTTTTCTGCAAATACCAAATATATTTCATCTCGTGTGGTGAAAATATCAGCATTTTCACTCGTGCTACGCACTCGTGAAAAATACTGATTTTTTTCACCGCACTCGATGAAATATATTTGGTATTCATCTAAAAAAAGTAAATATCCTCTATTTATCCCATTTAAACCGAATTAGTTTGCCTACCGTTCTCTATAGGACCAGTCCATTTACAATTTTAGAGGTATTGGGTGGTATTCACTTACCTCAATATTATATGGGCCTCGTCGCGAGAAAACCTGTCTTCGGGGTGTCCGGCAATGTGAATTTCAAATCAGTCTCCTCAGCTACAGAGACCAGCTAGAAAATTGAAATTTCACCTGAATCATGTCTACATATGATACTTTCCAAAAAGCGAATAACTAAGGCGCTGATCAGACTGCGCGGATGCGCAGGCTGGTCTGCGCCTATGTTGTTCGCAAACCCCCGAAGACAGGTTTTCTCACGTTGCGGCCTATATATAAATAGAACTTCTGCAAGAAAACGGTGAAGATCCTTAACAGTGTAGTGTACACCGCATCATGCGATGTCTGATCTGGGTTTGCACTGTTTGCCTATGTCCCCAAAAAAGAACACTAGGTTAATGTGGGTTAAACGGTCAGGATTCGATTTCATGAGAGCCCTCTGCAATAATTATTATATTTTCAGCTGCAAGTATAAGCGTCGACAGTGGTTCATTACTAGGCAAGAAATTATTCGAAGACAGAGATCCATTTGCAGTCACCAGCAACAGGCGACGAGGGTCGTTGTTCACAAACCAGAACAGCCCGCTCCGTCCAACGAATCCCCCGAATCCCCCGCAGCCCTCAGGCAGGCGAGGCTCGCTGCAGGTTCCAACCACTGGCCTAGTGAAACCACTGGCATCATATCCTGAACGAAAACGGGAGGCTGCACCTGAGAAACTTGATACAATCTCAAAGTTCCTGGCACACCAACGTAAAACAAGCATTTGTAGCAGTGATTATTCCGATTTTCATATTTCTAAGAATCTAAAGAAGCAGTTTGATTCGCTAGCACAACTACAAGAAGAGCTCGAGGCCAAAGAGAAAATGACAGAAGGCCCTTCTGTAGAGTCTGACGATGATAGTGACAGTGAAGATGATAAACACTATGGAGAGGAACTGTATCTAACAGACGCTAAATTCAACAAAAGCAAGAAACCTAAAACGATTGATAGTATTTTTAAAAAGAAGAAAAAAGAATTCCAAGAAAGACGATTACGAGAAAAACAAGTTGCTGAGGAAAGAGAACAGAGACTTGAAGAGATAAAACTGCGTCACATGCGTAGAAAGCTCAACCCAATTACCACAGTGGAACCCGATATTCAAGCGCAGTACTCTTTAAATTTCCCAGAAAAGGTCCCAACATTTGAAGAATTTCTCAAAATACTACAAGATGATGAGCATTTTGATCCAAGATATAGAAACAGGGGCAAGCATAAAACAATGAAGATTGCAAAACGTTACAACTTAGAAAAAGAGGTTTTTCGTTCTCGGGTAGCAGTTAGTACAGTAACAGTTGCTGACTCGGCAAGCCAGAGATTGCAAACCACAAGTAGCACACATCAAGAAGAAACTGGTTCTAGAAGGTGTTTGGCTGGGGCAAATAGTCGAGGTACATTCAAGCTTCCAACGCTACATGAATACGGGGACATCCGCGATAGATCTAAATTTGCTGAACAAGTTCATGGCGTCACTGATTCAGAGCCATGTAAAGACCATTGCCTCAGGGAACTGGGAGTGGAGGGTGGTGAACGAGACAAGAAACATGAGAAGTCAGATAAGCCGAAACCTCACAAGCCTTCTGTAGAGATGCAGCAGGGTACTAAAACGGACCGTGAAACACCAGATATAGTTGTGCTGTCACCGTCAGGGCATGAGGAAACGGTTTATGAAAAAACTTCAGTATTTCCAAGGATTTCTGTCGACACTGGTATGGTGGACATTCCAGATAGTGACAGCGGCGACGACAGTAGCGGCGACGAATACACTTCTAGTTTTGATTCTACAAAGCTGAACCTCGGATATAGGTAAGAGAATGCTTACCTTTTCGGCTGCTAATCGCGACTAAATGTCGGATGCTGTGTGTCGTCTGCCAGTCCATCTAAAACGTCTTTGTAGCAAACACTGGGACCCAGATCCGACTGCTCACAGGAGCAGTCAAGATTGATATGTATGCCGAAACTAGTCCTTGGCATAAGCATTTACATGCATTAGACGACTTCCAAAGATGATTTTCCGAATGCTTTTTTTTCGCAGCAGCCGAAGAGTTAACACCCGGTTTTGAAATGGCCGCCAAAATAGGCTTAAAATAGAGATTTTTGACCAAATTTGAGGCCGACTTTTTTTAAGAATTAGCTGTCAGCACAACTGAATACCATAAAATCTTTTAATATGCTATGTGTCCTATTTTTGGTATTTGCTTGTGCTCTATGTTAATGTCTATGTCAAAAGTATCAAATTTGGTCCGAAATGGTCATTTTTTCTATTTTAGGCGGGCATTTTTGTTACCATAGTAACGGTAAAAGTCAAATTAATACCAGGATTTTACACTTGGGCTATTGTTCAAATAAAGCAATAAGAAGAAATTGGTGAAACTTTAATTTTTTTTACCTCATAGGGGGCCAAAATAGCCCTTTAATGTACGTAGCTCTTTCAGCTTTTCCAACCTCAAAATCATATTTTATTCTTACTACTATGTTATTCATTATATGGACTTGACAAATATATGATGGGAGGATAAAAGCAAGCCTTTTAATATTCACAATGTAATAATGTTGTTCACTGCTTTGAATACTGTCTACAGTTTCTGATGTTATTAAAGGCACCAAGTTTTTGTATATATTCGCAATCAAATGTCATTTGCTAGTCTTTCTTTTATAGCTCAACAATGTAAAATGCAAAAATGTAAAAATAATCTCTTACTTTTCAAACTTTCTAAAATGGGAGTGTGGAAGACAGAATTATGCATCGAAATAATGTTTTCATGGAAACAAAGATGCAGTATTTTTGTAAATCGTTGGAATCCTCATGTTTTTCTTGAACCATTTTATGAAAAAAATTGTTAATTTACTTTGTTATTGGTAGAACTTGAAATATAACCGAACATAAAGACATCAATAAGTCCTACAAGCTATAGCATAAACTCAAGTAATTATTGAATGTCTGGTTGCCATGGCAATTGTTTTATTTTACTAGATAGGACAAGTTTGACCGTTTTTCCTGTAGTCTTACTCATTCTACGGTCGCTGCCTAGACAAAAGAGGAATTTAGGGCCCTCCGCATTTAGTCAAAACACAGCCAGAAGTTTTTTCTTTCTTTTTTTCAATCAAAAGTTTCTAAACTAGTACTTCTAGGCAAAATGATCAGCTTTAAACGCAGCCAGTACATAAGATAGATATATAGATGAATAGATATTTCATCGGCACAATTTTCTTTTCAATTTAAGTTTTCCAATTAATATTTTTTTTTTCAATTTTGGCAGCAGACGACACTGCAGGTGATTTTACTCGCCTATGGCAGTGAAAGGGTTAAACTCATGTACTTATTGTAACTATTTAGTTTGGAGAGACTACGAAAGAAGAAAAGACGGGGTAAGAAGAAGCCAGCCTTCTATGATGTGCTGAGAAAATACTACAGAGCACAGGCGGTACTTCAAGCCTTCAGAAAGAACTCCGTGGGAACCGAACAGAGAGCAGCACGTGAGCGAGCAGGCAAACTGAGTATAGGGAGACTTTTTAAAAGAAATGCGGAAAAGAAGACACCGCCCCCTAAATCCCCTCAGGTCATTGGAAAATTGAAATCTTTCAAATTCTTGAACAAAGTCCCTCCTAAAGGCAGAAAAATTAAGCTAGATAAGATTGATAAAGCAGACTTTTCATCACCTTCTGTGGATGATTTTAACAAACAGTTGGAGAAATCGTTGAAGGAATTTGTTGTCCGGAGAGAAATAGTTGTATCGGATCTGAATGCTAGATGTGCAACCTCGATTACCTTTACTAAAAGGAATGCATTCATGCCACCAAGGACAAGTTGAATATACAGTAAAACCTGTCTTAAGCGGCCACTTAAAATAGACAAAACAAAGGTCTTAATGAGAAAAGCTAGTTTAATGGGGGTCGAATGTATTGCAGAATGCTCCCCTTGGAGCATTCTGCAATACTTTTGACCTGCATTAAGCGATAATCGGTATTGAAAACCATTTTTGTGTTCTTTTTGAGTTTCCGCTTAAGACAGGTTTTACTGTATACAGACAGAAAAAAAGAAACGGAACACATATATTATCCTACAATTGTTCGATATAATATATGTTTGCTAATTATAGATATGGATTTATCGTGCAGATGAAAAAACAACAATGTGGATCCTGATCAGCTGGCATCTTCAGAAGCCATCTTATCTGGTTCTACACTGTTTGCAAACTTAAAGGGTATAGAATCTTGGGAAAATTAATATCATATTTAGTCGGTTCATATTTGAAAAAAAAATATACTACACATTAAATGCTTTTGTATTTTTCTCCATCCAGCGCGCCCAAAATAGTTATTGTGACACAAAATCATTATTATCCAATGTTTGCTTACTGAGTATGAATTCACACGAAGTATACTGAAAGTAGTTAACAGCACATGGAAACCCAATGTACAAACTCAGTAAAGAGTATTGGAAAAGAATTGTTGAACTATATTTTGTAGATGCCTGCACATATTTACACGATTGATTATTTGAAATATTGCTGTTCTAAGGCAATAATTCTAGTGTTGTTTGTTCATTGTTAACGTTTGTTGTTGCTCCCTTGGTGTGTGGAGCTTTGTGCATGGTCCTGATTTTTTTAAAATGTAGTTCTTCGTGTCCTTTCTAGTTGTTCTAGAGAGATCTGGTTGAAAAAACTTTTTCCATGCTCAATCTAACTGAGAATGAAAATCATGCTTATAAATGTTAAAATGTCAACACTTGTTGGCATTTTAACATTTATTTGCATGATAAATACAACATCATTTAAAGCAAGAAAAATCTTTAGTGTTCAGTATTTAAGTTTTTATGAGCAGTTATAACTCCATGCTCAGTTGAGTTGAGCATGGAAAAGGGTTTTATAACCTCGGGGCCAGGTTGCTTTACTTTACCAATGCAATTTTGTTTTAATGACGTGTGTGTGTGTGTGTGTGTGTGTGTGTGTGTGTGTGTGTGTGTGTGTGTGTGTTGCGTTTGTCTGTGTTCTGTCTTTCGGAACCTGATTTCTATGGTGACTTGGTGTATAAGTTGAAGAAGATTGTTGGCTCTAAAAAAATTTCAGCGCAGTCCATTAAAATAATTTCCCATTATAAAAAGATTGGCTATAACATTAATGTATTGCAACAGACTGCATGCTTGGTAGTCAACCCAATCACGGTTGGCAACTTTGCTTTCCTCTTTAATTGCACGCCGGTGGGTCGGACTTCAGACTCTATGATGATTCCGACTTAAAGACTTATCTATTGATGAGATGGTAGGGGCCTGATGCTTTGGCTGTTTGTCGAGCCCACAGGGGTTTACCTGTTGGATTTCTTTTGCTCCGGTATTCAGTTTAATTTACTGTTGAGTCCTTATCCTTGCTTTATCTCCTTGTTATATCTTGATTTATATGTTTTAGGAGATGATGCAGTGATAAGTTAGGGGTCTTTCATGCAAACCAAATATCTATGTGTCTTGATCCACATCAGAATTAAGGGTGAGGTTGGCGCCGTTAAACCGGTTTAAGCCCTCCAGTAAAATATTTTACTGACCGTTCCAAGGCGGTACTTCTTTTGTGGATCTTTTATGTTTTTGTTCTGTCTTGTGTTTGCTATGTTTTGTGAGCGTCTGTTTATATGTGCTTTGTGGTCACCTGCTGGGAAAGGGCTGACCTCTTGGCTCTCATTTGTGGTGTCTTCTGTGAGTTTGTCACTTTCCCATTAGTATCCTGGGTCAGGTGTGGTACTTGATTGTATCGATTCCTGATCTTTGCACCATTACTTACTTTTATTATCAGAGTTGTTTTGTCTGTGCTGCGTGGCGGCCCTAAAAAGTCTCCCCGCACTTTCATTTAATGCTCTTATTTTTCCAATCCTCAGGATTGTGTGTACAATCTCCTTCCATTATTCCTGTCCCTGGATATCCTCTATGTCTTGTACCGCATTTAAGATCACTAGATGACCGATTTTCATACCCCGTTGTATAACTTCTGCTTTCTATATACCTGTGGACTTGTATTAGCCATTTGGATTATCGCTTGCATTTGTTATACCTTCCTTTGCTTTTAAGGACTCATATTATACTGGCTTGTCATTTTAATAACCGGTGTGTTGATTACTTGTCTTGGGATGGTACTTACCCACACAACTTTTAATGATAAGAACGAAAATAACAAAATTACATTTATCTCCCATTAGTTTACATTCGGCGTCCTCTGTTCGTATTCCTAGTTCAGTTAACAATTTTCGGGATATGCTTCCTACCATTAGGTTATCTCCTCTTGGGTCACCTATTATCAGGAAGTATACTAAACCATTTAATGCATTCAAAAGACGCGGAATGTATCCTAATGTTTCTAAGTGCAATGCCAAGAGGTGTGTCTGTTGAACACATTTATGTACTAAAACTACCATTACATCATCTGTAAATGGTAGAAAATTTTCCATAATTAATAATAATGATTTGGACTGAACTTCATCGGATCTGATTTATGTTATAACTTGAACTGAAACTAACTGTGGAATGCAATATGTTGGACAAACTGGCCGATCCCTCAAGACTAGGTTTCGTGAGCACTTTCGTAAAATGAAAAAGCCTAAAAAATTTGACACATTTCTTTATCGCCATTTCAAAAATAATGGTCATCCGCCTAGTAAAATTGTAATTCAGCCGGTTGAAAAAATTATATATGATCCAAATTCATCAACTAGATTAAAAAATATTAAGAGACATGAAACTGAACTTAAATGGATTAAATTTTTGCAATCACCATTTCCTTTAGGCTTTAATGATAATATATACCATGAAGGCAACATTTCTAAAATGCCAGATTTTGATGTTTTTTCTGTTTTGGAATGTAAAAAACGTAAAAGTAGATCTCATGGTAAACGTAAAAATGGCAACATTAAGCGCAAAATTTGTACTGAAAAACGCTTAAATACTTCTCTAAAGGATCTTTCTTTGGCTTTAACTAATCATGGTCGACATGGCTTATTTTCATTTTTAAGTTCCTTGCCTATCTCAGTTTTTTCGCAATTTAGAGTTAGAGGCTAATAAACTTTATGATAGAGCAAACAAATTATATAAAGCAGCACTCCTTACAAGGTGTTATGTTCAACATTTCCTTAGTCCTTATATCGATTCTGAGGTCAACCATAAACGACATTTTATCAAAATTCCATTCATTAACAAAGGTATTGAGTTTATTGATTTACATAGTATCTTCAATATGGTTAGTCAAATATACCCTTCAGAGCTCCAATTTAATAAAGCCAATGCCTCTGATACTGAAGCCGCATTTTTAGACTTGCATTTGTCAATTTCTAATGATATTGTTTCTACCAAAATTTATGACAAACGTGACGACTTTGATTTTGAAATTGTCAATTTCCCATTTTTAGATGGTGATGTTCCTCGTTCTACATCCTATGGAGTCTATATCTCTCAACTCATTCGTTTTGCCAGAGCATCTAGCTATGTTGCTGACTTCAACACTCGCAATAAATTGTTAACTCAGAAACTTCTTAAACAAGGCTATCGGTATCATAAACTTCGCAAAACATTTTCAAAATTTTATAGACGATACTATGATTTGATTTCTAAATTCCAAGTTGGACTTAAATCTCTCTTGCGCCAAGGACTTTCGGAACCTGATTTCTATGGTGACTTGGTGTATAAGTTGAAGAAGATTGTTGGCTCTAATAATTTTTCAGCGCAGTTCATTAAAATAATTTCCCATTATAAAAAGATTGGCTATAACATTAATGTATTGCAACAGACTGCATGCTTGGTAGTCAACCCAATCACGGTTGGCAACTTTGCTTTCCTCTTTAATTGCACGCCGGTGGGTCGGACTTCAGACTCTATGATGGTTCCGACTTAAAGACTTATCTATTGATGAGATGGTAGGAGCCTGATGCTTTGGCTGTTTGTCGGGCCCACCGGGGTTTACCTGTTGGATTTCTTTTGCTCCGGTATTCAGTTTAATTTACTGTTGAGTCCTTATCCTTGCTTTATCTCCTTGTTATATCTTGATTTATATGTTTTAGGAGATGATGCATTGATAAGTTAGGGGTCTTTCATGCAAACCAAATATCTATGTGTCTTGATCCACATCAGAATTAAGGGTGAGGTTGGCGCCGTTAAACCGTTTTAAGCCCTCCAGTAAAATATTTTACTGACCGTTCCAAGGCGGTACTTCTTTTGTGGATCTTTTATGTTTTTGTTCTGTCTTGTGTTTGCTATGTTTTGTGCGCGACTGTTTATATGTGCTTTGTGGTCACCTGCTGGGAAAGGGCTGACCTCTTGGCTCTCGTTTGTGGTGTCTTCTGTGAGTTTGTCACTTTCCCATTGGTATCCTGGGTCAGGTGTGGTACTTGATTGTATCGATTCCTGATCTTTGCACCATTACTTACTTTCAAGGATAATTCAGTGATTTCATCTATTCCAAATTACTTTAATAATTCTGAAACTCCTATCATTTGTTATAAATATAACAAACCAATAAGGTCTACGATATTTAACTTTAATAAAATTGTAAATGATTTAGATATAGATTCCAATACTCCTGCCTTCTGAGATTGTAAAAATTCAAATTATTTATATCCCTCTGCAGGGCATGTTATTACAGGTAATCTAAATGTCATTCCTGACGCTAGAGTTCGCAATATCATTTCTAAAGGTCCTAAAAATAGAATTTCCTCTAATATTGATTTCTCTAAATGTCGTAGAGAGATCACTGCTTCTTTAAATGACTTCAGTAATCGTTGGTGCAAACGGGAAAATGTTGAACCTGATGCTTTGAAGGAATGGAAGATTAACATTTTTAAAATTATTGATACTCGTATTTCATTTTACTCTCGTAATACACATCTTTTGCCCCCTAAACCTAAATCTTCTTTTAGTCATCTTAAACGAGGTATCCAGGATTTTCATATGAACTATGTTTTGGTTCCAGCAGATAAAGCTGCTAACAATGTTGTAGTTGTTTGACGATTGTATTATATTAATACTCTTAAGCGTGAGCTTGTTGACACTAATGCCTATAAACTGCAGCCTTCTTTAAGTGAAAGGGTGATTGTTGATGGGCATGGTTGTCATACAGCCCTACATTTTGGTGTCAAAGCTAAAGAAAATCAAGACAAAGTTCCTACGTTGTACTGGTTACCTAAACTCCATAAAAAAACCTATAAAGCAAGATTTATTGCAAATTCTAGTTCTTGTACAACAACAGAACTTTCTAAATTGTTAACCTCGTGTCTTACAGCTGTTAAAAAACATGTTATCAAATATTGTGAAAAGGTATATGAGAGATCTGGTAAAAACCTATTTTGGTCGATTAAAAATTCAGGTGAAATTTTAGATAAACTTAAAGCTAGAGATTTCAATGCGACTAGTTTGTCTACTTATGATTTTTCTACTCTTTACACTACTTTACCTCATAATTTAATTAAAGATAAACTTATTGATCTTATTGAAAGTACCTTCCATAGAGAAGGCTCTCCTTACCTTGCATGTAGTGACAGAAATGCATTTTTTACTTCAGAAAAACCTAAAAAAATATCATGCATGGTCGTGTCAAAATGCATGCGATGCGCTGACCTTTTTGTCGGACAACATTTTTATTCGATTTGGCACCAAGCTCTATAGACAAGTTGTTGGGATTCCTATGGGCACTAATTGTGCTCCCCTGGTTGCAGATTTATTCCTGTTTTGTTATGAAAGGGACTTTATGATGTCTCTTTCTGATGATAAGCAGGCTGGTGTTATTGATGCGTTTAACACTACTTCCAGATATTTGGACGATATTTTAAATATTAATAATGTTTATTTTTACAATATGGTTAGTCAAATATACCCTTCATAGCTCCAACTTAATAAAGCCAATGCCTCTGATACCGAAGCCGCATTTTTAGACTTGCATTTGTCAATTTCTAATGATATTGTTTCTACCAAAATTTATGACAAACGTGACGACTTTGATTTTGAAATTGTCAATTTCCCATTTTTAGATGGTGATGTTCCTCGTTCTACATCCTATGGAGTCTATATCTCTCAACTCATTCGTTTTGCCAGAGCATCTAGCTATGTTGCTGACTTCAACACTCGCAATAAATTGTTAACTCAGAAACTTCTTAAACAAGGCTATCGGTATCATAAACTTCGCAAAACATTTTCAAAATTTTATAGACGATACTATGATTTGATTTCTAAATTCCAAGTTGGACTTAAATCTCTCTTGCGCCAAGGACTTTCGGAACCTGATTTCTATGGTGACTTGGTGTATAAGTTGAAGAAGATTGTTGGCTCTAATAATTTTTCAGCGCAGTTCATTAAAATAATTTCCCATTATAAAAAGATTGGCTATAACATTAATGTATTGCAACAGACTGCATGCTTGGTAGTCAACCCAATCACGGTTGGCAACTTTGCTTTCCTCTTTAATTGCACGCCGGTGGGTCAGACTTCAGACTCTATGATGATTCCGACTTAAAGACTTATCTATTGATGAGATGGTAGGGGCCTGATGCTTTGGCTGTTTGTCGGGCCCACCGGGGTTTACCTGTTGGATTTCTTTTGCTCCGGTATTCAGTTTAATTTACTGTTGAGTCCTTATCCTTGCTTTATCTCCTTGTTATATCTTGATTTATATGTTTTAGGAGATGATGCATTGATAAGTTAGGGGTCTTTCATGCAAACCAAATATCTATGTGTCTTGATCCACATCTGAATTAAGGGTGAGGTTGGCGCCGTTAAACCGGTTTAAGCCCTCCAGTAAAATATTTTACTGACCGTTCCAAGGCGGTACTTCTTTTGTGGATCTTTTATGTTTTTGTTCTGTCTTGTGTTTGCTATGTTTTGTGAGCGTCTGTTTATATGTGCTTTGTGGTCACCTGCTGGGAAAGGGCTGACCTCTTGGCTCTCGTTTGTGGTGTCTTCTGTGAGTTTGTCACTTTCCCATTGGTATCCTGGGTCAGGTGTGGTACTTGATTGTATCGATTCCTGATCTTTGCACCATTACTTCCTTTTGTAGCACTCCCACGGTGCCGTGGATTGGGTCGTGATCTGTAATTGTGTTATTTCCTGATCATACTCACTGGTTAAAAACAACACTCCTTGACGGCCATGTTTTTGATGTACCTAATTCATTTTAGCTATTTTAAGGGCAGCTTCTGATTTTTTCTGAAAAATCGTTTTCAGTTTTGACTAGATCTTTAACCCTTAATGCGCCAATCGCAACAAAAGTCGTCTGCTTCTCTCGTCTGCTGAAATGTTTAAGAAGCCTCAATGGCAAACAGTGTGGACCCAGATCAGACTGCTCCTATTAGAGCAGTCTGTTCTGGGTTCACGCTGTTTGCTTCAATACTTAATTCGTCAGTAATGTTAGGCAATTATTTGCAGCAGACGATTTCAGCAGACGACATTTTCAAATGCATTTTTTCTTGGCGCTTTAATGGTTAAAAGAAATACATAAGGGCGAAAATAACTGCGCGCACTGGCAGCCATGCATTTATTGACAGATTAAACTCGATATAACTATGTTTGAGTGATGATTTCTACCAAATTATTTTGATATTTTAGCTACACCTTGGCAAATGTGGTCATTTCTGCATTGTTTTAATCAGCTTCTTTTATAACCCGAACCTACCATGGCTGCCATATTTTATCACGGATTAAAGACATATGCGGCTATTTCCAATGCGCACCTTTTCCGCGTCTGCAAACGGGGAAAGATGTCTGGGTCCTGTCTTTCGATCCTTAACGGATTCGGATCAACACAGCTTCCGATATTCTTATGTCATATCGGTGTTCCGACATTTTGTTCACAAAATAACTAATTAAAGTGTGTTCGAAATATCTATTGACATCTTTTCAGAACTGATCGTCTCAGCACTAAAGACAGATAAATGTAGCTCAGTCGAAATCAAACGACGTACACAATAACACTGGTTACGAATACGATAGTGGCCGAGTCTATACTATTTGTATGGTTATTTCGAGCGGCGCACGACCTGACCTCATGGCCTAGTGGTTAGCGTGTCTGGCTACAAAGCCAGAGGACCAGGATCGATTCCCGGATGCCATCATATTTTCAGTGTGTTTTTTTCTTTCCTTTTTAACATTTTAATGCTAAATTACTTCATATACTAGTAAAATGGCATCATCAAAACGACCGAAATGGTCATCCCCGAACTTTTTATATTGAATTACGCATGAAACCTGGGGGTGGGGTTGAATTTGGCCCTCTAGAAAGAGAATTAGTTCGGTGACCCCAGATTTTTATTCTTTTTTCTGAAAGGTATTATAATAGTCCATGAATTAAAAATAAATTTTCAAGATTTTCAATGTCAGATTTTTTAATACATGATTTATTCTAAAAACAAATTCCATTTTTTCGACGAATTGCCAAAATATATCATGCAGTATCTTGTCACAGCATGGGATAACAAGTAAACATGCACATTTTCTTAAAAGTTTGAGGTCATGGGCAGTAATTTAAGTTAAAAGAAAGAAGCTGGCTGAAGATTACAACCATTTTAGCTCGATAATTAGGACTAGTGTTATTATTTTATATTTCTAGAAAATTGGTCAAATGCTGTAAACTTCAATACGTGATTCTGAAAAAATAAGCACGGTGACATATCCTTTTTATTTCATAAATGGATAGCCCATGCATAAAACAATCTGTATGCAAAGTATTGAACATATTTCAATGTGGGAAGTATTTAGTAGCATATGTCCTTAAATTAGTAGATTTAAATCTTGCTGTGGAAGATAACATGGACTATTTCTGCCATAGTGTTATACATTTCTTTTCAGCAAAGGGTTGAAATTTTGCTTAGTCACAATAAGCCACACCCTTGAAGGCTATGCTCTATGGCGGATCAAATGAGTTTTAGCAACCTTTGTTGAGGGTCATCTCATCTGACTATTTCTGCTAAACTGTTTTTAGTTTAAAAATATTTTATTTCACTAAACAATAACAAGTACATTATAGGCAAACAAGTCTAACATATCAAGGATTAGAACGGAAGCTAATAGCTTTTCCTTATGTTAAAACACTATCATATACTCAAAACTTAGCGGTTTGGATCGGTAATACACATATTTTAAATTTAACAAAAGAAAATATGTTTTCTTGAAGGTATAGGAGAATCTAAATAATACTTGTAATTTGTTTTGAAATTTAATCACTGTTCTCAGCCAATAAGCCACGTCTATGGTAAGAGATGTTTTTTTTTTGTAAATCAAATTCATTTTAGCATATTTTGTACATGCCTTGCTAGTAACCTAAATTACTATTTCTGCTAATTGTTTTCAACTCTTTAAATTTAAGTTGAGAGTAGATGTTTACATTTTCTTGTATAGGTATATAATCGAAACCGGTCATATCCACTGGCTGCCACATTTTCATGGAAAGCATCAAAAATTATTTTAGGAAAGTATCCCTTTATCCGTAAATTCTGTTCCAGTGCACCAATGCTCCTTAGGAGCATGTTGATCTGACTCAGATTTACACTGTTCTATCAGGCCAGAATATATAAAGTACATTTTGAATTGAAAATGTTCGTTTTGTCGTATGCCTAAAGCCACTTATTTATGTTCATAATACGTACTTTATTAAAACAATTTAATTGTTTTAATCATATTAGTAGCTAATTATTGAAAATAAATATCAAATTTCCAATCATAAATCCTGATAAATGAAATCATTCTTCATTAAATATATTATTTTAGGGCCTCTGGTTGGAACTCGCATTTTGACGTCAAGTAAAAAGGTACCTGATTTTGAACAACGATATTTAGTGGCAACATAAAAGTTAGTTTTTATGACCCCTACCGGCCATAGGTTTTCGTGTTCATACAATATCTCCTACGCACAAGGACAGGCCAAATTCATTCTTATTACCCATTGCATGAAGGTGTGTCGCGCAAAAAACTAAGCCACCAACTCCCAGCTTTTGCTCAGTAGTATGTCTGTTACAAATACCAGTCAGGTGGGTCATGCATATACCATGATCATCTACACCATTGTGGTATCTATAATCCGGTAGGGGACTCACGCATAGCATAGCAATACGACAGTACCTCGTTTTCAGCATGGGCACACTTTTTTTAATGCCAAACACTTAACCAAATATTTAGTTGATCATTACCTAAAATATTGATTTTACGAGAAAAAATAGCTCAGAAAACTGTCTGTTACAAATACCAGTCAAGTGGGTCATGCATATACCATGATCATCTACACCATTGTGGTATCTATAATCCGGTAGGGGACTCATGCATAGCATAGCAATACGACATGACCTTGTTTTCAGCATGAACACACTTTTTAATGACTTATCCTCTAAAACGATATTTTTCATTCAAAACACTTTAACCAAATATTTAGTTGATCATTACCTAAAATATTGATGTTTCGAGAGAAAAAATGCATTTTATGCGAAAAAGTGGCATTCCATCGACAACTTAAATGGCACACTTGCAGCAATGAGAGGCACTTCGCCCTAACGAAGTTTTTGAGGTCATCGGATAGGCGACCAACAAAAGCTCGGACAAGCCTGCGCATCCGCACAGTCTCGCCAAAGCCTTCATTGTTTGCTAATGCAAAGTATGCAAATGGAAGGTCCAGTCCAAAGATTAGAAATATAAGCTCATTGGATAGTTATGCATGCATGTTTTAAGTACTTTTATGCCATGCGCTGGCCCATTAGTATGTTCTACAAGTATTAGTATCTCTTTTGCCACTAGCGGTGACTTTTATAGTTAACTGATTGACTTTGCAAACAGTTTGGAGATCTGGATCCAAACTGTTTAACCTTGATGATAATCATATAAGATATTTTTGAACAAATAAGAAGAAAGATAATTAAAAAGATATCTCAAGATGACAAAAAGAAGATGCAAATTACTCAGTATGCAAAGGGTAAAGGATTGATTACAACGCAGTTTAGACCTTGGTTTGCGTCTCTATCATTCGGAAGGAGGGGCTCTAAGGTGAGTGCTTAGTTTATACAGATTGACCCTCGATGTCTCAACCCTGATAATTTCAACTACCTGCTTGATTTGAAAAAGGTGTAGGATTTTTTTTTGTTTTTCATCCTTCTTACATTTGTCAGCGAGGATTAAAACTGCCGATTGGAAGAATTGCATGTTCGATATGACTGCTGTTCAATCATGACACTGACTTCAAAAACTTTGTAAAAAAAATAAAAAATAACTACTCTTATTTTTTTCTTATGGTCACCTTAGGCTTATAAGCAGGAGTGGACTAAAAGAAATGTAATACACATTGAAGGATTAAATGAGATATAACTACTTTTATTTTTTTCTTATGGTCACCTTAGGCTTATAAGCAGGAGTGGACTAAAGAAATCTAATATACATTGAAGGATAAAATGAGATATAACTTCTCATATGTTTTTTTTCTTATGGTCACCTTAGGCTTATACGCAGGAATATGCTTAAATTAATCTAACATACATTTAAGGATTAAAGACATATGCGGCTATTTCCCATGCGCACCTTTCCCGCGTCTGGAAACAGATAAAGCTGTCTGGATCCTGTCTTTCGACCTTTTACGGATTCGGATCAACACAGCTTTCGGACATTCTTATGTCACATCGGTGTTCCGACATTTTCATGGCAAAATAAAGTAATTAAAGTGTTTCCGAAATATCTATTGATCTTTTATCAGAACTGCTCGTCTCAGTATCAAAGACAGATAAATGCAGCTCAGACGAAATCAAACGACGCACACAATAACCCTGGTTACAAATACGAAAGTGGCCGAGTTTCTAGTATTTGCACGATTATTAAGAGTCGCGCGCGACCTGACCTCGTGGCCTAGTGGCTAGCGTGGTTGGCTCCAAAGCCAGAGGACCTGGATCGATTCCCGGGTGCGCACCTATTTTCAGTGTGCTTTTTGCTTTCTTTTTTAACATTTTCATGCTAATAAATTGCTTCATATACTAGTAATTAAAATGGCATCATCAAAACGACCGAAATTGGCATTCCTGAACTTTTTATATTGATTAACGCATGAAACCTATGGGGTGGGGTTAAAGTTGGCCCTCCTGAAAGAAAATTAGTTCGGTGACCCCAGATTTTTATTCTTTTTTCTGAAAGGTATTATAAAAGTCCATGAAATAAAAATAGATTCTTAAGATTTTCAACATCAGATTTTTTGATATTATGATTTATTCTAAAAACAAATTCCAATTTTCGACGAATTGCCCAAAAATATCATGAAGTATCGTGTCACAGCGTGGGATAAAAACTAAACTTGCACATGTTCTTAAAGGTTTGATGTCATGGGCAATAATTTAAGTTAAAAGAAAGAAGCTGGCTGAAGATTACAACAGTTTGAGCTCGATATTTAGGAATAGTTTTATTCTTTCATATTTTTAGAAAATTGGCCAAATGCTGAAAACTTCCATATGAGATTGTGAAAAAATAAGCACGGTGACATATCCTTTTTATTTCATAAATGGATAGTCCATGCATAAAACAAACTGCATGCAAAGTATTGAACAAATTTCAACATGGGAAGTATTTAGTAGCATATGTCCTTAAATGAGATTTATATCGTAAGGTCACCTTAGGCTTATAAGCAGGAGTGGACTAAAAGAAAATAATCTAATATACATTGAAGGGTATGCATCTTTGTTTGCTACTGTAGCTTTTATCTCTAATAAGTTGGTACCATATATAATTTGAGCCGTGGCATGGGATTTCCAACAATGAGGTATGTGCGACCAGCAAAGTCTCAGATCAGCCTGCGCATACGCGCAGTCTGATCAGAGCCTTTGCTAGTCGCTTGAGTATTCTATGATTGTTAAGCTACTGACTGAACACCACTTGGAGTTTCTAAGCTCAAAAGGAGGATACAGAGGCTCGTCCGAGTCTACATGTGTCAAAATGCCACATTGTTGGAAATGTCATGCACTGGCTCATTAATCTAATATAAATTGAAGGGTATGCATCTTTGTTTGCTACTGCAGTTTTTATCTCTGATGAGTTGGTATTAATAGACTTTTCGCTTACTGTAAAGGCGGTAACTTTAATATTCATATCTGGGCGTGGTTCGGCTATTTCATCTGCCAAGGAAGGGAAATCAGGTTTTATTTATAATTTGTTAAAGAGTTAATAAGCTTTTTAGGCCTCGCAAACGTGCGTGCATTTCACGAAAATCCTAACCGTATACACACTGAACTCACATTTATTAACCCTTAAAGCACGTATTCACAAAATGTATGTTTTTGGGCGTCAACTAAAGTATTTGAAGCCTCATAGATAAACAGTGTGAACCCAGATCAGACTGCTCCTGTAGGAGCAGTCTGATCTGGGTCCACAATGTTTGTCTCTATGCTTATGTTTAATAGTCATTTTCAGATGCAGTTATTTTGTTGGCGTTTTAAAGACTAAATAATGTATTTTGCGTCTTTACTGAGGTAATGGCTCAAGATGATACAGTTACTTTCGAATAATTCAGATTTAACCTTTGTCTAAGGTTGACCAGTCCTAATTACGCATTCATGAGGTGCCGCCCTTACAGTAACCAAAAAGTCAAGCAATACCATAATTATATAAAGCGGAACTTACCTGTGAAAAGATTGACAGCACTTATCGACTCAGTGACCATGGTGATTCATCAATTGAGCGCAAATGCTCATCAATTCAGCGCAGAAAATGCTATCAATTGAGCGCATGATTTCTATTGACTTCAGAAATCCTGCTCATCAATTGAGCGCAAATATTTTGGGCAGTTACCTATGGAGGTACCTGTATTTACCTTTCGTTAGATGGATGCACCAGGGAAGAGCTCTTTGACACCATTATGCACAGATACGGCAGGCGTCTGTTATAACTGTCCACATTTTGCAGTATGTATCTTGTGTCTTGTTTTGTAACAGACAGTATATTAATGGCCACCGTACAATGTATTGTATAGAGCTGCATGAAAAATGTTGGGCAATACTTAAAAGTTCCATCTATGACTTAGAAAGAACCGTTACAGTGCTTACTTGTTGAGTATTTTATGGTGCACACAAGCTGGTATTGCCTGCCCGGGCTTATATTGACTACAGGTAAGCCCATAACATAAGAATTATATAGGCTAGTGAACACTGAATCTGCGCTCAATCGATGAGTAGGTTTTGCGCTAAATCGATGACATGGAAAAAAATCATATGCGCTCAATTGATGATAAGCCGTGACCATGCCGTTTGAGACGAAAACGTCACAAAATCATCATAAACTTTTTGTAACAAGGTGGCCTATCGACTAGGTCGGGCACGGAGGTTATAAAACTTTTTCATACCCAGCTCAACTGAGCATGAAATTTTTTCATGCTAATATATATGATAAAATGCAACAATTGTTGACAATCTAACATTTATTAGCATGATCTATACATCTGAGAGTTTGAAATCAAGAAAAAATATTTTTCAGCATTTTTGTTGTCATGAGCATTTAAAATGAAAATCATGATCATTAATGATAAAGCGCAACAATTGTTGGCTTTTTAACATTTATTAGCATGATAAATACAACATCTGAGAGTTTGAATTCAAGAAATTATAACTTATATTTTTTAGTATTTTTGTTGTTATGAGAAGTTGAAATTTCATGCTCAGTTGAAAATTATTTTTTCATTTCTCAACCAAAACATATGCTGTGGGTACTCAAAATAACCATCCGATCAATACGACGCTTCTTTTGAGCACCCCAAACATTTGATTGTGATGGGTAAAAAATACTTACAATTTTACGCTCAAACATTTTGCTTTTGTGTTTATAGTATTGCTGTTGGTATTTTATAGTCTATTGCTGGTGGTCTCCTACGAAAACAACATGTGGTTTATTTGTTGTCTTTTTGTTCACAACGTTGCGCTTCTTTTGGCCCAAGCGGACGACCAGGAAACTAGCGATACCATTATAGAGTTCCGCGCAGCGGCCATCCAGCACCAGCGTG
This sequence comes from Loripinus fragilis, assembly GCA_964019695.1. Taxonomy (NCBI): domain Eukaryota; kingdom Metazoa; phylum Mollusca; class Bivalvia; order Lucinida; family Lucinidae; genus Loripinus; species Loripinus fragilis. The sequence continues at coordinate 117,201,577 of OZ026516.1, forward strand.
TATGTGGCGTACACCCCACGTGCGGCGATGGCGCAAGAGAGGGTTCCTCCTGCTGTGGTTTCTGCACGTGCGAGGATAAATGTCTCGAACATGGGTCGTGTTGCTTGGCGGGGTACTCTGGCTTTCCAGAAGCTTTTAGATCAACTCAAAACAGCAGGTTTGTTATTGTGTTTCAAATTAAAGATGTACAACTTTGTGAATGGGCAGAATTTGAAACCTATGCAATTTTGTTCAGCTGGCCTCGAGGTTATAAAACTTGAGTATCGTTTCAAACTCAAAAATAAAGCGCTATGATTGGCTGTTTGCGGACACGTGTCCGCAAGCGACCAATCATTGCACTTTTTTTTTGAGTTTGAGAATGAACTCAAGTTTAATGACCTCAATACCTGCTGGTATTAATATTGTTAAGACTTCCCAAGTTTATGGCAGAAAATTGGAACGATCGTTTGTTTTTGTTTTATTTGATGCTTTAAGTCCCATCAGCAATCTTTCAGTTATGTAGGGACGAGTCTTCCGGGACTGAACCAGTAGTAAGCTAGGATCAAGGACACAACACAGTGACGCCGATGAGGTTCGAACCCGCGGCTCCTCGGTCTCGAGTCAGCGGCACTCTACCACTGAGCCACTGCGCTCCCACTGGAACGATCGTTGTTTATATTTTCTGACATATTGTAGAAATCGTAAAATTCATGCGCGGAACCAGAAAGTTTTGTCAGAGGTGGTCCAAACTCAACTCTGACAACGTTTTTTTTTTTTCTGCTGATGAGGGGAGAGATGATCCAAATGCCACTAAAAGCGGGTCGTCATCGACCCGGAAGCGAAACGCCATTTAGGTGACGTTTCGCTGGCGAGCCGATAATGACCCAACAATGAATGATGGCTTGGTAGGGAGCTTTGTCATTTCCCAGGGGATCCGGGTCAGTACTGCTTAGAAACCCTATAACTTTGTGATTTTCCGGGGGAGAGGTGTCCGGACACCTTGTCTCCCCACTGGACCCGCGCATGAAATTATATGTAAATTCAACTGGTTTTCAGATCGTGCGGCACAATTGCCAGTCTACTCAAATATCGCATATCAGCGGACATGCAGCTTGAACTTTGTGTATATGAGTATACTAAATTCGCAATTTTTGCGAGAAACGTTCCCCGCCGAGTGCATTTATTTGTAGTCCTTTTTTGTAATTGCATAATAATCTGCACATTTAATTGCTGGGAAAGGGATGACCTCTTGGCTCTCGTTTGTGATGTTTTATTGTGTTTTTGTCACGTTCCCATGCGGCACTTTGGGTCAGGTGTTGATTGTATCAATTCCTGATCTTTGCCACATTTCTTATTTTAATTGATTTACGTGAAAAACAAAATAACAAAGCCAGAAGGAAAATCGGGCAATGAAAGACAGAGCAACAATTAGAAAACCATCAAAGTAAGCATGGCGGGACCCCCGCCCTGCTAATAAAATGGCCAATGTGTTGATGCTTGAAAAGGGAGATATGCAAGAAAATCACATAGTCACGTTTGGAAGTACATCTACTAAGATTATTAAGACTAAGCCTGCTCAGCTTTAACTGAAACAAAGAGATGGTACATTAATGAAGATGACAGCAAACATTACTGATACTATTCAAAGATACTGTTCACTAGAGCTGTAAAGATATGCCAAAAGCGTATTGCGATATATTGCAATATATGAAGTGAATTGCTATTTCACCACAATATATTCTTTATTACGTTTAGTCATCATTCTAAGCACTAATTATCTTAAAAAAATACTTAGATGTTTGCTCTATTTATGCAAAAAGTTAAAATCTTAAAATATAAAATAAAATACAAGCACCTTTTAACAAGCATAATGCTTTGAAAATTAGTTAATGCATTAAATAGGCAGATTAATAAAGTCAGTAAACAGCTAGCAGCCAGCAAATTTTAAACTTACCTTTTTTGTATCACACCTACATTTTTCCCAATATTCTTTATTTCAATGAGTTTTTGAGTCAATTCTCTGACTTTTAAAAGGAAAATCAAATCAAACTACATGTAAATACTTCACTTTCTTGTTGTTCTATTTATAGTAACTACAATATATTGCAATATGTTTCTCGTACCAATATAGTGTACCTTTTCAGACTAATATTGCAATATAGCTACATATAAGGTTTATTGTTACAGCTCTACTGTTCACGTCCTGATTGGAAGTGATTATACGTCCTGGTCGCATTGCAGTTTAAAAAAGGACTTAATCTGTTGAACCCGCGATTTGGATGGATATTGGCTGGTTGTAGAAATAAATATGACTGTGATACAATGCACGCCAGTATGCTTATTCGTACACATGGAAACGCCATCAAAAATGCAAGTGCATTAAAGTGTTGATAGTGTTGTGCTAGTTAAGCTAGATGTAGAAGACTTCCCGAAATTGGAAATTCTAGGTATTTCTAAACCTGCAAGTTCTTTTGATTTTTTTTTATTCTCAGTCTCCGACAACAATCTCTTTTTTTGTATGCTTATTTCAGACATTCTAGATAAGTATGATTGCATTTGAACACCAATTTTGACCATTAAAAGTTAATACAGCTGTTTTAGTCTATTGACATTTCATAAGGTTTCTCTCCAGTATGTAATCAACTATTTTGGATAGTCTACAACAGGGCTTATATGCGTGTATGATTCCATAAGAGATTAAAATAAATCAAAGCAAGCAAGCTATTGGTATTGTCATTCAGCCAAGAGTGACAGTTACGTCATGTTTTGCTTACAAAGTTATCAGGGACTTCGAATCGATAGATCACTTGTGTATTAATCCTATCCACGGGATAGGTTTAATACACAAGTGATCTATCGACTCGCGTTAGCTCAATTGAAGTGTACACGTTAGTGGTTTACTTAGCAATTGTAAACAAAGTATTTCGTCGCTGTCACTTTTGGTTGGCACGACAGTACATTGATCATTGTCTCATTGCTTTCTTTTTATGCTGAAAGAATGTGGTATTGCAAACAAATGTTTTGTAATTTTGCAAATTGACCCCCATCTGGCTTAAAGACGGTTTTATAGAGGTTAGTATTAATCTTTTGAAAATTCATTTTTAGAATGGAACGTCCTATAAAATGCTTACAAAATAATGCAAACAAATTTTTATTACATTTGCGGCTTTCAGAAAAAAATGATGTTTTACTGCATGCGTTACTCTTTTTGTCGGGTATATATTAATCTATGGGAGAACATTCAGAAACATAAAATTTGTCTTTTGAATTTTGTTTTGAATTTGTGCCTCGATCCTCAATAATTTTAAAGAAAACATAAATATTTTACGTGTATCTTTAATGAGAATGGACTTTTATTTGATCGACTGAAGCTTTCTTCATAATTTTATTTTATTTTGTAACGTTACTCCCGACTTCTTCAGTTTTACAAAATCAATATACAAAAAATCTCCACTAAGTATGAATTTCACCGCAACAAATGAACCGCGACATGAGATTTCAAACAATGTGGTCTGTATGACCAACAAAGTCTCAGATCAGCCTGCGCATACGTGCAGTCTGATCAGAGCATTTGCTAGTCACTTGAATATTATATAGTCGGGGAACCAAAGTCGCGTATCGTGCAAAAACACACATTTTTTGCACCCGAAAGGTATACGGCTGGAATTTTGTATACTGATAGTCGAAATAGTGCTTGTAGATATGAAACCACTGTCTAGCAATGCGACCAGAATTGCATTTCGCGGAAAAATGCATTTTTGTATGCCACATAGGTCATGTTGAGCAATCTTTCATAGCATAGAAAGTGTGATGTTTCCCTTATCAATAAGTTAAAGAGCGTGCTTTTTGTCTTCAAAAGAACCGTCTCATTTAATAGGTCTATTTAAGTACCCACAACATATGTTTTGGTTGAGAAATAACAAAACTAATTTTCCATTACGCACTCTTATCTTGAGAATGGGTATGAGAAGCCGTTTGACTGTTCGATAATGCAATAATACACTATCAAATTTAAAATTATGGGCAGTCATTTGTGCACCAAAATAATCTTCTTATGGACATTTTGTCTTTACAAGTACTATGCGGTTACATTTCTGCATCTCAGACGGGGACAGACAGGTTTTCCATGGAAGTTATACGAGTTTTTTATACTTATTTTACCACTGTTGAATGGAATTATTGTTTTCAGTAGATAAAAATCCCCTTGGTCCCTACAATGACCCTCTGTTTCAAAGCTGCTGTAAATATGGAAGATAAACATGCTTTAAACCTTGATAAATAACATTTATGTGTTAAACTGCTCTTATCAAATTATCGTGTTTTCATATTTTTACTTTTCAGCTACCTTTTCGAGTTTGTCATAGAAAATAAAATAAATTGTCTTAAATTATGTCCCAAACGTCCGTCTAACTGTATGCAGTGTTTAAACACATTCAATTTAAAATTTATTTATTAATAGAGAAAACATGCAATTCAGACCACTTCAGCGGGAGGACAAAAGTGAATAAGTAAGCACACATTTTTACGAGATATGCTTCCAAGCGATATATAAATAATCATCAAATAAACTTTGGGGCAATAAATGCAGTTTTAATGAGATTTAAAGAAAAAAAATCTATAAATTTAATTTCGAAATGTGGGTGCCCTAATCTACATGCTTTAAAAACCAATAAGCAGTGTTCTAAGATGACCACCACTGCTTCTGAGGTCTACGCCGATGTTGTACTATTACATAAACTCAATATTTTTCAATCCTGAATTTTTTTGATAAAAATATAACATTTTGAAAAATAATATTTTGACATGTTCTTGCTGGGCTTCCGTAGAAAGTTGACTGCTCTGGCGTTATGCAAGTCGATCGAGTCTGCTATACAGTGGTTTCAGATACACCATAGAATTACCTTTGCAACCATACAAAATCCAAGTGTATACCTTTCGAGTGCAAGGGTTAGCATTTTTTCTACCTTGGTTCCCCGACTAGTACGACTCTTAAGCTACTGACCGAACATCATTTGGAGTTTCTAAACTTAAAAGGAGGCTGCATAGACTCGTCTGAGTCTACACTTGTCAAAATACCTCATTTTTGGAAATCACATATCTTGGCTCAAATATTTATTTATTCAGATCTGAATGCGTCCACGCACAGTATCTTCCAAATGAGAGAACAAATTTCATCATGGATTATTGGTATCTTATGATAAATAAGTGTGATCCTGCATATACGAACACTGGCGTTAAGGATTTATGTGAAGGTACTGCGTCAAGCATCGATTCGTTTGTTCCTGTGTCAGACCCTTTATCAATGATAACTTACAGGAATATATTTTGTGTATATTGCAATGGTGTTGAAGGAGTTCCAATATTCATCGACTGGTATCTTCAGATTCTCAGTGACAATGCAGTTTTTCTCCCAAATCTTAACTTGCTGACTGACATAGAGTCCAATAGAGACAACGTACTTTTAATACCCCCACACTATATGATTGTGCAGCCGTGTGATCCAAATTTCTCATATGAAATATCAACCTGTAATGAAACAGGCCTTTGGAAAAGATACGAAGAAGATATTGAAACTGCTTGTCACTCCTTCATCGACCCCTTCAATAACACATATAAAAATTATTTTTGCTACTTGTGTAATGAAGACGAACCTAAAACAGAAGACCTCCAATGTGAAAGACGTGTGGGTGTGTCTGATGGAGCCATGTCTAGGTTTGCGCCTGTTGTTACCATTTCTGATATCACAGGTCAACAGCAATCACAGAAACTGGAATGTACTGGTATTGAGTTCCCCGATGAAAATGCTGTAAGTACACTAACCATTTTTGTATACTAATGGATTCTTCCTACTGGTTTGAAACAATAAACTTGGGATGTTTTAATGTATATATCTAGGGGTATCATGTAATAATTTAAAAAATATTGTACTTTTTGTCTGTTTTGTTTGATTTGATTTTTTACGTCCCATCAACAATCTTTCAGTTAAACAGGGACGGGTCTTCCTGGGTTGAACCAGTACTAAGCTAGGATAAATGTGTCTTGTTCAAGGACCACAACGCAGTGACGCTGGTGGGGCTCGAACCCGCGGCCGCTGGGTCTCGAGTCATGCACTCTACCACTGAGCCACTGCGCTCCCATTTAACCCTTTGTATACTAATGGATTCTTCCTACTGGTTTTACGCAATAAACTTGGGATGATCCATTGTACATATCTAGGGGTATCACGTAATAATCTAAAAAAATATTGTACTTTTTGTCTAAAGATCTTTAAAACCTTTACAAACAGTGTAGATCCAGATGAAATGCAGCATTATGCTGCATTTCATCTGGGTCTACACTGTTTGCAAAAGTGCTCTTTTATGGGTTTAGCGAATACAAAGGGTTACAAATTGGCATCTTAATTACTGTAAGTTAAATCTAATTGAGCCAGTTTGTGGCATTTAGTTTTGGTTTGATTCTTTACATCCCAGTCAACAATTTTTCAGCCATGCCAGGATGGGCCTTCCTGGGTTAAACCAGTACTAAGCAGCGGATAAAGCGTCTTGCCCAAGGACACGTCGGCTGTGAGGCTAGAACCAGCAATCCTTTGATCAGCAGTCTAATGCTCTACCAACTGAGCCACTGCGCTTCGCTTATGGTATTTGGTATACTTATCAAAATGTGTTTAACTCTTTGCCTCCAGGATAATTTTGCATAATTTTTGTCGCCTGCTGATTTTTTTCAAAATCAACTTTTTCGAAAAATTATTTCAGGAATACCATCAGTGTCAAACAATTGGATCCTGATCAGGCCCGACGGTTTGTCTAACCTCGAGCCCCCTTTCAGGCATAATTATTTCATTTTCATGAAGAATTTTCAGAAAAATCAGGAAAAAATATTAATTTGTTTGGTAAATTTAACAAATCGAACCCACCTTTGTAAATTTGAACCCCCCCCCCCCCCCATTAAGAAATCACGGATCTGCCCTTGCTAATGTTATCGGCACTAAAAAATTAAAAGACCATCTGGGACAGCAGTCTTGATTCTCACACGCACACTAAGTATGGAAGTTGTTTTACCCTTTTTGTGTCAATGGAATTTTCCATAAGCTACATACAATAAAGTCAGAATGGTCCATTGTTTATATTGTGGGGTCACATGTTACAATTTCCAAAAAAAAGGATATTTCTTTCTCTGAAGATCGATTTTGTCTTACCAAATAGTGCATACCCTGATGAAATATCTCATCTTGCGACATTTCATATGGGTCTTTGCTGTTTGCTAAAGTTTCCGGTCTACAATGGGTAGCAACAAGACAGCTTGCCCAACTGTTTCCTTTAGTAAGTTAAAATTGATCAATTTTCACCCAACACATTAATCAAATCTTAATTAACAATTATCATAATCATAAATGCTTTTGCTCAACTAAACAATGCAAATAGTATATCACCGTGACATAAGCTAATTATCAAATTTCTTATATGCACATCTGTTCATGTTGAGTCATTCAAGGGCAAAGAGACAGAGCATGCCATGAATATGAATAATTCATGTACAAGCATACGGTTAGATTTTGAATCAAAGCATTTATTTTTTGGTTAGCCCTTGAAGCAAAAGAACTCAACAAATGGTAATGCATGACACACACACGACCTTAAAGTTTGTCCTGGCCATTCTGGGATAATGTTCATGTCAGATGCAAGTTGGAGGCTGTTAACTTCAACTGAGGGCCATAACAAACGTTAAGAAAACAAAATCGTGTGATTGATCTTTTAAACATGGATATCATGCGACAGTCTTAATGAACTGACCCATATGTATTCGTTTGCAGATGGTGTGTCGCCGTGTCTTTTGCCAAAACAATAAAGGGCTACGGAAAGGTATGTGTAAGTCAGAAATCGATACAACAGTTGACGTTACATGCTCTTCATTTTTCCTGAAACTTTCCGCATTAGATCATAGCGATGCATACCCTTTTACAGAGCTAAGCCCCATGAGACAAATGCAACTCACAGGTGGCTTAAGGTTTGATTTGGACTATGCCACAGGTGGAGAAAACGTACAGCAGTTTCTGCCATTCTACAAATTGGATGCCGACGGATATATCAACTATGTTATCATTTATGTTGAAGCAGGTTTTGAAGACAGTGCAGAAAAAGATTCATATTTACAGTCCATCTTGCAAATGCGCTCTCTTGTCACCGGATACTATGGCGAACATGACATCAGCTTTAATGTTACAGTAGATCAATACCAGATGAATCGAAATGATAAAAATGCCACTGTATTTGTGCCTGGTAAATCAAACGCAACACAAGATGAGCTGACGACTGAGCTTATTGATCCTGATGAGTACACTTGCCCAGATGTTGGAATTACACCGCTAAACAAGTTGTATACTTGTCCCTATGTCAATGTCGATGTTAATCAATTTTCTGTTCGTATCAATGGTGGCTTTCTCACGTTTTATGTCTACGGCATACCAATTGCTTCATTTTCAAGATGGGAATATGATATGCAAGGTGATATCGTCTCTCTGTGTTTTGAGGATTTCATGGTCATTTATGAAGCGATGCACCAGGACGAAACTTCAGGTGGTACTAGTGAAATGTCTAAAACTTATGAAAGATTATTTGCTTTTATTCTGACAGTTATTACAGCTATCAAGCTTGGTTCAAAATAAGCAAACACTTTAAGCCTTACCACTAAACCCTTAAAGTGCCAATCAAGACTGCAGCAGACGACAAATTTTGCGACACCTTTCCCAATTTTCGACAAAAATAAGGTATGATATTACATGAGAATCGTCTGCAAGCAGCAGACGATTCTCATGAAATATCATGCCTTATTGGTTATTTTTGAAAAAGCGACGAAATTTGAAATTGTCGTCTGCTGCAAATTATAGGTGGCGCTTTAAGGGTTAAAATTTCATTTTCTTCTCAGTCAAAGAGCCAGATATGGGTGATTCAAGTGTAAAGTAAGATGCACCTACGTAGGGGTGTGGTTTAACCCTTAAAACGCCAATAGAATTTGCAGCAGAGGACAAAATCCAAACATTGCTTTAAGACACTAAATATTGCTTTGTCTGTGGAAGATTCTCAGCAAATTTCAAGTCTCACATAATATATCCCAGATATACCACAACATTGTCATAAAATTGTGTGGCACTATCTGGGTTAACAATTGTGTTATCTTTCTTATCTTTGCAGGCTCTGAATGTTTTTATCATTTTTTGTTGTAGCTGTCTGATTTTTTTCTCTCTTAAGACATGTGATTAATTCCATCTGGGTGGGCCTAGAGCTTCCATAATTTGTATTGATGCTTTGCTTCCTAGACAATTTTTTAATCATGTCAGGATGATTTATTGTCTTTTAATATGATGGTGTCTTCATCAATGAAACTTAAAAATTTCCAAAATCATGAACTTTCAAAACACCAATCTTAAAATTTGCAGTGTGCCCACTATATATACACAACTTCAAGTTTAAATGGTCAAATGTCCTTAGACAGACTGAAAATAAATCAGAAAAGCTATTATGATCTCCCTGATTCAGCATTGTGAGGCTGACTTTCTGTAGAAAGTCAGCCTCAAAATCCTGAATTCAGGAATAATCCTGAAAACGTTCACCCATGTGTCTTACTAAAGGACACAAGGAAGTGCCTCTAGTGAGTCTCAAACTAGCGACTCTTTGATCTCAAGTCATCTAACACTCTAGATACCACTGAGCTACAGTGCTCCAATTTGATAAGTTCCATAGGTAATGAAGAAAACAGTCTTGCATAGCATTTTAGAATGTTGAACAAAAGAAAACATGAGTGTTAGAACTAGCCCAGCTGATAAGATTCAGGGAAAGCTCAGGATAAATTCTGGCTCAAAACACTGAGAGAAAATATCTCATTCAACCCAAACTGATGAAAATTTATGAATTTTCAGCAAGAAATTTTAGGCATATATATAGCTAAATTAAATTTTGCTTCGAAATTTCTGCCTTAAAGTTAGTTTCAATGAGTGATTTGGAAGCAACATCAATAGATATCTCAATATCTCATCTGAAAATAGTCATATTGGCAATCAATAAAGTGTAGCTAGAGCCTTTTCTGTTTGCACACATATGCATGGGGTGTTGAAGAAGTTTTAAACCAAAAGCTAGACATCTGGGCCCACATGGCTGCACGCAAAGTTAAATCTCGTCTGCTGACTTTTTCAAATTATTTTTTAAACATTCTTTCAGGAACACTATCTGAGTGTCAAGCAGTTTGGATCCAGATCAGGACCGACGTTCTGTCGGTCTAGATCTGGGTCCAAACTGTTTGCAAAGATTATCAGCCAACAATAAAAGACACTGGCAAGGAACAAGTTATGGTATGACTTTACATATATGGTAGATGTACCAGTATTGGTGGTATGACAGAAAGAAAAACCACCATTTATCAACTCCTAGAAATTGAGAATGAAATTTCATCAGTTAATGAAACAATTAAATTTGCTCGTCGTGTAATAAATATCCAGCGATGTGACGTCACCAATGAGGTCATTATAATGTAATTATCTTTGAATGTGACAGCCAGCAATTTAGTCAGAAAGCTAACGATGGCAACAGGTAACTTAAATTTATCGTTGAAAGATTGCTTCGGTAAAAATTGATCGACAACCCATTAGATTAGAATAAAACTATAATTCAGTGGTATTTTAATGACAAAAATTCGGCAAATGATTATATAAACCTAGATTTGGGATGGTTACCACAAAAACTGGCGCTTGTTTGGAAAGTGACCAAGCCCGGAATCAATCTGGATTTAACCTGTCAGCACATCAATGGTGAGTAATGATTATCAAATAAAGTGAAGATATATATGTCCAAATATTTTTATTCAAAAATTAATCCTATGTCATTACTAGATTGATACTTTGAAACGTTGATACATTAATACCACGAAAACTGGGACATCCAGCATTTGTGGCATGTGTCATAATCACATGGGCCGGCCTTTCTATTTATGAAAGTTAACACAAACAATAGAAGTGCATTCAACTAATCATTTGTATACTAGATTCCTAAAGGAGTACTTTGGCAAAGAGTGCAGATAAATGCTGCAGTTTGGCAAAGAGTGCAGATAAATGCTGCAGTTTGGCAAAGAGTACAGATAAATGCTGCAGTTTGGCAAAGAGTGCAGATAAATGCTGCAGTTTGGCAAAGAGTGCAGATAAATGCTGCAGTTTGGCAAAGAGTGCAGATAAATGCTGCAGTTTGGCAAAGAGTGCAGATAAATGCTGCAGTTTGGCAAAGAGTGCAGATAAATGCTGCAGTTTGGCAAAGAGTGCAGATAAATGCTGCAGTTTGGCAAAGAGTGCAGATAAATGCTGCAGTTTGGCAAAGAGTGCAGATAAATGCTGCAGTTTGGCAAAGAGTGCAGATAAATGCTGCAGTTTGGCAAAGAGTGCAGATAAATGCTGCAGTTTGGCAAAGAGTGCAGATAAATGCTGCAGTTTGGCAAAGAGTGCAGATAAATGCTGCAGTTTGGCAAAGAGTGCAGATAAATGCTGAAATGGTGCAACATGCAGCATTTGTATAGGTAAAAAATCTTCCGGGATATAAGCACATCATAATTTGAAAATTCCAACCTGTGACCACAGGAACTAGTCCTAAACCCTTAGAATAAAAAAATAGGCCTAAATTTACTTTTATAGACAAGGACTTTTATGCCAGAGATAAGATTTAAGAAATAGATTCGCGCTCACATTGATTTGTTGATTAATATATCACTGACTGGAGGTCAGTCCTGAAAGTGAATAAATCATGAGCGCTAAGAGCGAATAATATATCCACTTACGACAGACAGTGATATATTAAGCAACAGATCACTGCCAGTGCGATTTTATTTCGATTCTAAAACACAAAAAGATTAAAAATATGAACAAATCCTGCATAGTCTATAACGATATCCCCATCTTGAACAGACTGTCTGAATTTCCCGCTATTCTTGTTTAGACTGAAACACGTACTTTTACATACGTAATGAACGTAGAGTAGCTGTAAAACGACAATACGCCATCTTTTGTCAACGTTACAATGCCATATGTGATAGTTGACGTCATGAAAATCAAACTGGCTACCAAATGACGTCACGCAGGTCCGTGCCCAGTCCGTGCAGTGATTTATCAACTAATAAATCACTGAGTTTAACCATTGGCTATATAGGCGAGGTTTGTTAGAATTCAAAGTAATCTTAATGCAATACGATAAATAGAATCTAGCATTCATGCTCTTGTATTCTTGAATTTATTAAATGAGTTGAGAAAAAGCTATAAAATACCCGGCAAGCCTTGCATTTTATCATTCTTCCTGAACTTGTTTAATTAATTCAATAAAACATGAGCACTCATGTTAGATCCTTTATTTAACAAAAATATAAGAAATTAGCCATGATATATTTGATAAATGCATTTAATAGCTTTATTCTGATCATTATCAATTACCATTAATAAACTTTGGCAGAACAACATTTATATAGCCAGAACAACCTACATCAAACTGATGACAAACAGGGCCAGTACAGAAAAATCAGGACCAATACAGGAACAATCTGTATTAGCCCTGATTTCCTGTATTGGCCCAGTATTTTGCAGTGGCCCTGTTTGTCATCTGTTTGATTATTGAAGTTCTACATCAGAGATGCAATACCAACATAATATGACAGGTTCTGAGACTTTGCGCCTAGCCTAGCATGTTTTTACGAAATGTCATGAAACAATAGTATGAAATTATATGGGCCTGGACGTGAGAAAACCTGTCTTCGGGTTTGCTAAAAACCAGTCGCTGAGATGCACAGTCTGGTCTGCGCCTTTGTTTTTCGCTAATTGGAATGTATCGTATCTAGACCTGATACGAGTGTAACTTCAATTTTCTAGCTCCTCTTTTATTGTTGAGCAGGCTTGTTTGGGTACAGCCTGGCCAGAAACCCCAAAGACAGGTTTTCTTGCGTAAAGGACCATATCTTCATTAATGAAATTGTTATTGAGAAAGTATTTCGTATTGGCCAATGAAAAGATACATATGAACAAATAATTACAAGTTAATAGCACTAGTATAAATAAACAAATAGATACAAGATACATATAGACAATCAGACTAGAATTAATATCTGTTTACATCAATACAAAGTATAGATCTATCAGCAATAGCAGTTATACAACCTTAGGAAAATACACAGATCATCAATAACTGCTATAACTCTTTCCTTGCTAGCTGTGACTTTTGTCGTCTGCTGTTAACTTTTGCAAACAGTTTGAGACCAGATCAGGACCTGGATCCAAACTGTTTGACACCCTGATAGTGTTCTTACAAAAATGTTTGATAAAGTTAATTTTGAAACAAGCAAATTCAGAGAATTTATCTCCCCCCCAATTATTGTCTATATGAACTCTCATGAAACAACTTAAGGACATATGCTACTAAATACTTCCCACATTGAAATATTTTTAATACTTTGCATACAGTTTGTTTTATGCATGGGCTATCCATTTTTGAATTAAAAAGGATATGTCACCGTGCTTATTTTTTCAGAATCACATATTGAAGTTTACAGCATCTGACCAATTTTCAAGAAATATATAATAATAACACTAGTCCTAATTATCGAGCTAAAACGGTTGTAATCTTCAGCCAGCTTCTTTCTTTTAACTTAAATTACTGCCCATGACCTCAAACTTTTAAGAAAATGTGCATGTTTACTTGTTATCCCATGCTGTGACAAGATACTGCATGATGTATTTTGGCAATTCGTCGAAAAAATGGAATTTGTTTTTAGAATAAATCATGTATCAAAAAATCTGACATTGAAAATCTTGAAAATTTATTTTTAATTCATGGACTATTATAATACCTTTCAGAAAAAAGAATAAAAATCTGGGGTCACCGAACTAACTCTCTTTCTAGAGGGCCAAATTTAACCCCACCCCCATAGGTTCATGCGTAATTCAATATAAAAAGTTCAGGGATGACCATTTCGGTCGTTTTGATGATGCCATTATACTAGTATATGAAAAAATTTAGCATTAAAATGTTAAAAAAGAAAGAAAAAACACACTGAAAATATTTGCGCATCCGGGAATCGATCCTGGTCCTCTGGCTTTGTAGCCAGACACACTAACCACTAGGCCACGAGGTCAGGTCGTGCGCCTCTCGAAATAACCATACAAATAGTATAGACTCGGCCACTATCGTATTCGTAACCAGAGTTATTGTGTACATCGTTTGATTTCGACTGAGCTACATTTATCTGTCTTTAGTGCTGAGACGATCAGTTCTGAAAAGATGTCAGTAGATATTTCGAACACACTTTAATTAGTTATTTTGTGAAGAAAATGTCGGAACACGGATATGACATAAGAATATCGGAAGTTGTGTTGATCCGAATCCGTTAAGGGTCGAAAGACAGGACCCAGACAACTTTCCCCGTTTGCAGACGCGGAAAAGGTGCGCATTGGAAATAGCCGCATATGTCTTTAAGTTCGCAGAACAAAAAACAGAAACAATACTTTAGAATTTTCTTCAAAGCATATTCATATCTTCAGGCCATGACATAAGCACATACAGATGTTTCATAAAAAATTGTATAAAACTGTAGAAGAATTTGCACTCAAAGGTAATACATATATATATAGACATTGATAAGATATTGATAGCACTGAAGGTGAAAAATGCTGGAAAAGTGATAAATGTTAAAAAGAGGTTTTATATGACAAAATAATCTGAGGATTATATCCAAACCACATGCATATCTTCAGACCATGAACAAAACACAAGTAAAGTTTCGAAAGAGTCAGTATAAAACTGCAGGAGGAGTTGCGCCCACCACGTATCCCCTGTCCATTCGCATTGTTATAGATAATGCCCGAAAAATGGCTAAGTTCAACTTGCAAAAAAAGTGACAAAAAGTAATCTGAGGATTATACTTTAACCACATGCATATCTTCAGACCATGACCAAAACACAAGTGAAGTTCAACAGAATCGGTATAAAACTGTAGGAGGAGTTGCGGCCACAAAGTATCCCCTTGTCCATTCACTTTGTTATATATAAAATGCTTGAAATAGGACTAAGTTCAACTTGCCAAAAAAGTGAAAAAAAATCTGAGGATTATATCTTCAAATCATGCATATCTTCAAATCATGACCGAAACACCAGTGAAGTTTTGAAAGAATTGGTATAAAACTGTAGGAGGAGTTGCACCCACAAGGTATCCCCGGTCCATTTACTTTGTTATAGATAATGCCCGAAAAATGGCTAAGTTCAACTTGCGAAAAAAGTGACAAAAAATAATCTGAGGATTATATCCAAACCACATGCATATCTTCAGACCATGACCAAAACACCAGTGAAGTTTCAAAAGAATCCTTATAAAACTGTAGGAGGAGTTGCACCAACAAGGTATCCCCTGTCCATTCACATTGTTATATTTAATGCTTGAAATATGACTATGTTCAACTTTCAAAAAAAGTGACAAAAAATAATCTGAGGTTTATATCTTAACCACATGCATATATTCAGACCATGACCAAAACACCAGTGAAGTTTAAAAAGAATCTGTATAAAACTGTAGAGGAGTTGCGCCCACAAGGTATCCCCTGTCCATTCACATTGTTATAGATAATGCCCGAAAAATGGCTAAGTTCAACTTGTGAAAAAAACAAACAAAAATAATCTGAGGATTATATCCAAACCACATGCATATCTTCAGACCATGACCAAAACATCAGTGAAGTTTCAAAAGAATCGGTATAAAACTGTTTAGTTGCGCCCACAAGGTGCCTACTTCTATAGAAGATTCATATAGACAATCAGCTAGAAATAACTTTTGTTTACATCAATACAAAGCATAGATCACAGCGCAGTGGCTAAGTGGTAGAGTGCTTGACTCGAGACGGAGGGGCCACAGGTTTGAGCCTCACCAGCATCACTGTGTTGTGTCCTTGAGCAAGAACATTAATCCTGGCTTAGTACTGGTTCAACCCAGGAAGACCCATCCCTATATAACTGAAAGATTGTTGATAGGATGAAAAATATCAAATCAAATAATATATGGGTTCTCACGTCGAGGCCCATTTGGTTTCAGTCTTCATTTTGTATACATAGATTAAAAAGAGTTGTTCTAATGGAAAAAGTGCGCAGCAGAATGATCTTTTTCTTATTTCTCAACCAAAACATATGTTGTGGGTACTCAAAAGAACCGTCTCAATGAGACGGTTCTTTTGAGCATCCACAATATATGCTAAAAATTATGGGTAAGAAAATATTAACAATTTAACTCTGAAATTTTTTGCATTTTAAAACCTATGCATAGAGATACCAATGGAATGTCATGCATTTTAAATTCTCTACCAAACAATGCAAGTAGATGAATAGAAAACAGTTTAACCCTCTTCCTGCTGGATCTGGATTTATCCTATTTTGAAAACACTGTAGATCCAGATCAGCTGGCTTCTGATGAGATCAGCTTGCTTAATGTCAGCTTGAAGACTCCTCCCACATGGAAGAGATGATTTAGCTTAAACCAGGCGAGAGTTGCTTAACATGAGCATTTTATTGTAGCCCTATGTAACCCTTTCTTAACTCTATGCAACAATTATGCCTCAAAAAAGCGCTATTTTGTGACAGTCTGTTGCGCAAAGATAACATTCCTATTCAAGATATGCATACACATAAAGCCCTAGGTAGTGCTCTGCTTATGCAACGGTTCGGTTCACATATTGCTTTCTGCAAGACTGCTCAAGAATAGTCTTGTAGCGCTAGGAAGTGCTATATTGTAACATACCGTTGCTAAGGAAAGTGCCACAAAGTTCAACAAAAGGCTTGTGTTAAGCAACACAACCCAGCTCTCATAATTTCATTCAAACTTCAATTGATATCATGTTATCAAATTAGTCCGTTAACTTAAGACGAGTTAAGCTTGATCTAGTGTCTACTTGAAAACTGCTTCATACAGAATGGCTTTAGTTTCCTCTATCTCTCAATCAAACTTCTTTATCATCATGTTATTAAATTAGTCCTTTTACTAAATATAAGTTCTGCTTGGTCTAATGTCAGTTTGAACACTCCTGCCTCATGAAGAGCAGCTTTAGCCTCTGCAACTTTCTCTCGGTCTTTCTTTGGTTTGTGTAGAGCCTCATTCAGTAGATCTTTTAACAAGATGGCTGATCCAACGTTCATGTTTAGTAAAATGCAGGCTTCTTTCATTCTGAAAGTAGAAACAAAGTAGGCCTTTAGTTAAGAGTGTACCCAAAAGATTTTTTTCTTATTTCTCAACCAAAACATATGTTTTTGGTACTCAAAAAAACCTGTCTCGATGCCCAAAACATATGTTAAAACTTATGGGTAAGAAACTATTTACAATTTTACGTTCAAAAATTTTGCTTATCTTAACCAATTTCAGTGCCAGAACCATCTAACTCAGATAGGAAGAGTCTGGATTTCTCAACTGAAACATATGTTGTTGGTACTCAAAAGAACCGTCTCAATGAGACGGTTCTTTTGAGGCTCCCAAAACTTATGTTAAAACTGATGGGTAAGAAAATATTGACAATTTTACGCTCAAAATTATTGCTTACCAACTAACGCAGACAGGAAAAGTCTGGACAGGCCAGAGGATGTAGCCACTGTAAGGCCAAGAGAACTACAGTAAAACCTGTCTTAAGTGGCCACTCTCAAAAAGAACACAAAAATTGGTTCTCAATACCGATTATCGCTAAATGCAGGTCAAAAGTAAGGGAGCATTCTGAAATACTTTCGACCTTCATTAATCGATCATGTGTCTTTAAGACCTTTATTTTGTCTATATTTGAGTGGCCGCTTAAGAGAGGTTTTACTGTACTGGCAAAGCTTGAGCTCGAAGACTTTCACCTCATTTTGAGAAAGAGGAGGATTTGTTGGTTTAGACATGACATTGTGAAGCATTCTAGTGGTAGAGTCAGAATAGCATGTTGGTTTAGACATGACATTGTGAAGCATTCTAGTGGTAGAGTCAGAATAGCATGTGATACAGGTTGTACATAAGTAGGTCAGGGAGGCTCAAGATGACATGGAAGAAAGGACTGCCATGAGTGGAAGCTTATGACAGTCAACTCTCAAAGAAAAAACACCTGGAGATCGGGTGTGAGATTTGCACTTTAGTTTTTTATAAGCAGTTAAAATTTCTTGCTCGGTTGAGTTGAGCATGAATCTTTTTTTATAACCTGGGGGCCTGAACTGTATATATTCATACATGTGTATTTAGGTTGTCTAAATGGAATCTATATATGAAATTTTATTTCAATTGGTGATGCTGTTTCTGAGATAGATATGTTGATGGCAGTCAAATATGAGCGAGTTGGCTGAAAGGTCAAGGGTCAACATTGACCTTTGTTACTTATCGATAGGCATTGCCTCATTAGGTTTAACATACACAGTAAGTGCCATACCTTTGGCATCAACAGCAATTGGGGGAGTGCAGTGGCTCAGTGGTAGAGTGCTTGACTCGAGACCAAGGGGTCACGGATTCCAGTCTCACTGGCGTCACTGCGTTGTGGTCCTTGAGCAAGACACATTTATTATAGCTTAGTACTGGTTCAACCCAGGAAGACCCGTCTCTGTTTAACTGAAAGATTGTTGATGGGACGTAAAGAATCAAATCAAACAAACAAACAAAATCAACAGTAATTGAAAAATCAACTTTTCAAGATTTTCTCCATTAAAATACATTAGGCAACATAAGGTATGGACCATCATTTGAACAAACTACCCCCAATGCTATTTAGCAAAGCCCAAGACAACTGGCATTCTGTTTCTGCAGAAGATTTTTTATAGGCAGGATGTTTACCATTTTAGGCTGTGGCATTCATCTTGGTCATGTGAGCAGGACCATTTAAACAAACTTATATTAACTATATAAACTAATATTTTGAAAAACTTAATTTTGAAAAAAGTCTGCAGATGACAACAAAAGCTTGAAAAGATACCCAGCATGCAAAGAGATACTATGTCTGACAGACACTTACTCTCTGAAGTAGCTGTCCGGTTTCGACGTGTATTCTCCAAACAATGGGAAAAGATTTCTGGTCATATCAAACTGAAGCTGTGCAGCACCTCCCTGGTTAAAATTGTTTCTTTCTACTAGCTGTGAACAAAACAAAATTGCCAAATGTATTAGAACCTGTTTTCATAAGGAACCTATTTCAGATCGGCTTTCCATCCACCTTGATAGATATTGCATGACCCTTGGGTCTGCATTATAATCACTATATGAGTCCTATATGTTGAAACTGTTTGGCTACCCAAACATCCTTTTCAATTTAAATACCTAGAGTTTCATTCTAATTAGCACCACATTCAATGTGGGTCGTGCATATTACTGTCAGTTGATTTAAAGTTCAACTTCACAACTGATGACTGAGATAATGAATACATGGATATAAGAAAACTAGCAGCATAAAACTGTTACATCTTATATTTTAGCATCTGCTACACCAAATAAAGGCACAAAAACTTAAAATGGATTTTAGTCATTATTAACAGGGCTATATGTTTTGTAGAAAATAGTAAAATTCTAGTACTTTTCAAGTTCATACACATAGATCCAGATAAGGAAATTTTATTTGCGTTAAATTTTAATTATTTTCCCCATTAATTTAAACATGTGTTTTGGGTACTCAAAAGAACCGTCTCATTGAGACGGTTCTTTTGAGTACCCACAACATATGTTTTGGATAAGAAATAAATAAAATTATTTTTCAATCTGCACTCTTATCTGGAGGCCTGCTTACAGTGTCTCTCCAGCACTTCTCAAAATATATTTGATTTCAAGGACTTCACTAAAGTCCATCATATTCAAGTACTTTTCAAGACTGTGTGAAGACGAACCTGATAAGCGGACTGTGTGCATAACTTTCAAAAAAATTCTGTAACCTCTTTTGAAAACAGTGTAGATCCAGATCTGCCTCCAGGGCCATAATAATTTGAACAAACTTGATAGAGGGCCACTAGCTGATGCTACATACTGAATAGGCATAGTGAGTTTGTAAATCTATAAGCATAATCGGTCTACCTTTGATATTTATGCATCAGGTAGTGTAATGGACATGTTCCATCTTTTTTTGATAAGGCTAAAACAAATAGTATGTTTGTTTTTGGTCAGGTATGGTTTATCTTAATGGATATTTAGAAAAGGTTATTGAATATTAAGAATAAAAAGGATACTGACTTACTTCTTCAAAGATAAATTTATTTAATTTCTCCGCCAATTTCTGCCAGAAGCTGTTAAACAAGGGTTTGCTGATCATTTCTCCCACTTCTAGAATGTGATCTTTCAAAACCAGTAACATTTCACAGGCTGAGGTAGACAGACCTAAACTCACATCTTTCTGATAAGGTATAGACATCCATCTAAGATTGACAATAAAGCAATATTTGCATGGGTGAACATTCAAAATTTCTAAAATCCTGAACTTTTGAAATTCAAACTCAAAACAAGCAGTATGCCTACAAAATGATAACAATTTCCAGTTAAATGGTCAATTGTCTTAAGACATACTGAAAATAGATCTGAGATGCTATTATTATCTCCTGAATTCAGCATTTTGAGGCTGACTTTCTGTGGAAAGTCAGCCTCAAAAACCTGAATTCAGGAGGACTAATCCTGAAAACTTTCACCCATATTTTTGCATGGATGAAAGCTGTAAATTTCCAAAATCCTGAACTTCAGAAAGTGAAAATTTTAAAACTTGCAGTACGACTATAAAAAATCAATCATTTCAAGACTAAATGACTTCATCCTCATCGGGTTTTGATAAGTGTTCAGGTGCAGGGGCATCATCCACATTGGTGACCCCCCTCCAGGTAGCTGGGTAGCTGCTCACATAGCAGATCTCACACCTGATCTTCAGGTGCTCCTTTCTTGGGTGTCCACTGTCACATAAGTGGCTTTCTGTCAACTTCTTTCATGTCATCTTGGGCCTCCCTGGAATCTTGAAAATCCCAACATTTAAAGCTGCATAGTCTGTAACTTTTGATATTCTAATTTTAAAAATACTGTTTTTATTTTTCAAGAACACAGTAAAAATACTCAAATTCAGATAAGCATTTTACCATTTTTGTAAATCTTAACAAGTTATCATATCAAAGCAACTGCATTTATGTTAAAATTCAACGGTCTAGAATTATTGGAGGGACGCAAATAATTACCAACAAAAGAAAAATACACCTATTTGATAAGATAATTCACTTTTCCATGCAGTTTTCAGCTGTACTGAACATTTTTATTATGAAAACATAGCTTAATTCTACTTTTACAAATGATTTAAAAAGAAAATAAAATTTTTCGAAAAATGTTCTTAGTTACAGAGTATGCAGCTTTAACAAATCAATTCACATCCATTAAAAGAACTATGAAGCAGGCTTGTAAATTCATATAAATCATCATTGATATTTGTTTATCTACTATATTCAACGTAAAAGCAGGAGTTAAAAACAAAAAAGTTTCAAAAATCCTGACCTTAAGAACAATTTTGGGTATTTCCCATGAGCACCATTCCTGCGGCGGGAAACCGGGAAAGTTGTCTGGGTCCTGTCTTTTCGACCATTTACAAATTTGGATCAATACAGTTTTCAGATACGATTATGTCAGATGGATAATTCCTATTTTCTTGACAAAATAAAGTAACTAAAATGCTTCCGAAATATCTATTGACCCGTTATTATAAATGATCATCTAAGTACCGAATACTGATAAATATAGTCCGGCAGTATTTGGGCGAATTTTAGGAGAACCTGGAACTTGATTTTAAACTTTTTTTCTTTATTGATTCTGGTAGTGCATACATTGTTCTTGAAAAATCCGAGTGATGCCACTCTGGAATCATTGAGCATTTCGATAAATTCAAGATGGCGTCCAAGATGGCGGCCAATTATAAGTTAAAAGATTGTGATATATGGAAAAATGTCTCAAACCCACTTTTTTCCTTCAATTGTTAGCTATGACGTTGGAATATAGCCGAAGACACTAAGCTTATAACAAATATATAAAAATAAAATAAGAATTTAGACAAAATTGCCGCCAAAATGGCAGTTTATTACAAAAAATATAGGAAAATTTCACTGAGACCGGCAAACTCCAGGGATTCGCATGCAAAATGCTGATTTTACTGATTCTTGAGTTACAGACATCATCCTTGTAACATCCCAGTGATGCAGCTTATGCATCACTCAGAATTCGATATATTCAAGATGGCGTTCAGGATGGTAGTTGTAGGTTTTACAAACCCGTGGGAGCCGCACCTAACCTGTAGGTATGTCTGGTGGATTGGTAACCAGATTTCTTGCCTGATGGAGAAGCATTTACAAACACGTGTATCTGAATAAATGAACCCATGTCTGATAGAGTTGCACTGTACAAGCAGGCATATCTGAGTGTGGCACTGGATCAGCAGACATGTCTGATGTAATGGCACCTCTGTAAGAGTAGCACCAGACTTGTAGCCACCGCTCTTTGGTCTGCAATCAACTAGTCAAAATGTCTTGAAGTGCAAAATGGACCAACAGGCATGGCCTATAGTGAGGCACCACACCAGAAGAAATGACCTACAGTGAGGCACCACACCAGAAGGCATGACCTAAAGTGAGGCACCACACCAAAAGGCATGGCTGATAATGGGATACCAAACCAAAAGACATGATCTATAATGAAGCACCACGCCAGCAGGCACGGCTGATAAAGAGACACCATACCAGCAGACACAGCTGATAGTGAGACACCATACCAGAAGTTATAGCAGATAGAGAAGCACAACGCCATCAGACAGAGCAGGCATGTTTGAACAGCAGCGATGTTTGTGACAGTGACACTAGGCCAGCAGGCATATATGTTGCAGCTGCAGCGACATAACAACTCTCTGCATGGTATGTATGTTGTATTGGTAATGTAGCATTATTGACTGATACAGTTTCACAGTCTTAGTTGGCATCTTAGTCCGCATATCTGATGGAGGGGCATCGGTCAAGTAGCTTTTCTTTTTGATTTCCTATGGACCAGAAGGCATGTTTGATTGAATAGTACCAAGTCCGCAAGCATATTTGTTGAAGTTTCACTGAAAAGCAGTCATGTAATGCCACCAGCTGATCATATCCGACATCCTTAACATCACACGTGTTTAATAATGTGCTACTGAACCAGCACACATGCCGTTTAACTAGACTCAGGGCCAGCAGTCGTGCATGTTAGTTACATTGCACCAGCAATAATGTAAATTACAATTGAACCCAACTAACAGGAATGCTGGGTACTGTTGACCTGGATCAGTCGGCATGTCTGTTCAAGTTACATCCGACCAGTGTGCTTGTCTGTTCTATTTTCTCCTGACCAGCTCCTCAAAGCATCATTGCCACAGGGTCAGCAGACGTATTTACCATTACGCATGTTTGATTATGTGGCACTGGACCAGCACACGTATGTCTGAAACCAAGCAGGTATGTCTGTAACAGCTTCATGACACTAGCAGACATGTTGCAGTACCCATGTTTAACCAATGCTTTGAACCAACAGGCATGTTTGTTTCAGTTGCACCAGACCACCTGGCATGTCGGTTACAATTAAACTTGACCAGCATGCATGTCTGCTAGAGTTGCATCTACCAGCAGATATGTTTGAATCAGTTGCAACTGACTTACAAGCACATCTGTAGCTGTGTGGCTGAACCAGCAGGTATATATGTTACACTTGCCTCAGACCCGCAGCTATGTCTCTATGCTCGTACCTAACTAACGATTGCACTAGACCATCATGCATGTATTTTACAGTTGCACCTGACTAGCAGCCATGTCTTTATAAGTTGCATACTATCAACATGCATGTCTGTTACAGTTTCATCTTATCAAGATCCATGTATATTTCATTTGCACCCAACCTTCAGCCATGTCTGTAACAAATGCATCCGGCCATTTCCCATGTCTTTAACAGTTGCATCTAACCAGCAGTCATATCTGTAAACTTGTGCCTACAAGCATGCATGTCTGATACACTTGCACCAGACCAGCATTCATATTTGTTATAGCAATATCCAATCATCTGTACTGTCTGTTGCACTTGCAACAGACCAGAGAAGTAGTAATGGTTGTTTCAATGGCACCGGGCAAGCAGGCCTGTACCAACCAGCAGTCAAGATGGTAACGAAACTCTGCAGCATGCAGATACCTTACTCAGGAGTTGTTTTTTGTGTTGATACACTACACTCCGTAAGTATTTTTTTTTGTAAATTTTATCCATCCATCCAGCTGACTTTTTTCCGCATATTGATTCAAAAAAGGTTTGTACTTTGATCAAAAACTCTGTCACAAAGTTTTCAGTGATATCGTCTGCTCAATATACCCTGTCATTTATCACTTCATTTTTTGAAGAAATGTTTACCCAAAGTAGTAATTTTTATGGGGTAATATGTTGGTATTGTCAGATTCGGCCAAAAATGCTCTGGAAAGTGCGTGGTGCATGGATTGATGGATACGATTTCCAGAACAAAGACAAAAAATTACCATTACGAAAAATAAGAGTCTGTTATTTTTCCGTGCAGTGTATCATAGCAAAAAACATGTGACTCCTCACCCTGTTATTTCTGCCATTTTGGACGTCAACAATAACATGCCAGTCAAATTTTTTCAAATACAACCGAAAACTATCAGAAAATAGTTACTAACTGCGAATTTGATTTCAGGTTGAATTTTGCTTTTTATGGCGGCCATCTTGCACACCAACTTTAATATTTCAACCTTGTGAATCAAACCTGTGAATGATTCATTTTAATCGTTTGTATTATTAGGCCTCTAAACATTGATGAAACGTCAAAATTAAAACGCTTTTTATCAAGCTTTTTTAGTCAGATAGGTCTCAGGAACCTAACTGACGGCCATCTTGGACGCCATCTTTGAAATTTCAACTTTCTGAATCAAACCATGTTCTTATTATATCGTTTGTATTATTTAGCCTCTAAACATCCATAAGTAGTCAAAATTAAAGTGTTTTTATCGAGTATGTCGGTCATATAGGTCTTAGAAGCCTAACTGGCGGCCATCTTGGACGCCATCTTTAATATATCAACCTTCTGAATCAAAATAATGTTCCATTTTAATTGGTTGTAACATTTAGCCTCTGAAACATACATGAAAAGTCAAAATAAAAATGCTTTTGATCGAGTATGTTGGTCATATAGGTCATAGGAGCCTAGCTGGCGGCCATCTTGGACGCCATCTTGAATATTTCAAAACGCTTAATGATGCCAGAGTGGCATCAGTTGGATTCATCAAGTACAATGCCTCAACAACAAGAATCAACAAAGAAAAAAACTTTAAAATCAAGTTCCAGGTCATTCTCGTTTTCTACTGGACTAATAGATCTGGCAAAATCAAACAATATACAAAATTTCCAAGTTTATACCGTGTATGCGAATACGAATATGGCTGGTACTCAGATTGTGTGTCCAATATATACGATTAATTTGGGCGGCGCACAATCTGACCTCGTGGTTAGCACATCAGACTTTGGAACCAGCGGAACAGGGTCAATTCCTGGGTGGGCACCTATTATACATTATTTTTTCTTCTTTTTTCAGCTTTATAATGCTGAATCACTTCCTACAAGTAATATGAATTGATATAATGACAAAAAGTACACTCCATAATGTTTAATATTGAATTATCCTCAAAATCTGTGGGGAAGGGGGTAAATTTTGCTCTCCTGAAAGAAAATTAGTTTGATGACCCCCATTTTAATTCTTTTTTTTTCTAAAAGGTAAAATGATAGTCTATGAAATACTCATTTTTTTATCCTTTTTCTAAAAGGTAAAATATTAGTCTATGAAATAAAAATAACATAATATATTTAATTTACTCTAAAAATCGTATTCCTATTTTGGGGGAATTACCATTATATATCATTATGCAGTATCTTGTCACGGCTTGGGAAAACAAATAAATTTTCACATTTTCTAAAAAGCTTGATGTCGTGAGTAATAATTAAAATTAAAATAAAGAAGCTGGATGGCGATTACAAATTTTTTAGCTTAATATTAAGGACTTGGGGTTTTTCAGAAAATTTGTTAAATGCTGAAAACTTCCATGTGAGATTATGAAAAATTTAGCCTCGTGACATATCCTTTTTATTTCATAAATTGACAGTCCATACATAAAATAAACTGTATGCAAAGTATTAAAAAGATTTCAATGTGGGAAGTATTACCCGCAATTGCCGTTAAGAAAGGCATTTGTGTGTTCATGAATTAACGTGAGTGTGAGTATTACTCAGATAAATACTGTACCTATCATCTCTATAGGGTTTACTTCTCGCTTTAACGTCTGTGAACACATGGTCAACCACTGACTTCATCATATCATGTCGTAGTCTGTCAAACAGTTGTATCATATCATCAAAAACTGTAATTTCAAACTGTAGGCCACTGTCATCTGCTGATTCAGTTAGCTGAAATTTTAGGAGTATTTCAGAGTTGAACAATTTGCAAAAAAGTAACGCATTCTAACCCTGACTATGCTAAACCCTGATATATTCTGCATCTATAGGTATAGATAAACAAAATTTTTGAGCGTAAAATTTTTAATATTTTCTTACCCATCAGTTTTAACATATGTTTTGGGTGCTCAAAAGAACCGTCTCATTGAGACGGTTCTTTTGAGTACACACAACATATGTTTTTGTTGAGAAATAAGAATTTTTTTTTTTTTTGTACACGCTCTTAACTAAAGTTCTGATTCTGGTTTAAGAATAGCTGTTGAGCAGCCAGCTTATCAAGATCCTTGCTGTTTTCCACTCTGCTGGCAAACACATGCTAATAACTGGATTTCTTCAAGCTAATGGGGTGTACATAAAATACCCTGCTAAATAGGGATTAACCCTTTCCCTCATGAATATTCATGTTAAGCTCCACCCTCTAAGAATAATTATATAAATAAATGTTAACTTTGGTCATAGAACAAAGAAATTACCTGTCAGGTCCACCATTGTAGGATCCGCTATATGATATTTCCATAAGCAAACGGAGTAGACCCTGATAAGGCAGCTCTTACAAGAGCTGCCTGATCTGGGTCTGCTCTGTATGTAAAGGCGTTAAAAGGTGTCTCTATGAGGTAAAGGGTTAATCCTTAATATACTGAGAGTTCATAACTAGGTTCTTAGGCAAACAGTGCAGACCCAGATGAGCCTTTCATCAGGGTCTGCACTGTTTGCTAAGATAAACATATCTTCAGGGGCAGAAATAATTTGGTAATTCTTTAGAAATTCTTCCGTTTGACTCTATGATATCAGGACTTTAGTTAAGTTAATTTCTTATTTCTCAACAAAAACATATGTTGTGGGTACTCAAAAGAACCACCTCTATGAGAAAAATCATGGGTAAGAAAATATTTACAATTTTACGCCAAGATTTTTTTTTTTTGTCTATCTAAACCTGTGATGATATTTACAATGGACCATCCCTGGAAAGAATATTGTATCAGACTAGATGGAAGAATCAATTAGTATACAAAGGGTTAAGCTGTTTCATAGGATAATGGAATAATTTGACATCTATTAATCCTTTTCATTTTAATGGATTTTCCATGCAAGTTGATAGAATAAATATGGAATTGCTGATTTTGTATTTTGAGGGGTCACAGGTAGAAATTTCTAAATTATAATGCATATCTGTCATGAAGATTTGTCTTTACCCTTACAAACAGTGCAGAGCCTGATGAAATACCCAGTTTGTGGCATTCCATCTGGGTCTTCACCGTTTGCCAAAGTGAAAAGGTTAAACTCATTCCTTTGTTGCAAATGTACAGCTATCTAGTGTGGGCTATATGATCACTTTTTATATTCACTTCCATACTTTAAGTATGTCAGTCTTGATCTGGATCCAACCCATTTGACACTTGATAGTGTTCAAAAAAGAGATTTTTGAAAAAGTTAAATTTGAGAAAAGTCAGCAGCTTACAACAAAATCATGAAAAATTACCCAGCATGCAAAGGGTAAACAAGCGTATAGCGTACCTTTGATAATTCTAGTGACTGAGTAATGTCCATATCTGTGGGTATTAGGTGGGAAATGTTGACAGAGGAATGGAACTTGGAATATTCTGCCTTGTAGTACTGTAACTGGAGAAAAAACTGAAGAAAAAAAGGAAAGAGATTCTTCATCCTTACATAAATGAGCATATGAGCTGTGACATGTGATTTCCAACAATGTGGTATTTTGACAAAACATTTAAGTGTATGCTCAAACCAGCTTGAGCAGCCTCTTCTTAAGCTTAAACACCCCAAATGATGTTCAGTCAGAAGCTTAACAATCATAGAATATTCAAGCGACTAGCAAAGGCTTTGATCAGACTGCGCATATGCGCAGGCTGATCTGAGGCTTTGCTGGTCGCACATACCACATTTGAAATCTCATGTCGTGGCTCATATCTGTTTGAAGCCATTGTCAAATGAGGCTTTTTGTTTGATTTGATTCTTTACGTCCCATCAACAATCTTTCAGTTATATAGGGATGGTTCTTCCTGGGTTGAACTAGTACTAAGCTAGGATAAATGTGTCTTGCTAAAAGACACAGCCCAGCGAAGCAGGTGAGGCTCGAACCCGCGGCTCCTCAGTCTTGAGTCAAGCACTCTACCACTGAGCCACTGCGCGCCCTCATGAGTTTATGTTTAAAGACCCACCTACAGCTAAGGTCATATGTAGACAGGGCCATGGCTTAGCGTCTGATGCGATAGACTGGAGGTACCAGGGAGTATTAAACTTGAAAATCCCATTTTTGCTTTAAAGAGCACTTAAAATTATTAGCCCTTTTAATGCCATTTAGAACAAGGTGGTAGCCTATATTGCAAGCAATATGGACCCAGATCAGACTGCTCCTTTTGAGCAGTCTGATCAGGGTTCATAGTGTTTGCTTCTATGATAAAAGTATTCTGGAGTGAATCTGAATATGTGAAGCTGATATAAATAAACAGACAACAAATCCAGAAGAAAAATGATTAGCAGGATAAGGGTTAGAGCATGAGGTAATCATAGTGGATACTGTAACTGAGAAAAAAATACTATATTTACCTAATTACTTACTAAGTGAGACAAATTGGCCTGACCAAACAGCATAAACCTGGATCAGCATGCTCCTAGAGAAGCAGTCTGGTCAGCCTTTACATTAGCCATTCCAACATCACATTTTACACATCTTACCAGGTAGTCTGTTTGTTTGTTTGATCTGATTCTTTACATCCCAGTCAACAATCTTTCAGTTCTGTCGGGATGGGTCTTCTTGGGTTGAACCAGTACTAAGCAGGGATTAATGTGTCGTGCTCAAGGACACAATGCAGTGACACTGGTGAGGCTTGAACCGACGGCCCTCAGTCTCGAGTTAAGTACTCTACCACTGAGCCACTGTGCTCCCTTTACCAGGTACATGTAGTCAAATAGGCAGAAGTTTAAGACATGTTAAACAGCACATATGATTTTGGTACTTATCGTATCTACGAGTAGTGAAGACTCAGACCAGCCTGCGCATACGCAGAGTCTCGCTAAAGCCTTTGCTTCTCGCACACACAAAGTAAGGAAGTAGAGAAAAACAGAGACCACAAATTATACCTCTAGCCCCGCTGGATACGTCAGAATGGCTGTTTCAAGAAAGCTTTTGAGCATATTCGATAACATTGGTGAAAGTCTATGGAAAGTCAGCCTCAAAATCCTGAATTCAGGATTAATCCTACAAAACTTTCACCCATGTGATAAGTACCAAAATCTTTCGTGCTGGCCCATATATGTTAACCCTTGTTCTGCTGAACCCAGATTTACCCTTTTTTGAAAACACTGTAGATCCAGATCAGATGGCTTCTGATGAAGCCAAAACTATTCAGCATTACTAGGGTTAAGAAAATAAGGTGTCTCAATATCTACATGAGAGAAAGTTCAAAATTTCTAAAATCCTGAATTTTCAAAACTCCAATCTTAAAACTTGCAATATGCCTACTAACATTCGCAATTTCAAGTTTAAATGACCAATTGTCTTAAGACGGACTGAAAATAAATCAGAAAAGCAATTTTAATCTCCTAAATTCAGCATTTTGAGGAGCAAAACTTTCTGTGGAAAGTCAGCCTCAAAATTCTGAATTCAGAAATAATCCTGAAAACTTTCACCCATGTATTTATGGTAAACACTAGATTTCTCACTCACCACGAGTTCACTCCATTCTCTGAGCACTTCGGTGATATAATAGGCAGTATTCATTATGGCACAGTATCTCTCTCCCAAAGGATTGTGGGTATTATCTTTCACTTGTACTATACGTATTCTAAAATCTTCTAATAATTCAAGTTGTAAATCTAAAAACTGCAACTTATGGCTTGGATGAGGTAGGGGCTTGTAATGATCTGTAATGCAAAAGAATGAGTCAATTATGGATAAATGAGACAGTTCTTTTGAGCACTCAAAACATATGTTTTAATTTATCAGTTCATCATATCATATCATAATCAGATTTTTGATTAACGTGCAGGTACAGGAGCATCATCCACATCAGTGAAAATTTATGACACATCAGTTACCTCTCATATTATCTGCATTTCTGCACACTGCCTGATAAACATTGTCTATCTCACGGCATGTGCCTTTATCAGGTCATGATGAAATTGCACTTTTTTGATGACGGCGCTTATGACGCTGAATGAACACAAAAATCAAAATTTTTGTCATAATAGCTAGTTTGAAGAGTGAAACAATGGGTAAACTGATAAATAGAATATCAGGTTCACGTCTTTTGATATAATGTTTACCAGGCTCGGCTTTGAGAACGCATGTTGAATCGCTCGGCAAGCCTTGCGATGTCAACAAGCGTTCTCAAAGCCTTGACT
Source organism: Loripinus fragilis (assembly GCA_964019695.1). Lineage (NCBI taxonomy): Eukaryota > Metazoa > Mollusca > Bivalvia > Lucinida > Lucinidae > Loripinus > Loripinus fragilis. Next base: position 117,232,441 of record OZ026516.1, read on the forward strand.
GGTAAACTTGATATCAAAAGACACTCACCTAGTATTCTCTATTTATCGGTGAGAAACTAATTACAATTTGACGCTCAAAAGGTTTCCTTATCTGGACTTCAGAAAACATTCAATTTCCTGCCCAAAACCTTTAACCCTTTACTCAATAGGCTATTTTTAGATCATGACATCATTTTCTATTTTTGGATAACATTGAAAAAATTCAAGAAAATTTAAGTAAAGTTTTGAAGACTTGAAAGTATTATGGAAAATAGATGATTTGCTCCTTTGGAGCAAATAATGCTCCATTTTCCATAATACGTTCATGATATTTATAATGATATTTCAAAGGGGTCAAAAGTAGTTATAATGGAGTAAAGGGTTAAATCATTTTTCTAAAATATACTCCTCAAAATAATTAAAGGACCAAGATTTTAGAACGCGAGAATAGTTAGCTCAAACATTTAAATTCGGTAATACTTGGCCCAAATTTTTCTATTCTTTATGCCCATAAAACAAGAATCATTTTTAATGATTCCCATGCCTAATTCTGCCATAACTGTGTCTCAAATGCACATACCCTCAAAAACACACTTTCAAAATGCAGTGGGTGGGGTAAAAAAATTTTTCTGTGGGCATTGGAGTAGAATGAAAGTGACATCAAATTAAACTTTGTTTTAAACAGTTTATCTTACATGCAAAAATTTTCATCAAACAGTTTCAATATACTGGGAAGCAAGCATTTTCATCTCTGACAATGGAGTTTTGACATGGTTTTGTTTTCTGAAAAACATGTGTGTACTTGACCATCAAGAATCAGATTTTCAATCGTCATTCTATGCCCTGGAGTGTTAGAAAGATGTCCCGACGAATCGTTAAAAGATTGTCACAGACAAACGTCAAAACCAGTTGGCTGAATCCATAGTCTGGTCATTACACCACTGCCAAAAGGGGCTATTTTCTCTCACAGGAAGAGGTGGATGGTATTGACGAGACTAAAACACCATAAAACCATGCGAAAACCAAGGTTTCAGCATCTAAAAGCACTTTTCATTCATTTCATGCAGTTCTGTGGTCCATGGATCACATGCAAAAAAATGACATTCCAATACATTTAGGTCAAGTTTTAAAATGCCAAAAAATCCTTTTTAGAAACATTTTCTACCATTTTCTTTTTGCTGTTTCACTTGGCAATAGGGCGGCAAAGATGTCCTTCAAATTTAGACTAGATCTTATAATTGGTTTTCAAAATACGTTCTACACAAAATGCATCAATGTTATAATTGATAGTAATGGTCCTTCAATTATTTTGAGGAGTATAATAAACAATCACAGCAATACAGCCATAGAATTATATGATGAGGTAACAGTATTCAAAATCTTCACTTGGCGAAGTATATTTTCAGTTTAATGGATGCAAATAACTATTTATGGCTCCATTTGAGAAGTACGCTGTCAGTTATAAACAACTGACAGCATACTTCTCAAATGGGGCCATAATATACAGGCACATTAACATTTTATGGCTACTCTTGTTAATTATATCTTCCATTTTATTGTCAAAAATGAGCCGCAGCATGTGATTTCCAACAATGTGGCATTTTGACATGTGTAGGCTCGGGCGAGCCTGTGCAGCCTCCTTGTAAGCTTAGAAACTCCAAATGATGTTCAGTCAGTAGCTTTAAACTAACAGAATATTCAGGCGACTAGCAAAAGCTCTGATCAGACTGCGCATATGCGCAGGCTGATCTGAGGCGTTGCTGGTCCCACATATCACATTGTTGGAAATCTCATGTCACGGCTCAAATAATGTTTTACAAGACTGTTAACAAGTGAAGCCTAAATACACTACATGTATTTAAAAAGGCAATTGTTGATGCCTAACAATGCACCAATTACAGATATTTAGTGATCATAACAGCTCACTATGAGTCAAAAGGCTTTGGTGCACTATGAATCAATGCTACCCATTACTTCTTTTTATCAGATGGTAAATTCCAGAAGTTTATGCTGGCCGCCAAATAAGAGGGGGTACTTATGCCCGCTTTTTTCTTTTAAAAAAAGGGTATATTAATTTCGTACCAAAGTCGGTCCTTCTGTCTGCCCAAGTGTGCCTCTGTGTAGGTACATGCATCATGTTTCTTGTAAACGCATCTCCTGCTAAACCTTCAAATTTTGCAGGTGAATAGGTCACATGATGTAGAGGGTACTGAGCAATAATTTGTGTAATGCAAAAAATTTATTTTCTTGTAAACACGTCTCCTCCTTAACTGTTGGATTTAATAACTTCAAACTTCGCAGATGCATAGGGCACATGATGTAGAAGGTAATGGGCATCATTTCATGTGACCTTAACCCAAGGTCAAGGTCATATAATTCATTTTCTTGTAAATGCATCATTGACTGCAGTCTAGTTTTACCTATTTTTCTCATTTCTCAATCAAAACACATGTTGTGGTTACTCAAAAGAACCATCACAATGAGATGGTTTGTTTGAGCACCCAAAACATAGTACCTGTCATAGTTAACATGAGAGTCATAAAACTCTCTCCACATTCAGGAACCTTCATATCATCAACATCAGCAATAATTCTATACTGGGACTCCCAGGCTGTAGTTGAAGACATCATAGCATCTAGTTTCTCTATGGCAACTGGAAATAAATCACACTTTTAAATATTTACCCATAGCTGAATATATGTGAACTATGTGTTTGAATTTTCATATCTAGTGAGGATTAAAGATCTATAGGTCATACACCCACCACATATTGGAATCTGTATTCTTTGGACTGGAAATAATCACATGAATCTCACATAGCGTGTGATTATTACACCAGGGAAGTGACATGTGCATATGGTTACGACGCAACGGCATGCAATGCTGTCAAAATGGTCAGCCTTATCCATTATTAACTGGCCTGTTAAACTGAAAGGATTTTGTCCTTTATAATCCACTGAGGAAGATTCAATTGCTTTTTGTCTGAAAAAGTCAAACCTTTTCAAAATATTTCACGACGTTTATCTCTACAATGGCTTAGTCAATAAAATTGATAACTCGTTACAAAAAACTGGTCCCGCTGGTCACTTTTAGTGTATTTTACAACTCTTAACTCGATTCCATTTCATAAGAAAACAACAGTCATGATTGTCTTTTTTTTTTAAACTTACCTTTTTATCTTTTCATTGTTAATTATTATCCCCATTGTTTGATCAATAAACAACCTGATTGGATCCACTTGTGTGCCACATGCACTTGTAAATTAGTGTGTTGTAAAATTACATAATTGACGGCGGTCGGCAAATTCCTATTGATCTATTGTGTACAACTTCAAAGCGGGTACATGTACAAGTGACACTATAAGCTAATGTGTCATATTTGAGCGAGTATTAAGCCAGTCTGATGACTGCTCGTTTTAAATAAGGCCAAAGTATAATTAATTTGTTTCTCGGGCCATTTTTTAACAAAACAGATGGAGTGTTTTATTCAGGCACCCGACAGTTGTGCGTGTAAGGCTTTTTTCGGACATCAAAAATATATTAGGAAGCATATGCACACAAAGCCGACGAAATTTGAAACGTGCATATATAATGTTGGGGCTTAAAAATATGACGACGTACAAAAGGGTAAAATCAGCGACCGCGGGACCAGTTACGGATACTTACCTAGAACTGAAATATGCTATGTTTACTTTGTCTTAGAAAGTGAAAAAAGCATAATGTAGGAATTGCGGTGGAAACTGAGAAACAAATCTATTTTTCCCCTTTATACATTCTTTCTTTATTTTTCAATTCCTAATGTCAAATTGATTCTTGGGTCAATTCATCTCGCAGTTCATTAATGTAATTGCTCCAAAATACGATCTAATAATGGACGAGTTGAACGTGATTTATTTCGCCCCAAAATAGTGGCTATACGTCATGATTTGGTTACCTCCAACTACTGATAACTCGACATATTTTGCCCAGTCCCTTGGAATTCGAGGTATCGAGAGTAGACTGTACTTAATAAATAAAACCCCAAAATCAATCAATATCATGTCGAGGAATACAGTCTAGTTCACTGCTTAGTTTCAAGCATTTTTGGTAGGATTAACTATTTACTGATACAGACTTAAAAAATTTGAAATTCGGCCCATGAGGGCGCTGTGTCAAAACAAATATTGGATATTTGCTTCCAAAATGCTACAAAACACACCATATTAATTTCTGCAGCAGAAAACCCTGCTTACCCATGTGTGTTAGCAGCCATTTCTAACTACTTGCTTTGCTATTGCTTAGGATACAAACTCACATTTCTTTTCTATCAACAGCCATTTCTGGAAGGCGTCGCCCTCTGTGAGAACATGGAGACTCCCAGGGTAGGCGCTAGAGTAGCCATATGATGCCCTGATTTCCCTGTCGAACAGTATTGCCTCATCAACGAGGTGTGAGAACTGATGCTCATCATACATGAGGTCAGGAAGATCTGTGATCATCTTCTCCATCACAAGTGATACCATACCTTTCATAAACTCAACCTGAAGAAAAAATATTTCATCATAAAATTGTGAATATTTTCTTACCCACCAGTTTTGACCTGAGACCGTTCTTTTGAGTACCCACAGCATATGTTTTGGATGAGAAATAAGAAAATTGTTTATATGTGAGGTGTGAGATACATGAGGTCAGGCAGATCTGTGATCATCTTCTCCATCACAAGTGATACCATACCTTTCATAAACTCAACCTGAGAAAAAATATTTCATCATAAAATTGTGAATATTTTCTTACCCATCAGTTTGAACATTTGTTTCGGGTGCTCAAAAGAACCGTCTCAGTGAGAGGGTTCTTTTGAGTACCAACAACATATGTTTTGGTTGAGAAATAAGAATATTGTTTATATGTGAGGTGTGAGAGCTGGTGCTCATCATACATGAGGTCAGGAAGATCTGTGATAATTTTCTCGATCATATCCCTTTCATAAACTCAACCTGCAGATATACATCGGGAGCGCAGTGGCTCAATGGTAGAGTGCTTGACTCGAGACCGAGGGGCCGCGGGTTCAAGCCTCATCGGCATCACTGTGTTGTGGTCCTTGAGCTAGACACATTTATCCTAGCTTAGTACTGGTTCAACCCAGGAAGACCCGTCCCTGTTTAACTGAAAGATTGTTGATGGGACGTAAAGAATCAAATCAAACAAAACAAAGATATACAAAACCATAGGTCAAAATAAACAAAATTTTTGAGCGTTTCGGAACAATTTCTTACCCATCAGTTTTAACATTTGGTTTTGGTGCTCATCATATCATATCATAATCAGATTTTTGATTAACCTGCAGGTGCAGGGGCATCATCCACATCAGTTGGCCCACTTCCAGGTAACTGGTTAGCTGCACGCATAGCAGATCTCACTCCTGATCTCCAGGTGCTCCTTTCTTGAGGGTCAACTGTTGTGAGCTTCCATTCACGGCAGTCTTTCTCCTTCAGTTTCTTCCATGTTTGCTTGGGCCTCCCTGCCCCTTGCCTGCCATCAATCTGTATATCACATGCTGTTCTGACTGCACCACTAGAACGCTCCACATGCCCAAACCAGTGATTCCTTCTCTCTCTCTTTGCTCAGTAAAAACAAAGAAGCAGACTGATCAGGGTGTTCCCTGTTTGCTATTATGGCAAGCATTTTCCATCCCTGATAACCAACATTTTATTTGAGAACAAAATAAGTGTTCGAGATTTTAGAACGTACATGCGCGGATCCAGAAAGTTTTGTCAGAGGGCGTCCAACTTTGACGTTGTTTTTCTTTTTGATGAGGGCAGAGAGAATCCAAATACCACTATAAGCTAGCCATTGTCGGCCTGCCAGTGAAAGGCCATTTAAATGGCGTTTCACTGGCGGGCCGATGGTGGCCCAACATTGATTGCTTTACAGGGGATCCGGACCAGTATTGCTAAGAAACCCTATATTTTGTGATTTTTCAGGGGGGTCCGGACCCCCATTCCCCCCTCTTCTGGATCTGCACATGATGTACCATTATAAATAATAAGACGTACCTTTGCATCAATAGAAGACTTTCCTGCCTCAATCAGCAGTGGCTGTATTCTCTTCTCCATAAAGTCCATGTGATCTCTAATCCAACTCAATACCTGAGTGAAGTACCATTCAGGCTGAAATAAATATAAAGACTGGTATGTTTCTACCACGACCTCTAAGTAATGACCTTGATTCATTCCATTCATTTACTGTTACAGTCACGCATCAAAGCATTTTGATGAAGTATAGTAGTAAGTTACGGATCCAATTCCCTAATTGTTGCCAATCTTGATATATTTCATATGCCTGTAGTTGGTTCACATTAAATATCAAGCGTTACTTCTTAGAGATAAATTCGAGTCAAGTCCCATAGTTGAGTAGTTGTTCTATACACTATAAGCAATAGGCGTACATTGGCTTAGCTCCCATTACGTGTATACCAACGTGCATAATAAAAATAGTAACATTCAAGGGAGGTCACCTTATGTAGTTATAGTGATTTTCCATACTATAAGGAACTGTTCATAAAGGTAGGAATTCGCTCCCTCTGGGAGAAAATTCTTTCCTTTAAAAGAAGTTCCCATTTTGAAAAGGGACGCAATTGAAGAGAATCACTGCTTGATCCAGTAGGCTCCTTTTGATGTGCGTTAATTTATCAGTGTTCTGGCTATGCTATTGACATATGTTTTGGTTCAAAAACTAGAAAATCAAAGGGGTACGTGCATTAAGAGGCTATTTTGGCCCCCCTGTAAGGTCAAAAAATAAAAGTTGCTCTTCACAAGTTTCTTCTTATTAGTTTATTAGAACAATAGGCAAAGTGTAAAGGTCTGGTATTGATTCGACTTTTACGGTTGCTTTGGTAAAAACGGCCGCAAAATAGGCTGAAAATAGGAAAATGACCATTTTGGAGCAAATTTGAGACATGTAACAGAGGAATTAATATAGAGCACAAGCAAATACCAAAAAAACATTTTAACAGATGATGAGAATTATCACGGCACACAATATACTAAAAGTTTATGTTTGGTATTTGCTTGTGCTGATATCTAATTCTTAAAAAATTGGTCTCCAAAAGCCTCAAATTTGGCCTAAAATGGCAATTTCTATATTTTAGGCCTATTTTGTCAGCCATTTTGGTTACCATAGCAACCGGTAAAAGTAAAATAAATGCCAGAATTTTACACTTGGGCTATTCTTCTAAAACTAATAAGATGAAATTGTTGAAAAGCAACTTTCAGTTTTTGGCTCTATAGGGGGCCAAAATCGCCCCTTAATGCATGAACCCCTTTTAATCATGCACTCTTATCTAGGGGCCTCGGCTATACGTTGTACATACCTTCCCTAAATCATTTGTCTGTTTCTTGCCATAGAAGTGGTATTTAAATCTCTTCCTCAGTGGCTTCAACATCAGGTCTAGTGGTAGTATAGGTGGTCTCAGACCTGTGATCTGGGACAGTACAGGGTGCATGGCCTGTCCTTCAGTGCATAAACTATCCCTGAGTGGTGTTAAGGAATCAAACTTACATGTATATAACCCAATGGACTACAGCCTCTTCTGTTTCTTGAACAAATATAGCAAAATACCAGGGGATAATCTGCCCTTCTCTAGGCCAGTCTAGGGGCCGAATTTCACCCCCATTCCCAATTGAAAAAAAATAGCCACCACTACTACTTATGAGAAACAATGACCCATATCTATGTCGTTAATTTCTCCCAATTTTGATGTTAAGTTGATCATTTTTTTCCAATTTTTGGCCAGGGGGCCTTTTCCCAAAATTTCTGAAAAAAGCCCTGAGTACACTGTACAGTGTACTAGGAAAAAATAAAAACTCACATTTATCAAATTTAATGTTTTTATTGCTTAATCCGTTTAAAAACTTAACTAATTCTTTGTGTGCTTTTTATCATCTCCTGTTTTATTTCAAAATTAACAAATGAAAAAATTTCTTTGAAATTTTGCAAGAAACCTTGACTGTGGTTTTAATCTTTTCATCATCATTTTTCAGCTTTAAATACCGAGATGAGATCCCCATATTGGCCCTTACTTTTAACTTGGTTACCCCTATATTTATTGGTGAAAAATAAAGATTTTTGCAGGAAACACAGTTTGCAGCGTAAGCCTTTTCAATACCATTTTTCACCTTTGTGGAGGAAGACAAGATCTCTATATTGACACTAACTTTAATTTGTTTAGCCTATTCATAATTATATCAACAAACTCATAATTTCATATGTTATTCTGTGATTGACTATCATACATTCAAGTTGTGTATTTTTTTACCCATCATTTTTAACACTGTTCTTGGTACATTAAGCCCTCAGATAAAAATGTTTGTTTGCAATTTCCCCCTTACCCATCTATTTTACTCCCTACCCAAAAATTTAATAGCCTCAAAAGGAGATGATTTAATTTTTTATCAGCCTATTGAGGAAAATGCATTAAAATCCATTTTGCTTAATAATGGGACGTAAAGAATCAAATCAAACAAACAAAACAATAAACTTGGGATAGTCCATTGTACATATCTAGGGTGTCAGGTTATATTTTCAAAAAAAATATTGCATTTTTTATCTGAAGATCTTTTTTACCTTAACAAACAGTGTAGACCCTGATGAAATGCCCCATAATGCAGCATTTCATCTGGGTCTTCTCTGTTTGTAAAAATACCCATTTAGGGGTTTCCCGTAAACAAAGAGTTAAGAATGGCCAAAGGATACGGTAGCTGTAGTTTCAGTAGCTGTTTGAACAGATTCTCCATCTTTGTTTTCACCTCCACAGGGTTTGTTGCCGTTGGCGACTTCATTGTCGATGCCACGAGGGGCCACTTCATCAGCTTCAGAACCTCTTCAAACTCCCTGCGAGACAATTCAAGATAATTCAGCTATTTTTTTAATCAAACAAAGTTTTTTTTTTCAAAATATTATTTCTTCACAACAACTTTTAGGCCTCATCCCATGTGATAAAATAGAGACCATATACAGGGATTTTATTAAGGGCAATTGCAGGAAATATTTCCAGCATTAAGATCATTTTAATTCTTTGCATACAGTTTGCGTTATGCATGGACTGTCAATTTATGAAATAAAAAGGATATGTCACCATGCTTGATTTTTCATAATCTGACATGGAAGTTTTCAGCATTTTACCAATTTTCTGAAAAAACCCAAGTCCTTAATATTAAGTTAAAATAGTTGTAATCGCCGTCCAGCCTCTTTATTTTAATTTTAATTATTACTCACCTCATCAAGCTTTTTAGGAAATGTGAAAATTTATTTGTTTCCCAAGCCATGACAAGATACTGAATGATATATTTTGGTAATTCCCCCAAAATAGGAATACGATTTTTAGATTAAATTGTATATTAAAAAATCTGGCATTAACAATCTAAAAGTTTTGTTTTTATTTCATAGACTTTTAAATAACCTTTTACAAAAAAGATTAAAAAATGGGGGTCACCAGACTAATTTTCTTTCAGGAGAGCAAAATTTACCCCAATCCCCACAATGCTTTATTTACAATTTTGGGCTTATGGGTCCTGGGACTCGCTGCTTCCCATATCAAAGGGTCCAACTGCAAACTTATGAGTCAAGAACACTATTTTTCATGACAAGTCTGCAATTTCATTGCATCCTGTGACTCACTGAAATAAAAACTTTGCATCCCAGAGACAAAATTATGAGTAAAAGATGCAGGATGCGCAGGTAAAAAATCACTGCCCCCACATATTTTGAAGATAATTCAATATAAAACGTTATGGCGTGTACTTTTAAAAATTCTGGCATTAACAATCTTAAATTTTTGCTTTTTTTCATATACTTTTATATAGCCTTTAAGAAAAAAGAATAAAAAATGGGGTACTTTTTGGCGTTGGGAATATAACCGAATAATGGCTATAAAATCGGCCAAAAATAAGCCCTGTACCCCACATATTTTGAAGATAATTCAATATAAAATGTTATGGAGTGTACTTTTAAAAATCTGGCATTAACAATCTCAAAGTTTTGTTTTTATTTGATAGACTTTTATGTACTTTAAGAAAAAAGAATAAAAAATGGGGGTCACCAGACTAATTTTCTTTCAGGAGAGCAAATTTACCCCTACTCCCATATATTTTGAGGATAATTCAATATAAAACGTTATGGAGTGTAGTTTTTGTCATTTATATCAATTTAAAATACTGGTAGGGAGAAATTCATTAATATAAAGCTGAAAAAAGAAGAGAAAAAATAATGTATAATAGGTGCCCTCCCAGGAATCAATCCTGGTCCGCTGGTTTAAGAGTCCGACGCGCTAACCACTAGGCTACGAGGTCAGATTGTGCACCGCCCAAATTAACAGTATATATTAGACACACAATCCGAAGTAGCGGCCATATTGGTATTAGCATACATGGTATTAACTTGATAATTGTGTATATTGTTTGATTTCGCAAAATCTATTTATCAATATTTGGTACTGAGACAATCATTTATAATAACGGGTCAATAGATATTTCGGACACATTTTAGTTACTTTATTTTGTCCAGAAAATGCGGAAATATCCAGCTGACGTAAGCGTATTTGAAACCTGTATTGATGCGAATGTGAAAATGGTCGAAAGACGGGACCCAGACAACTTTCCCAGTTTCTCGCCGCAGGAATGATGCGCGTGGACAATACCCAATATTGCCCTTAAGAGTCAGTAGGCGAGGATTTTGAAAATTCTAAACAAAACTTATGTTGTGGGTTCTCAAAAAATGTCTCAATGAGACGGTTCTTTTGAGCACCCAAAACATATGTTTAAACTGATGGGTAAGTACATGTAAATAGTAGCAATTTTACACTCAAAAATGTTGCTTTAACTGGACCTATACTCTCCAATGAGCACCATAAACATATTTTCTTGAGAAAAAAAATAGCTAAAAATCTTGATATGAGCCGTGACATGTGATTTCCAACAATGTGGCCTTTTGACAATAGAAAACTCAGACGAGCCTGTGCAGCCTCCTTTTAAGCTTAGAAACTCCAAATGATGTTCGGTCAGTAGTTTAACACTCATAGAATATTCAAGCGACAAGCAAAGACTCTGATCAGACTGTGCGCATGTGCATGCTGATCTGAGCCTTTGCTGGTCTCATATACCACATTGTTGGAAATCACATGTCTCGGCTCATATTTTCTTGGAGAAAAAAAATAGCTAAAAATCTGGATATTCCATTATTGAGGCATTTGGTATGTTGCTGAAAGGTATAAAAAAACATTTTGCTTACTTTGCAATCTTGTCTTTGAGAATCTTATACCAGAATAGGGTAGTTTCTTTGGCAAAGTTGACAAGGTTCTTGCAGCTGGAACCATGCAGCAATGTGAATAACGTTGTTAACTCCATGAATAACTCCACCCCTCTTGTCACATCATCTGTTTGTACAGCTTTCTGTATATCAGCACTAGAAAACAATAGAACGCAGTAAAGCAAATATTTTGACCGTAAAATTGTGATTATTTTCTTACCCATCAGTGTAAGCATATGTTTTCATTGAGACGGTTCTTTTGAGTACCCATAACATATGTTTTGATTGAGAAATAAGAAAGCTAATTTTCCATTATGCTGGTGGCCTGAATAAAACACTTGATTCTTTAAACTCATTAGAGCAGATAATAGTACCCAGGACTCTAGAGTGCTTAATTAAAAATGAATTTTCTTATTTATAATACAAAACATATGTTGAGGATACTCAAAAGAACAGTATACACAGGACGGTTCTTTTGTACATCGAAAGTACATATCAAAATTGATGGATTTTTTTAAAGAAAATATTCACAATTTATAGCTCAAATAATTGTTTATCTTCACCCAGGGTACCATATATTTTGCCAGGTCCCGGGGAGCTGTTTGAACATGAGGCTGTTAGGCCAAGTGCTCTAACAATGCAGCTTCCAGCGTTGCAATGAAATAAATGTGTGACCATAAATTTTGCAATTTGCCTGATTCCAACCAAAACCACATAGAAAACACCACTAGGACATAAAAAAATTATCCATCTTCTTACACAGGATCTCAGACGCTCTCTAATACCATGGGTCAAGCTAGAGCTCTCAGATAAGGAAAAGTTAGCCAATCTTAGGGAGAACTTTTGGTCAGAATTCCTCCATACATGTACAGTGAAACCTGTCTTATGTGGTCATTCAAAAACAGACAAAATAAAGGTCTTAAAGCCATGTGGTAGCTTAATGCAGGTAAAAAAACTGCAGAAAGCTCTTGTGGAGCATTCTGCAATACTCTTGAACTGCATTAAGCGATTGAAAACCTATTTTTAGTCTTCTTTTGAGTGGCTGCTTTAGACTAGTTTTACTGTATGGAAATCAGAAGCTCATATACTGTAAACAACACATAATTTATTAATTACTACTCAGACTCAAGGTGTGCTTATAAGAGGAAATGCCATTTAACGTTTTGCATACTGAATAATTTTTCACTGAATTTTTCAAAAGTAACATTTTCAAAAAATTCTTTCAGGAACACTATCAAAGTTGTCAAATGGTTTGAATCCAGATCGGGACTGATATTCTGTTGTTCTTGATCTGGGTCCAAATTGTTTGCAAAGTTCTATCTGCAAATGAGAAAAGTTGTCGCCAGAAAATAAAGAGTTATGGTCTAATAAAAAAATTGGTAATCAATACTCAGAAACAGAAACTACGGTATTAAAATGTTCTAAAATTTTGATTACTAGTTGCCTGCCAAAAAGGGCAAGACAAATAGGGCAGACCCAGATCAGACTGCTTCTTCAGAAGCAGTCTGATCAGGGTCTTCCCTGTTTGCTATTCAAACAAGCAATTTGTGAATTCCAGCCCTGATTACCATCAATATCTGAGAACAGAAAGAGAAAAGTGTTCAAAATTTTAGAACATTTACCGTACTGAAAATTTACCTTAATTGATCCACCTGTATGATATATGAGAGATACTTGGAGAATTTCTCAAGGTCATCGACTTCCCTCGTCAGCTTGCTGCCTTCATCAACCAGTGACTGTAAACTGTGCACATGGTCTGCCATATCATCTTCCAGTCTTTCTTTCCTCGATCCGAGCTCTTCAACTTTCCTTCTAGACTCTTCAGCATCATTTATTGCCTTTTCTATTTCATTAGGAACTTCACTGCTAGCTAGTGATAACTGAAGAAAGAAAAGGCTTCCAGGCTTCGAAATAAAGCGCAATGATTGGCTGCTTGCAGACACATGTCCGCAAGCAGCCAATCATTGCGCTTTATTTTGAGTCTGAGAATGCACTCAGGTTTAATAACCTCGAGGCCAGATACGAGTGCGGAACTAAAACTAATTTTCCTATTGTACAACCAAAATCTATGTTGTTTGTAAAAATAGCAAGGCCACTAAGGCCAGAACTTTTATACCAGTTGTTTTATGAACCCTCCTACTGTAATTTTCCGGAAAGTAGAAAAAATTTTTTAGTGGGGATGTTTTGACTTGCACCCTTCAAGAGTATCAATCTAACAGATTTTGATGTACCTCTGCAGTAAATTTCGGCACCTTGTTGACATTTGTCACTCGGATACACTTTGCAAGTTTCATTTTTATGGATATTTCGTGAAATAATTATTGTAAAACCTTTGTGTTAATAAAATAATTATTGTAAAAGAAGTGACTTTGATACATCTTGGTGCCTTATTTCCTTATTTCGAACGTAACTTTTTTCCGGACATTCTTTTTAATGGGTGGGGGTGGGGTGGGGGAGGGGCTCCGACCACATTTGAAAGTCAGGGGGTATTTGCTGAGAACAGTGTTGTTCTATGAGTCGACACATTATGCTGAGGCTTCTTCTATCACTATTAGTGGAGCCTATGATGCAGTGTACCCCTCAAACTCCCTGAAGGTGACTTGTTATGTCAGGACTTGTCGTTGTAGATGTTGACTTGCGAAAGCTATGGGAGTTGAGCCTTTCATAGGCTGGATACCTCTGATACAATACAATACCTAACTGGCTACTGATATTTTATTCATAAAACTGTGTGAACCCTGGTTAACCTGACAGTGGGACAGTCATCAGTGAATTACCCAAATGGTAATGAAATGAATAGAATGGTATGCACCTGGGGTACGCAGTGATCAGCGGATCCTAATTGCTTTTCGGTACATAGATCTATACCATTGTTGTTGTTGTATGGTAGAGCTCCCCCGTTTATTTCTTCGAGGCAGAAGTCTAGATGACTTTAAGTTTATGTCTTGGTGTTTATTAAAATTTAAGATTTAAGGCTGGTGAACTTTGTATTACATGTGCTCTAGGGGTGGGTATCGCCTCTGAAAACCTTATCGCGATATATCACGATTTTAGGGTTTGTATCAATATATGCATCATGATATACCGTGAAACTTAATAACAGATGCACTCGTGGGAGGGGAATTGTTTTCAAGCCGTCTATATTCAACATCATGTGGCAATTGAATGTCATGCTAGCATAGAATGATCACAAAAACAGCATGAACATTTGCAACTATTGTTAATTCATCTAAATCAAACCCTTCAAATTCGCTTTCTAAAGAGAAATTGTTAAATAAAGAGAGAAAACAAGCGTCTTCCATCTCTATCTCAATCGGGTCCGCCATTTTTTGTTTTAGTCAGGGAAATCCGCCTCTTAGCCAATGGTAATAAAGTTTTGCACACGGCTGCCGGGCACACTTTGTTTATCTTGGCTACAGGCTTTTCACTGGCTGTTGGACGTCTTTTTCTATTAATAATCAAGAGAGATAAAATAAAAAATGATATCTGAATAAAAATACAACTCTAATCCATGTTCCGAAAACTGACAGAGTTTGCCGAGTATACCGGTACAGTCAGAAACATATCCGGACACGAATCTTGGGACTCCTAAATCGTGATTTACCGGTAATATCGGGCACTCCTAATGTGCTCTAAGTAATACACATAAAAGCTGTCTTTGTATACTGATTCTTTGTTTTCAGGGATTCAGTTTGGCGTCGGCCCTCGGACATAGTTCGAAAATAGTTCCAGATGTCCGAGAGTTTGCTGTCCACAGAGTTCTCACTAAGAATTTGAAAATAGGAGTAAAAATGCTGTTTGCCAGAAAAAATTGGAGTTTTACCATACTTTTCTATTGGCTCTTTTGAAAAGTTGGAGTCAGAATCCAAAAGTTGGAGTAAAATAATCCAAATTTGGAGTTAGTGAGAACTCTGGTCCAGTTTGTTGGAGACGATTTTCGGAAGCGCACAAATTTCTGTAAGCGTCAGACTTAATTTTACCCCTTAAATACTTATTCGCTAAAATCTAAAGCAAACCAGTCATTGTGTTTTGTTATGCGGCGCCTGATTGGTTTATTGCATCCTGTTACCTAAGTATCTTCCCTTGATTTCATCTCGAAGCGGACAGCACATTTGCATTGGCATTCACCAATAAAATGACTAAAAAACCTAATTGCCACCAGGAAACAACAGGAACTCAAGTTTTTTACACCCCAAAATAGTTTGCCCACTCCATCATTACCTGAACAGCCACTTTCCGTGACCAACGAGACGTGCAGCAAACGCTTATAGCAGCAAAAAAACAGTACTCCACCCACTTCCACCGACAAACAAGCTCCAGTCTCCTCATTGAATAAAAAGGCAGTCAATCAATCAGGCCGCACTTACCATCCAAAATGGTAGCAAAACTACCCCTGGTTTTATTTAATATGAGACTGGCAGATAGCAGTTTCAGTTTATGGTGATAAAAATGAGTGTCTACAAAAATGTCCTAAAAAATTTCCAAATGTCCGAACAGTATTGGGGCTGCTTGGACAAAATTTCCGAAGTTAATTTCAGTCGAGCTGAAACCCTGGTTGTTGAAACTTTTTTTCAATGCCATGACTCGTTTCACATGAACAGCGCCCTAGATAAGCTTTTGGGTCAATTGTGTATTTATGCAACCTGGTTATCCTCAATTGCGTACTTGCAAAAACAATTGCGTATTTTCATATTTTTTATGCCACGTTTTTTTTCTGTGATTACACATTTTCTTATTGCATGAAGCCATCTGGAATGTGCTTGCATATTTATTCACTCCCATCATCTGCCTTTCTAAAGTATCAAACTAGCGGATTTTATTGCTCATCCCCTTGTTGACATTCGAGCGTGTACACTTTTCATCATAGTGTTTTTCCGTGAAATACTGGACTGGGCACAGATATTTTATTCATAAACTGGAGTTATATTGCGCCTTTGCAAGTAGAAAAAAAATCAATACCCGACTGGCATTTGTTTATTACCCAAATGGAAACGAATTGGACCGAATGGTACGCAATGACATTGCATGTTATTGCATACCGATCGTTAGATTTGCTTTTCGGTACGCACACATTTCGTTTAAATTGTTTTTTTGAGGATTTAAATTGCGTATTTACGCAAATACGCTGCTTATCTAGGGTGCTGCATGAACCCTATATATACTCCCTACTGAAAAGTTCCAGCGACCCAAACTCTCCTGAAATTGTACCGTCTGTGTCGAGAATCCTTGACACACCCAGAGTTAGTTGAGTGAGGATGTTAGGATTCCTAAGTTTATTAATGCATTTTGAAAGAATTGGGATAGTTGAAAGTTTCTTCCTGTAAACTCTTTTTCGTCCTTCTCCCATAAAATGCTGACGCATCTCTGGTGAATTGTTGGTTCTTGATTTATAGAGTCGCGTAAGCTCTTTTGAGCTTGTCTACTCCCTCTTAACAGTCTCTATACTTTTTCGCGTTATTCCGGTTTCAGGTATTAACAATGTCTTTTCAGTAAATCTCTTCCAGAATATATCTTCTGACAATAGCACCTTATCCAGTCCAGTTTTGTTAATTTTTTGGAGGATTTGATTGCATATTTACGCAAATACGCACCTTATCTGCACTGCAGCCTCTAAGTTTCTTGTTTTAGGAATAACGTAAGCTTCGGGAGTTGCTTGTAGACGTAAAGTATACTAAATTATCTTTTACCCAATTTCATAAATTTTCAAAATCCACTGTAAAAAAAAATTAAAATGTGAAAAAAGTTCAATTTTCACTGACCTGTTGTTCAATGCTGGCCTTCTTAGCCCGTAAAGAATGTGCAACGTCCTTTATATTGTGAAGAGATTTGACGCTATCGAAATCGGAATTAAGGAAAAATATCGCATATTCGTCGGATGAAGTTTTTATGGTGGAGGCTGCCATGTTGGCCATTGAGTATAAGGATAAGTACCAAAGTGGTCCAAATAAAAATAATTATTTATCCACAACGTACTGAGTCGGACCGCAATGAAAGATTGGGTGATGGTAAACTTCGAAAGTATATACTTAAAAATTGGATACGACTACAGGTATATAACGATTGCCTGGGGTCAAGTCGGCCTGACCATAGGGGTTACTCTGATATTTGGGTGAAAGTTAAAACGTCCCCTAAACAAAACGTCCCATAGTCAAAACGTCCCCGAATTGGTCAAAACGTCCCCAAACATGAAAAAAAAGATTCGTTAAAACGTCCCCATTTTTCAGATGGAATTTTCGAAGAAATATAGGATTCTAACAGAGAAAAAATGTTTTTGGTGTCTGTTTCTAATGCATGACAGTTAAAATGATGTTTTAATAGTTTTTTTTTATATTCATGCTGTTATACATCAACGTTAAAGCCTTATAGTTTTCACATGTTTTGTTTTTCTTTTTCAAAATAAAGTTTTAAAATGTCCTTTTCGGGAATGACATCATAATGTCAAACAGTTTGGATTCGGAAAACCTAACATTATGTCGGGTCTGATCTGGGTATAAACTATCAGCAGAAGACACCAGCATGTTAAGAGTTGATACTACATGTATATACGGACTTTGATTCCATATGACAGATAATTAATCTTAAGAGCATGGGCATTTAGTCTAGACCCAACATCACCAGGACAACATGAAATGACATCCTGACTTTGTTGCATGCTACAACAAAGGAGCAGACCAGGCTGCACATCCATACAGTCTGATTCTCGCCGTTGTTATTCACTCAATACAAAGAAAAAGAAGAACAAACGACGGATGACAAAACATGCGGAAAACTATGAAGCTTTAACGGTGATGTATAACAATTGGCATTTAACTATATATCCAATTTTACTTCATGCAAAATTTCTAGCAAAGATCAGACCAAACTGCGCATCCATGTAATTTGCTTGGCGCCGTTGTTAATAACTTTATGCCAAGAGTAATAAATAAAATTTCTCCATACAGAAAATGTTCTTTGGCAGTTTAGGGGGATCATGTTTCATAAAAAATGCCGTTCAATTATTGATGATAAGTATCTATGTAGTATGCAGACGAGTAGCGTCATGCGGACACTTAACATGTGACTCACTACAGCATTATTTGTTTGTACATATATAGATCATCACGTTCGTAAGGTCGCATCACTTGGTGATCTTCCAGGAAGGGATGAGATTTCCAATTTAATTTGTGTAAAGACATCATTATCGAAAATGACATTGAAAAGGTTAGCCCCAAATCTGAGAACATAATTTCACCCTTTTTACTTTTTTCTTATCAAACAAATATGTATTCATAAAATTGACGGTTAACCCGTAAATGGTATTAAGATCCAGACGAGATTCCAAAGTCAGACATATTAATCTTTTCATCGCGTTAGAAAACCTGTGTATGCAACATGCGAACAGAAATACATACAGTGTATATACATGCGTACGTACATGTACTTAAGTAAGTACTAAATAACTGTTTATGACGTCGCGCATAGTATTGGTGTACAAAACGGGGTTTTGTACTTCAACAACAGCAGAATCAAGGGCAAAGATTTGGTACCAGTAAAATGCATTTAAGCCCCTCCCCCCCGATGGCTTAGGCTGCTGTCCGTTCTAAAATAGTGAGTATGATCAGGAAATACCACAATCACAAACCACAGACAACCCCATGGCACCGCGAGGAAGAGCCACTCAACCACCAAGAGACACCAGGAAGACAAATTAAGCCAAGCAACCAGCTCTCTCTTCCCCATCAAGATGATTGCAATGCTAGAATGGACATAAAGTAACGTACAACAAAACATAGAACATTTACAGACTCCCACAATGGGAGTAACAATAAACAAAAAGTCAACAACAACAGTACTTAAAGGCTTATTTAAGACGAATAACAACTCCATTTAGCTATGGTTTCCTCTTTATTTGCACGACATTGGGTCAGGCCTCAGACTCTATGACGGCTCTAACGTAAAGCTTTAATCGGTGGGTTGGTGCCTGATGCTTATCTGTAGCTGGACCCACGGTGGCTCAACTTAAGGTTTTCTTTAGCTCTGACTATCTGTAAGTCATGAGCCCCTTTCTTTGCTTCATCATGGTGTGTTAATTTGATTAGAGTGTTTCTCCATAATGATACATTGCATTAGTTAGATGGCCTCCATGCGAGCTGAACATTTCTTGTACTTCAACAACAGCAGAATCTAGGGCGAAGATTTGGTACCAGTAAAATGCATTTAAGCCCCCAGGTGGCTTAGGCTGCTGTCCTTTCTAAGGCGGTGGTTCTGTTGTTGTTGACTTTTTGTTTATTGTAACTACCATTGTGGGAGTCTGTAATTGTTCTATGTTTTGATATACGTTACTTTATGTCCATTCTAGTATTGCAATCATCTTGATGGGGAAGAGAGGGAGCTGGTTGCCTTGCTTAATTTGTCTTCCTGGTGTCTCGTGATGGTTGAGCGGCTCTTCCTCGCGGTGCAACGGGGTTGTCTGCGGTTTGTGATTGTGGTATTTCCTGATCATACTCACTTACTATTTCTTAATTGATTTGTAATTAATCTACTTACTCTGGCCATTGCATGTCAAAGGCTTTTTGTCATACCAGCATTTTGCTCCCTGAGCTCAAACTTTTGAGGGATACTAGATTTTGAAGATTGTTTATTCTGTGACAAAAATTTTGATTAATCATCCCGTCTTTTAGTTCTTATCATGTGTGTTTAATGAGTTTCAGTGACATTTATGTCATTACACACATTATAACTAAAATAATAGGAACATAATTTTATTGCGGAATGAACTTTCTTAACAGCCTTTATATACTTAAAATGAAAGTACTGAGTAGGTATCATACATTGGGGCTACTCTTAATTTTTCATCATGCGTAGGCTTGTTTCTACCAAAATTTATGATAAACATGACGACTTTGGTTTTGAAATTGTCAATTTCCCATTTTTGATGGTGATGTTCCTCATTCTACATCCTATGGAGTCTATATCTCTCAACTCATTGGTTTTGCTAGAGCATCTAGCTATGTTACTGACTTCAACACTCGCAATAAATTTTTAACTCAGAAACTTCTTAGACAAGGCTATTGGTATCATAAACTTCGCAAAACATTTTCAAATTTTTATAGACGATACTATGATTTGATTTCTAAATTCCAAGTTGGACTTAAATCTCTCTTGCGCCAAGGACTTTCGGAACCTGATTTCTATGGTGACTTGGTGTATAAATTGAAGAAGATTGTTGGCTCTAATAATTTTTCAGCGCAGTTCATTAAAATAATTTCCCATTATAAAAAGATTGGCTATAATATTAATGTATTGCAACAGACTGCATGCTTGGCATCGACCCAATCACGGTTAGCAACTTTGCTTTCCTCTTTAATTGCACGCCGATGGGTCGGACTTCAGACTCTATGATGGTTCCGACTTAAAGACTTATCTATTGGTGAGATGGTAGGGGCCTGATGCTTTGGCTGTTTGTTGGGCCCACCGGGGTTTACCTGTTGGATTTCTTTTGCTCCGGTATTCAGTTTATTTACTGTTGAGTCCTTATCCTTGCTTTATCTCCTTGTTATATCTTGATTTATATGTTTTAGGAGATGATGCATTGATAAGTTAGGGGTCTTTCATGCAAACCAAATATCTATGTGTCTTGATCCACATCTGAATTAAGGGTGAGGTAGGCGCTGTTAAACCGGTTTAAGCCCTACAGTAAAATATTTTACTGACCGTTCCAAGGCGGTACTTCTTTTGTGGATCTTTTATGTTTTTGTTCTGTCTTGTGTTTGCTATGTCTTTGTGAGCGTCTGTTTATAGGTGCTTTGTGGTCACCTGCTGGGAAAGGGCTGACCTCTTGGCTCTCGTTTGTGGTGTCTACTGTGAGTTTGTCACTTTCCCATTGGTATCCTGGGTCAGGTGTGGTACTTGATTGTATAGATTCCTGATCTTTCCACCCTTATTTACTTGGACCCAGCATCAACTGTTTACCCCCCTCCCACCCCCCAAAATAAGAATATCATGTGTACCCCTCCCAAAAAAAAAACACTTGAAAATTTGTGATCCCCCAAAATATTCGAGTGCAGGTCTGACAAAAGGGTCCTTCGGGTATTATAGCTATTTTTGTGTTATCAAAATTTCAAAAACGTCTAAATTTTCAAGGTTTTGCATGTTCTTACAATAGAGTCAAATTGCTTCTAACATGTAATACAATCAAAGGCACAAACAGTTCTGATAAAATTAAGCGATACGTATAATGTATGTTACCATGGCAACAGCTGTGCATATGGACTACACACTTCCTTTAAAACAGGATACCTCATTTCAAATGCTTTTGTAAACATGGGGTGTGCGTATGTGGGCTATTTGTGCTGTCTATGCAATTGCATACATATCAAATTTACAGGAACATGGTGCATTCTTGAAATATTGCTCCTAGCGTCTTTGTACTAGCGTCATATGTTAACACAATGGTGTTGACGTCAGAACGTCATCAACAATTTTAATTGACGCCATGTTTAAAACGCATCATCTATACCAGTTTAAACGTTCATATCTTTGTTATTTGTAAAGATAATCTCTTAAAATTTTCTGTAATTGTTCACAACAGCTATGTCTTTCTTTCTCTGTAAATACATGTATCTCATTTTGAATTTTATTGCCAGAAGGGCCCCTCTGTTAGATGTTTGCTCATTCCCATTCTGTACCTTGATTTTAAAAAAAGCTTTAAAATGTTTAGAAATGACACCCAAAACAGCCCAATTTGTAATTGGCTCCAAAAGATTTCTTCATACCCCCTCACCTCCAAAAAATGTTTTTTTGTGAAACCCCCAAAAAGTATTGAAAGGGGTACGTGCATTAAGGGGCTATTTTGGCCCCCTCTAGAGCAAAAAATTGAAAGTTGCCTTGTGGTCACCTGCTGGGAAAGGGCTGACCTCTTGGCTCTCGTTTGTGGTGTCTACTGTGAGTTTGTCACTTTCCCATTGGTATCCTGGGTAAGGTGTGGTACTTGATTGTATCGATTCCTGATCTTTGCACCCTTACTTACTTTCACCAATTTCATCTTATTGGTTTATTAGAAGAATAGCCCAAGTTTTACAATTTCATATGGAGACTCAAAATAGTTCCAGTCACATGACCAAGATGGCTGCCATGCTTTTATATGGTAAAAACCTTTCAGAAATCGTCTTTTCTAGTACCAAAAGCTAAAAGGCAAATACCTTTTGGCTTGTTTTGTAGCATGGTGGCCCTACTGGCATAGCAAATTTGTTCATTGATAATTCTAGGTTGTCCCAGACTAACATATCGGCAAGGTCATATTTTATTCCTAATGCCTTCATGAAAAACATATAAAAATTGATTTTTATATAACTGTTTTCAGCCAAGGTCAATCATATTAGACAGCCATCATTTTTTAAAAAAGATTTTTTTCTCAAAAACCACAAGGCCAATAGAAGTTAAAGGGGTACGTGCATTAAGGTGCTATTTTGGCCCCCTCTATAGCCAAAAATAGTAAGTTGCCTTTCACCAATTTTGTCTTATTGGTTTATTAGAAGAATAGCCCAAGTGTAAAATTCTGGTATTTAATTTACTTTTACAGGTTGCTATGGTAACCAAAATGGCTGACAAAATTGGCTTAAATAGAGAAATTGACATTTTTGGCCAAATTTGAGGCTTTTGGAGACCGAGTTTTTAAGAATTAGATTCAGCACAAGCAAATACAAAAAAAAAACCTTTTGATATATTGTGTGCCGTGATAACTCTCATCATCTGTTAAAATATTTTTTTGGTATTTGCTTGTGCTTTTTATTAATTTCTCTGTTACATGTCTCAAGTTTGCTCCAAACTGGTCATTTTCCTATTTTCAGCCATTTTGGCGGCCATTTTTGTAACCATAGCAACCGTAAAAGTCGAATCAATGCCAGACTTTTACACTTGGGCTATTGTTCTTATAAACTAATAAGAAGAAACTTGTGAAGAGCTACTTTTATTTTTTGACCTCATAGGGGGGGCCAAAATAGCCTTTTAATGCATGTACCCCTTTAAAGTTTTGAACCCCAAAAATGGTCTGAGCCTACGTATATTAAATATCAGAGTACTCCCTATCCCCACCCCGAGAGATACCACAGCATGAGCCCAGGAAAAAGTGTGGTTGGGTGAACTGACCGTCTCAAAAAGACCGTAGCTTCACTTTATATAACAGTCTCTAGCTGTAAGACTACTGTAAAATCACCACACTCATTATTACTGATGCAATATAACTCAAGTGGGGCATGATTTTTTCAGAAAGCCAATACTTGTGTATATGTTTTAATGAAAACAATTTTTCTAGGAAGGTAGCAATAAAAAAGAACAATTACATAGTACCTGTTGTAACAAGTCCTGGAAAGGCAATTTATGTAAAAAAAGTCTCGTCTATGGACTTTCTTTGGGGCTCATTCCATCGCTAATATAGGAAGAAGAGGCGCCATATTTGTTTATTTTTCAATTGATTCATACTTTAGTGTGCTGCTCTAGAACATTACTCAGGTTACAGTTACATTTTACTATTTGATTCAAACCAGAAAGAGTGCAGTACTCTATTGCGTTGCACAGAACGTTATACGAACCAGGTCGATGTGATGTTCTGGAACAAGATAGAACAGTTGAATCAAGTACACCCTATGTGTATTGCGCAACGGACTGTTACAAAAAAAAATCGCTTTTTGAGGCATAATCGTTGCATTGAGTTAGGAAAGCGCTACGTAGCGCTACATTAAAGCGCTCACATTAAGCAACTCTCGCCTAGTTCCACCCAGAAAGACTGTCCTGACATAACTGAAAAATTGTTGACTGTGATGTAAAGAATCAAGTCAAACAAGACAAACAAAAGCAACCATATCATTCGAAGGTGAATAAATAGAGCAGTTACCAATATAGCAGGGAAATAAAGTCTTTTATAAATGGAATAACAATAGTCAGAAAAATATTTCGATTTTGACGGACAAAAATACCTAAAGAATTTGGGTAAAAAACATGACCGTTCAAGGTAAAGGGGCTGTAATATTACAGGAAGATCAGATTGTTTTTCATTTGACCATCAAGATGTATTCTTCTAATGTCATTCTACCTCAGCAATGCTAGGATGTTGTAAATTAAATAATGTAGCTTAAATTGTAGAAGATTGCTAGCTCTAATAATTTTTCAGCGCAGTTCATTAAAATAATTTCCCATTATAAAAAAGATTGGCTATAACATTAAAGTATTGCAGCAGTCTGCATGCTTGGTGTTCAACCCAATCACGGTTAACAACTTTGCTTTCCTCTTTAATTGCACGCGATGGGTCAGACTTCATATTCTATGACGGTGATGACTTAAAGACTTATCTATGGATGAGATGGTAGGGGCCTGATGCTTTGGCTGTTGTCAGGCCCACCAGGGTTTACCCGTTGGATTTCTTTTGCTCCGGTATTCAGTTTTATTTACTGTTGAGTCCTTATCTTTGCTTAACACCTTTTTTATATCTTGATTTGCATGTTCTGGGAGATGATGAGTTGATGAGTTAGGGGTCTTTCATGCAGACCAAACATCTATGTGTCTTGTTCCACATCTGAACTAAGGGTGAGGTTGGTGCACCGTTAAAGCAGTTTAAGCCCTCCAGTGAAATATTTTTTATGACCGTTCAAAAGCAGTGCTTCTTTTGTGGATCATTTATCTTATTTCTGTCTTGATTTGTTAGCTTTCATGCACGTATGTTTGTTGATGACTTGTGGTCACACACTGTGAAAGGGCTGACCTCTTGGCTCTCATTTGTGATGTTGTTTCCCATTGGTATCCGGGTTCAGGTATGGTGCTTGATTGTATCGATTCCTGATCTTTGCCCTCTTTCTTACTTTCATATATTTGAAGAAAATGAAAGGTGCGTCAAAATAGATGAGCGTCAAAATACATTACATTCCAGTGTGCGTGTATGACCATTCAAGGTAAAGATGCTGTAATATTCCAGGAAAATCAGTTTTTTTTATTTGACCATCAAGATGTATTCTTCTAATGCCATGGATGTTGTAAATAAATAACGAAGCTTCATACATCTGAAGAAATTGAGAGGTGCGTCAAAATAGACGAGCCTTAAAATGCGTTACACCTCAGCTAGTGCGCGTGTATATCCATCCATTTGTATAAGAGATTCTGTTGCTTAGCTGTTACTTGAATTTATGTGCTTTGTGTCTGTCCTTCTTTGATGCCGTCGGTTGGTGTCTGGTTTGTGATTGTGGCATTTTCTGGTCATATACTCCCTTCCTTGTTTATCACGGATCGTTGCTTACCGCGAGTTTTACAAATCTAATGATTTCTGCCACATGGCGCCCCCTTGCGATTGTTTATGCGAATTACAGTTGTGATGATCCCCTGAATTGGCACTGAATCATTCAACACACTTTTTTTCTGGTTAGGTTTTGTTTGATTTGATTCTTTACGTATCACCAACACTCTTTCAGTTATAAAGGGACGGTTAGATTTTATAGGAAGGATTAAACTGCAATGTGGAGTAATTTAAAAAAAGTTAATTTGCTTTGATCTTACTTAATCTGCCAACGACTACTTAGCTCTGCAATAAACCATGATCCCGGCTTTCTTTCTGATGTATTTTCGCGTTAACAGGAGTTTAAAATAGTGGTATAATTAAAAGTCTTGTAAAACTTGTTTTAAAACTGAACATCAACCTAGATAAAAGTCTATGTACATTGGGTTAGCATAACTCACTTTTTTGGACTTGGGGACGTTTTCACTGAAATTCGCAATAAGTTATCCTTTCGCACTTTAGTCATTCTCTGTAATCGGTCAGTCTGATTACCGCAGGATACCGCAGGATACCACAGGATACCGCAGGATCCCTAAAATGCTATATTTATATCATTTCACTCTATAAAAAGCTCAATATATTTGATTTGGTGACATTTTATTTTGAAATTTAGCAATCAATACTAAAACTGCCTAAAATAGTAAGTACGAAAAAAGTTTTAATGAGTTCAAACCAGCATTATGCAGCACAGGTAGGCTACCGCAGGATCCCTCAAAGTGCTACTCTATAGTTTGAGGTATCCTGCGGTATAGGGATCAGATTACTATATAGTTAATTTTCTTCAGTGAAAATCTAGATACATCATTCAAGACATATTTTTTAAATAATTTTCCAACAAGATTAACTCTTAACTAAAGATATAATGGGGGAACCTGTTTTATATTGTCACACATGTGATATTGCACGACAGGATACCCTTGTTGATACCTTGTTGATGATAGGGAAAATTTTTAAAAGGATACCGCAGGATTTGTCAAAAACAAATTATTTCAAATATCATCTTAATCTAGGAAAACCTTAAATCATGATTAATTGTTATGAAAAATATATCAAAAATAAAAATAGGAAATAATCATATAGTTTGTCGAAATTTAGTATTTGAAATAATACCAAATTGTGTTATCCTTAGGCTAATGTGACAGGGTGTCTTTTTAATCAATTGGTTT
The DNA here is from genome assembly GCA_964019695.1 of Loripinus fragilis. Classification (NCBI taxonomy): domain Eukaryota; kingdom Metazoa; phylum Mollusca; class Bivalvia; order Lucinida; family Lucinidae; genus Loripinus; species Loripinus fragilis. The sequence goes on from OZ026516.1 coordinate 117,259,164, forward strand.
ATTGCATGACTACTTTTACCAACAAAAACAAAAACAAGTGAAGATATTTACTATTATTTATTATAAAATGCCTAATCCATGTAAATATATGGTAAATTCCATTGAAAACGCCCATATCAAGGGATCCTGCGGTATCCTGTGGTATCCTGCGGTATGCTGCGGTAATCAGACTGACCCCTCTGTAATCACGTGATTCCCCGCTTAAAAAGTGACTGGCGCAGGTATAATTTGTAAATTTAATTCATAGCCCAATCTGTTCCAATTCTAACCTTATATTAATGTTTGGAGCCTTCTTTTAGTATTGTTCTCATACGTTGAATCATCAGATTTCTGATATTAACGATTTAGACGTTCTATTGGACTGGCTGAACAAAGCGGATTTACAAACCAGGTAGCCAGTTTCCACACAGTTTATAATATTCGGACATTTTAATATTCTTTGGGCTTGGCAATATGTGTTTTTTTTTTAGATTCTCGAAGTCGAACATCACCTGACCGGTCATAACAACACGTTCGCCATATTTGATTGGGGGTAAGCCAATATAGTTTTGTGTATTGGCTAAAACGTGTTATTAAAAGCTGATGCAGTGGCGGTTTCACGGCAAATGAACAAAAAATCGAGAAGAATCGCTAAATGCACTAAACGAAAGTCAATTATGTAAAAAATATAAGAAAACTTCTCACCTTACATTGAATTACTAGCCAGATACACGGAAAACCACCCGTGGACCAGGCGAATCCGGGACGTTTCGCCCCCAAACCATTTCCTCCCCTAGTCGTTTCACCCCCAAGACGTTTCCCCCCTGGTCGTTTCCCCCCTGGTCGTTTCGCCCCCACTAGTCGTTTCGCCCCCATTGTCGATTCGCCCCTAGTATTTATAAGAAGTTCTGTCGTGTCTAATCTGGGTCTAAACTGTTTGCAAAACTCGCTACGTATTTTAAAGGCGTGCAAGTTCATGTTTTGTTACTTGCATGTACAGCAATTTAGTTGGACTAAAGGTCTATATATCGTGCCCATTTACGTCCCAATTTTAGGTATATGAGCTGCAATGGCTCTGGCGATACTGAATATAGGCACAAGGTTCCAATTGGAGCGAGATATAATCGAGTTTGAATTTCAGTGCATGTTTCTGACTGCGCGATTTTCAATCCTGTAGAATATTTGTGGAGAGAAACTGAATAAAATTATGCAAATTAAAGACATATGCGGCTATTTCCAATGCGCACCTTTTCCGCGTCTACAAACGGGGAAAGTTGTCTGGGACCTGTCTTTCGACCCTTATCGGATTCGGATCAACACAGCTTCCGATATTCTTATGTCATATCGGTGTTCCGACATTTTTTTTCACAAAATAACTAATTAAAGTGTGTTCGAAATATCTATTGACATCTTTTCAGAACTGATCGTCTCAGCACTAAAGACAGATAGATGTAGCTCAGTCGAAATCAAACGACGTACACAATAACCCTGGTTACGAATACGATAGTGGCCGAGTCTATACTATTTGTATGGTTATTTCAAGCGGCGCACGACCTGATCTCTTGGCCTAGTGGTTAGCGTGTCTGGCTACAAAGCCAGAGGACCAGGATCGATTCCCGGATGTGCACATATTTTCAGTGTGTTTTTTCTTTCTTTTTTATCATTTTAATGCTAAATTACTTCATATACTAGTAAAATGGCATCATCAAAACGACCGAAATGGTCATCCCCGAACTTTTTATATTGAATTACGCATGAAACCTATGGGGGTGGGGTTAAATTTGGCCCTCTAGAAAGAGAATTAGTTCGGTGACCCCAGATTTTTATTCTTTTTTCTGAAAGGTATTATAATAGTCCATGAATTAAAAATAAATTTTCAAGATTTTCAATATCAGATTTTTTAATACATGATTTATTCTAAAAACAAATTCCAGTTTTTCGACGAATTGCCAAAATATATCATGCAGTATCTTGTCACAGCATGGGATAACAAGTAAACCTGCACATTTTCTTAAAAGTTTGAGGTCATGGGCAGTAATTTAAGTTAAAAGAAAGAAGCTGGCTGAAGATTACAACCGTTTTAGCTCGATAATTAGGACTAGTGTTATTATTTTATATTTCTAGAAAATTGGTCAAATGCTGTAAACTTCAATATGTGATTCTGAAAAAATAAGCGCGGTGACATATCCTTTTTATTTCATAAATGGATAGCCCATGCATAAAACAAACTGTATGCAAAGTATTGAAAATATTTCAATATGGGAAGTATTTAGTAGCATATGTCCTTAAACATGTTAAAGATAGAAAGAAAAATTTAGCATTTTCTGTTTCTTTATTTTTTTCTATAGAAATAGACTCCGTTGATCTTAGCAAAGTTATTTAATCAATGAACAATATGAATCTTTTACACAGCGCAGACTCAGTGCTTTTTTCAAACCAGCATGCCCAGCTACAGGGGCTCATGGAATTAGTGAAATTTCGCGTCTCGCCCGTTTAGCTATAGAGCGAATAACGACGGTGCTGATCAGACTGTGCCGATTCGAGGCTGTTTTGCACCTTAGTTTTCGCATCTAACAACATCGTGTTTTCTCGCACGTAGGCTCATTTTACTGTACATGCTACCCAGATCTTAGTCTATAAGGCCTTATGATTATAAATTATAGAACGCTTAAACCGTTGAATACATGATAGACCCAGAGAAGGAAACTTTAGAAGAATAAAACTGTAATGATATTCTTACCCATCAATTTAAACATGTGTTTTGAGTGCAAAAAGAACCGTCTCGATGAGTTGGGTTTGACGAGACCAAAACGTTTATACATTTATCATAGTTTGCATTGACGTAAATGATTAATCCATTTTTGCATTGGCGTTAATAATTATGTTTTCATGGTTAATGCATGAAAATAAATAACTTTTAAATCAAAACCTAAGCATATAACCCCACTAGATAGATGCGTAATGCTATCAAAATGCTCATGAGAAAACGCAATGCGGTTATATATCTATTGGGTCTAGAAGTGTTTTATTATCTACGTCCTTACTGTATTTATGCGAGCAAATGCTCTGACGAGACTGCGCAGGCTCGCCTGAGCGTCACTATTCACATTTTTTTTCATAAACTGGCTCATTTAATTTCACAATATTGAACCTCTGTATACCGATGACTCCTTAACGCTTACTTTTGCAAACAGTGAGGACCCAGATGAAATACCGCATATTGTGAAATTTCATCAGGGTCTACACTTTTTTTAAAGACAAAAAAAGATCTACATAGAAAGAAAATATTTTTGCTTGTTATATACACTGTTGCTTTGCACTGTCGGACACGCTCACGATAGGAATGTCGCAGGCACGCGACATTCAATAAACACTGAATCTATCAATAATTGATAATCGTTCACACGCTTTGATAATCCAATTATCGCCGTTAATGAGTTAAGTGAATTATCTTAATGGCGTGTCGACATCTTTGATGCTACCATTTTGCTAATATTGTTTGTATTGGCCAATATTTAGTCTGATTCTTCATCTGCTACCATATTTAGTGTATACGAACAGCACAGGCTCTGGCCAGACTTTGCAGATGCACTGACTCGTCTGAGCATTCGCTATTCGCCGATGTAAAATTAAAATTTTAAAATTATACTGTGTTTCTTACAGTCTATTAAAATTGAAAGATCTCAAACTTTTTCAATGAAATGTTACCATCTATGTACAAGGCGCCGTCGGATCGGGGTCCGTATTCTTTGTATTTCCCCAAATATTATATCTTCATGAAATACCTTTTGTGACCTTGGTTCTCACTATCTGCAAACATTATTTTATCAAATTTACAAAATGAGACTGAACTTTATAAAGTCCGACAGAGGCTGCATGACGCAACACCTGTCTGGGTCTGCTTCCGTCTGCAATGTTCGCCAAGTCTGGCAAACTGCAAACCTCGGGAAAGACAATGAAAATGCCGAACCCCACGCCTTAATTCCTGTAACCGATGTCAAATGATTTGGATCCAGATCAGCCTCGGTTTCTCGTGTCTGACCTGAGTCAAACTGTTTGCACGTGATAAGTTCTCACCAGCGAGAACGGAATAAGTCAAGGTGGATGAGCATGTATGTATGTATATACATGTGTCAAGAATAGTTTTCACATTAAAAGTCTGAGGTCGGCGGAAATCTGACTTGATAGGGCTAGTTAGTGAGTTTGTGTTAAACGTCCCACCAACAGCTCAGTAGGTCATATGAAGACGAGGCCACTACTTAGAGCCTCGTACGACCGACTGGGGGGGCCCAGGGATCGAACTCAGGACAGCTGGGTACATCTAATGGTTGAGAATCGCCTGTCATCATTGACCAGTGATCCCATCAATAACCCCAAAACAGTTGAAGATTTGTATTTTTACTATTTTAAAATTAATTTACCATGCAAATTTATGTTATATTTCCATTAAACATATATCTATAAAAGTAACGTGCAGCATCCTTGGGTAGCATGCGGTATCCTGCGGTAATCAGACCGACCCCCACCCATTCATCTAGTCTACCTATCGCTCCGTCCATCCATCCATCCATCCATCCATCCATCCACCCACACACCTTCTATCCACCTGCCTAGCTATATATGACAAATAAATATTTTAAAAAAAATGGGGGCGAAACGACTAGGGAGGAAATGGAATTGGGGGCGAAACGACTAGGGTATGGGGGGCGAAACGACTAGGGTTGAAAATAGAGGCGAAACGACTAGGGGGGAAACGACTAGGGGGGAAACGTCTTGGGGGCGAAACGTCTTGTTACCGACCAGGCACTCTCACGTTACTGGATTTGATTTGCATCTGAGCAAGTCGATTTTTTCATCATGTTTTTTAAGAACAAGTTGAGACAAAAATCAATCCGGGCCTTTAAAAATAGTGAGTATAGACTGTAAACTCCTATTGTCGACCTGAAATAGCTTAATTTCACCTAGTTGCAGAACTGCGACTTTAGATTTTTTTCGATCTGGCTGAATCTAAAGTCGCAGTGTTTTTGTGCTCTATCTTGACCAGTGATGGAGTCCCCTTTTGTTTTGGGAAAAACTCGTTTCCTTGACAATCCAACCATTTAGACTTCTTCATGTGTTTTACATACACAACCAAAGTTATAAAAATGTTACCATTGACTTCGTTATTATGAGACGATCAATGCAATCTGTAATATCATGTTCTTGTTGTTGTTTATCGGCTCATGGCAGCCATTTTGCATGCTTTTCACGAGCTAGGGGTGATGACGTTTTTGCGATAAAATTCGGATGTTGAATTGATGAGACGAACTTAATAAAACGTTGATAAACATTATAATAAAACCCGGTACTGTTTATACTCCCCACGACTAGGTAAGGTATGTCAGCGCTTTTTCAAAAACTCAGTACATTATTATAATAAGATTAACAGTGGATTTTGGACATTATAAGAAACAAGTAGGTGTTTGAATTTTGAAAATCAGGGCAAAATTGTTAAAGCTATTGATTCTGTTAACTTACTCAATGTTGGTACGCTCGCAGCAGTCACGTTTCTGTATTATTGTGCATTGTAGCGCCCCCTATTTTCTATTAAATTATAACGAGTAATGACCTATTTCAGAAAATGAAAGTCGATTTCCAAGAATGTTTTGATTTCAATTTAATATAGCATGCTAAAGAAAATGAGATACTTGCTTGACAGAAATCCTTAACAATCACATACCCCACCCGTATAAATCTCGGAAAGGAAGCTTTGTCATGTCCCAAAATGTCATAATCAGACCGAAAATGGACTTTTCCAACAAGGCGGACAATTGTTATTCTGATCATGTGCTCACGAGACAAGTTTCCCGCCAAAAGTAGCAAGCTAACGCAAGAGTACATTGACCTCTGAACTGAGAGAGGGTCAGCTTGTTTACGACAAGAAGCGATGGATTGGAAAGATCAGAATCAAATTACTTTTGCACAGTGATCAGTAAGATATTAGTGAAAGAAAATATTTTTTATTTTATGGCTAATCTTGCTGCACGCTGAATAGCTTTACTATCACACGCTTATGTTCAAATAGGCTATCAGTCAATACACACAGTTGGTACCCATCGTTTTTAAGGCGCCACGTGAATCTTATATAGAGACATTGGGTGTTTTGACCTTCTTTTTGAACATGTCAGTGTTAGAAATAAGCAATTGCCCACTTGCCCCCCACGGGTTGAATTTGCTGGGGGCAAGCTGAGAGTCTCAGAAGGTTGCCCCCTGGGCAATCTGAAATTCTAGAACATGAAATAATATATTCTTTTCATGTCTATCTTAAAGTCTTGCATGTTCACTGCAAATTAATAAATAATAATATGTTGCCATGCTGCTAGCTTAAGACAGCTTAACAGTCTAAACTATGAACCTTTCTTTAGGAGTTCCGGTCTAAGCAAACAGTGCAGACCCATATCAGACTTCTCAGGCAAACAGCACAGACAAGATCTGACTAATTAGGGCCTTCACTGTTTGACATTGTGTCTGGATATTTTGAGCCATATCTATACATGTTAAAACTACACTGATTACAGCATTTTTTCACGGAGAGCCTCGGACCATTGATCACAACGTCGCGGGTTCGATTCTCACCTGGGGCCTGGTGTTGTGTCTTTTAGTAGGGCACTTATCTCAGTTGCTTAGTACTGGTTAAACCCAGGAAGCTGTCCTAAAATTACTGAAAATTTGTAAAGCCTCAGAGTAAAAAACAACAACAAATTTTTCATGTGTCAGCATTTTTAGGAATTTTATGAATGACTTGTGAAGGGCAAGTTAAAATTATGGGGGGCAAGTTGAATTTGCCTTCAGGTTGCCCGCCGGACAAGTTGAATTCTCTGGCTTATTTCTAACACTGACATGTGCGCGATGGTTGATGATTAGAATTGTATAATGATGTCATTGTTTGAATATGCAAAACCATTTGGATTTTTTTCTATGTATTTCCTGTTAGCGGAAGTATATCTGAAAATAGTCAATTTTCAATCCAGTGACATCCGTCGGAATACAGAACCAGGGTGAAAAATTTGCATACTAGGTTGAAGATTGACCTTTATTCGTTGACATTCATCAAGATATTAAAAGAAAACCTATTACAAATGGTGAGAGAGGTCACCATAAAAATCAACCTGTATGCACAAAAAGGATCCCATCCATTGCCATTAAGAACCTCTCGGACACAGTTTGTACATGTCCAACTGGGTAGTTCTCGATGGCAACAAATTGGTAAAAGGCGGCCCCAGTTAGATCGGTAATTGGTCATCTTTTTTTGCAAATATCTACATGTAACAAATGTATGGTGAGATGGTATTGGATTCTTTTAATCTCAACAGACCAGGTATGATCATTTTTAGGCCAATTATGATAATAAGGAAGGTAAAAGAAAACATTATATAAGTCTGATTTTGGTATTTAATGTTAAAACATCTGTGTATTCAGAAAACGGAAAGTAAACGGGTCATTGTCGGTACATAAAATACCAAAACAAATTTGTGCGTGACTTTAGTACCCACAGAAAAAGCATGCTCTTCAGCTCAGAAGACAAAAATGACGCCATGTTTTGAAAACAAATGGTGTAAACATTCTGTGTGGACAGGAGTATTTTATCTTTTTAGAACTAATCAGGTATGCATCAGCGGCAAACTAAATAGCAAAATATAGATAAACCTATAAACATACAAAATGGAGTAGTGTTAGAGGAAGACACTGTTTGGAAATGTGTTTTCAACTTGGTTTACGTCCACGATAACAGTAAGGGAAAAGATAGAGGCTTAAAAAATCAGGGCTATATGATAACATAAAGTAAAAATCCATCATATCGCCCTGAATTCAGTGCTAAATTTCACCAGGCTCTGAGTCTGTACTGTCTCAGTGATTTTTTTACAAATTTGTTTCTATGAGTCCCGGGACTCACTAGGCCAAAATTCTTTGCATCCCAAACTCGAAGTTCTGCATCCCATATGGGGCCCACTTTGAATCATAAATTTTATGTATCCATACAAATCCGACCCATTCATTGAAGCCAATTTGAGAATCAAGACACTGTCATACTTACTTATACAATAAAGAGCAAGCTTACTTTGTCATGTAAAATAATTTTTAGAGACCAGGCCATTAGCTTGTGTTCATCTAACTCTGCATGCCTACAAGTGTACTGCTGGAAGTTACTGAGCCCTTGGACATACGGTGATGATACCATATTAATTTTTGTTAAAACCATCTGTTCACAGTACAGTCCCCGTACTTCATGAGCCTGCAGTAATACTTTAACAATTCTATTTGCAGAGTTGATTCTAGGATTTGTCTAGAAGGGGCCAACTCTCTCCCCCCCCTCCCCCTGTGTTCCCAAAAGGGGGCCAACCTGCAAATCAAATGGGTAATGGTAATTTTCTAAAAAAAAAAGGCCCACCAGCCCTCCCCCCCCCCCCCCCCCCCCCCCCTAAAAAAACTAAGTCCACACCTAAAGAAAAATCGAGCAGGGGTTGTCTTTAGGCGCTGGCCTGTTCTGTTCACCCCCCCCCAACCACAATAACCTTGGCCTTCAAAAGTGTTGGACAAAGACAGAGGGAGAAGAGTGGGAGGGGTGTCTGATTTGAATATAAACAAATGTAATCAGAGCACCCTCTTCTCCAGAATGATAGATTTTTGGAAAATAGAATACTAAATGGCACATACCTGGTCGGTAGAAGACAATTTAATATTCCTCAGAAATGTCAGACTCTAATGCCATGCCATTCGTTTATTTCCAAGTTGGGCCTCTTGCTAAGAACACCATTGTGGGCTGTTTAGGGTCTATTTTTGGAGACATAATCTTCTCATGAAAGCATGCTGTGTTCATTATGGAGGGGCATTATGGAAAGGGTGTTTAAACTTGCGGGTAAAACGCATTATTCCAATGCTTCATTTTTGGTCGGTACTGGTTTATCGGCACTGGCTTTTACCAGTAAACTCCCCGTGAATATCTGAAAACACATGTTTCCCAAGGGAAGTAATGATCGCTAAACTGTTGGGGAGTATTTCGGTACCGGTTTTTACCAATATTATTCAAGACACGGTGCGCAAGTAAAAAAACGTTCAAAACGAAAGTTGCAAATTTTTAAATGCAGACTTTTCGCCACAATTTTTAATGCGTCCTGCGGGATTCACATGGTTTAAAATCATGCGTCCTTTGTGAGAATCATGCGTCTGAGACGCAGGACGCGCAGGTAAAAAAATCACTGCTGTCTGAATCACAGGGGCCTGTATCATATTGTTGTAAGTTTAAGGGACCAATTTAGCAGTCACAATGTGCATACCTTGGTCCCTAAAGCTTAAAAATACGATATAGACAACCCTGTGATCTGATTGCTTAACTTGAAAAGAAATACAATAGTTTGGGGAATTATCATACCTGTGACCCCCAAAATATATCAATCTACATCTACATCTACATCTACATGGTACGTCGGCACAGTCACTCTTGACTTTTATGCGACGGTGGTGGTGCTAGTCTAGAAACAAAAAGAAATAGAAGAGTAGAAAAGTTAGAAGCAACATGGGATAGATAAAAGACAGAAGAATAGATAAAGTTTGGCATAGCCACATTTCGTCCCTTCAACTCAGACCAATCCGGCTACGGTGACCGCTAAGGGGTAAGGAAGCCCCACCGGCATAGCTCTAAGAATCCCTAGGTACTACTTATGGCTGGCGCCGACTGCAGATTCAGAACTTAAGGGTGGACAGCCCCTGCTTGAAGGATACCAAGTCAGGGGCCTCAGCAATAGCTGGTGACAGAGAATTCCATGTAATGATAGTGCGAGGGAAAAAGCTGTTCTTGTAGTAAGATGTGGTGGTTGAAATCTGTCGGAACTTGTGGGAGTGAGCTGATCTTGTTCGGCTTGATGCAGGTGTTAGGTATTGTTCCAAAGGCACATCCACTAGACTGTTGACAATCCTAAACATCATGGTAAGCTGGGCCTTTGTCCTTCTGGATTCCAGTGTTTCCCAATTTAAGTGGTCCAACATCTCTGAAACACTGCTCGTGTTATGGTACCGGTTTGTAGCGTACCGTGCAGCTCTCCGCTGAACCATCTCTAGCTTATGTATTTGGTCTTTGTGATATGGATTCCAGATAGTGGAGCAGTACTCTAAGTTGGGTCGAACAAGGGAGATATATGCAGCACTCTTGACGTCTTCACTGTTTATTCGAAGGTTTCTTCGTAAGAAGCCAAGGGTACTATTTCCTTTCTTCACGGTCTTGTCTATGTGCAGTTTCCAAGACATATCTTGTGAAATCTCAACTCCTAGGTACTTTGTAGACTCATCACATGTCAGAGTATGGCCTTTGAGTGAGTAGTTGAATATGACAGGAGCTCTCTTTCTATGCACTCTGAGGATACTGCATTTCTCTGGGTGAAAGGACATTCCCCACTTTTTCTCCCAATCCCACAGCTTCTGTAGGTCATCTTGAAGAATCTGGCAGTCATTGTCTGATCGTATCTCTCGGTAAACCACACAATCATCCGCAAATAACCTGGAGCTAGATCTTATACTGGCAGGGAGGTCATTAATGAAGACTAGGAAGAGTATTGGGCCCAAAACACTTCCCTGAGGGACTCCACTCTTGACATGTATAGGCTCCGATGCAACTCCCTCCACTGCGACTTTCTGAGTTCGATCTGTAAGGAACGCTCTTATCCAATCCAGAGTTTTTCCACGGATTCCATGATGGCCCAGCTTCCTTAGTAGTCTCTCATGTGGTACACGATCAAACGCTTTGCTGAAGTCAAGGATCGCTAGGTCATGTTGTTTGCCCTTGTTGAGTGATTTGACAAGCTCGTCTACCAGGGTAATTAGCTGGGTCTCACAGCTCCTTCTAGGTCTGAAACCATGTTGGCAGTCCGTAAGTATGTTGTTAGTGTCGAGATGTCGCATGATGTTGCTGACAATTATATGTTCAAACATCTTACAGCTGATGCAGGTAAGAGATACAGGCCTGTAGTTACTGGCTTTGAACTTTTCACCCTTCTTGTAGATAGCTGAAACATTAGCCGTTCGCCATACGTCGGGAATTGTTCCTGTTTCCAGGCACTTCTGGTAGATTATGCAGAGAAACGGGGCTATCTCTTTTGACAGTTCTTTTAATAGTCTCGCAGGAATCATGTCTGGACCAGATGCCTTATTTACATTCAGTTTCTGTAGCAGTTTCAAGACTCCTTCAGTAGTGACATGGATGTCTGGCATGGTGGGTGATGGATCTCCTTCTGGTTGTGGTATTTCAGACTTGTCTTCATCTGTGAACTGTGACTGGTATTGCCTATTCAATATGTTGGCCTTATCTACTGGGTCGCTGTGAAGTTTTCCTTGGTCTCTTAAGGGAGCCACTCCAGAACTATCTTTTTTTAGGGATTTGATGAAGCTGAAGAACCTCTTCTGTTTGCTTGGGTGCTGATCTTGTTCGTTGTCTCCCAGCTCTATGAGATTTTCAACATACTTCCAGTAAGCTTGCCTTTCTTGCCTTTGAGCTTGGGCTTTGGTATGAAGATATCTCCTTCGGTCTTTTTGTCTGCCTGATTTTTTCTGTTTTGCAAACAATTTCTTCACTTTCCTGTGTCCAGACCTGACTGTCTTGTCCATCCACGGCTTCCTTATTCTGTTTCCAGAGATCATTTTAGAGGGGATGTGCTTATCAGTTAGCTCTTTCAGCTTCTCCTCGAATTGTATCCAGGTGTCGTTGACAGAACTACTTCTTGTCTGTTCCGTGAAGAGCGTCTGGTATTCTCTCAGGTCTTCCTGCATCTGGTCATAATTCGCCTTCTTGTATTGAAAGACTTTACGAGGTGGGGTCTTGACTTTCATGGGCCGCATGCTCGATTCCACATATACAGCTTCATGGTCACCAATTCCAGGTACTACTTCACATTTATTGACAAGTGTCCTGTTATTGGTCAGGAACAGGTCGAGGATGTTGCTGGTGTACTCTGTTATGCGGGTAGGTGTACTGACTATCTGGTCAAGGAAAGCATCTTTGACGACTGAAAGGAGCTGAGAACACTGGGTAGCATTGGCAGCTTGAGGGACAGTGCATTCATTCTCCCAATCTATATCAGCAAGGTTGAAGTCTCCGCCCAGCCATAGGTGTGCTCCTCTTGGTATTTTAGAGAGACAGGAACTAAGATTATCCAGGTAATCAGGATCTGTAGCTGATGGTGGTTTGTAAAATGCGCCAACATAAAGGTCCTGAACGCCCTTGATCTTGATCTTGCTCCACACCACTTCACAGTTCTCTGCTTTAAGTTCTTCAGGCTCATTACTCTGGTACTGCTCAGAGACGAGTAGGAACACACCCCCACCCTGAGTACCCGTATTTCTATCCCGTCGGTATGCCTTGAAATTACTAGGGAAAACCTCTGAGGACTTGATGCTGCCATCCAGCCAAGATTCTGTGCCAATTATGATGTCTGCTTGTGTTGAGTCAATCATGTTCTGCAGTAAGGCCTTCTTTCCTGGGCTTTTAATAGACTGGCAATTCACCACAAGGATTCTCATTGGGAGATCAAAGCGTGTTTCGGAATAGTTGTCGGAGTTGCTCTTCGGTCGAGTGTGGCGGGGTGAGGAAGTGGCTGTTGGTTGACTGAAACTTATTTCACTATCTGTTCGGGTGTCACTTAGGCTGGTGAAGCTGTTGCTGGTCTCAAGAAATGTTGTATCGAAGATACAGGAAGAAAAATTTGGTAGTCCACACTGAACGCATTCCCAACTTACACTCTTTAATCCTTTGAAGACAGCGTCAGGCATCCCCATACATTCCTGATGGTACCATACTTCGCATGAGTCGCAGCACACACATGGTGTTGTCCATTTACATGCTTTGTTGCAGACTCCGCAAGGAAACTTGATTGTCCTAGGTCCAGGATTAGGCTCAGGGGCATAGGATTCAGCCAGTAAAAGACTGCACAGATAGAGAAGGACAAGCCTGTTACGGCATACAGGGCCTTGTATTTTATTCCTAGTAAGCCTCATTGTTAATATCAAATGAGACGTGAGAGACTGTGGTTCATCTTTAACAAGAGTAACAACAACAGGTAAGTGAGCTTGGCTGTGTTGAGCATGACTTTTGATTTGTGATAACTTGGTGATGATGAGGAATGTAGCAATAGCTGCAGGCAAAATAAAGTGCTGGAACATGTTTCCATGCTTCAGATTCCCTAATCTGCGAGAAGTATGTACATTTCCCTTTGGTAGCGGATGTTTACAAAATATGCATTGTGGGATTACGTAACAGGGTTTGTTGACCTAGTTCCGTTCACCAACAATGGAAACAGTAGATTTGTATGGGAAAATGGTATGCAGGGGTTTTAACCACGCAAATACTTGAAATGACTGATGTAGATTCTAATGAATCAGGTTGGATAACTGAAAACTGCAGTCTGTTGGAAGGAAAAATAAAAGTTTGGAGAGCTTGAAACAGGAAGTCGACGACCTGCACCACCGGAAGTCACTCAATGCAGGTACAGATCCAGGATTTCTTGATAGGGGGTTCAAATTTACAAAGGGGTTTGATTTGTTACATGTTTGTTTATCAATTTTCCTGACTTTTCTGAAAATTCTATATGAAAATTAAATAATTTTGTCTCAAAGGGGGGGGGGGGGTGGGTAGAGCGAACCCCCTATAAACCCTTCACTGTAATGGACCATCCTGCATCCTGTCTTAGGGAAACGGGGAGGTGAAAAAATAATATATGTCGCATCTCGACAGGGTCTGCTCAGCACACATTGCAACTCAGTTTTCATGTAAATTTTGCGAACCTGTGCACACACAATATCTCGACAGAGCCTACGCTGTTCACACGTGGGCAGTATCAAGGTTGGTGAAAGCTCAAAGCAGAACTTTATGCGATACGTACAGAAATCACATATGCTGGCCAATATATACATGTACCAAGTACCACCGAAAGATCTTATAAAACTGATCACAAATTTGAACCTTAAAATAGAAAGATATAACCCACAAGTGATCATTGCATGCGCGGATCCAGGCGGATCCCCGTCATGGAAAATCACAAGTTCTATAAGCGTCTATAAAAATTAGCAATTTGACCCCCTGGAAAAGTTTAGGCCCCCTGGAAATGTTGGACCCTCTCTGGGACCATAAAAATTACGGGTTTCCGCACTTGGATTGGATAGATAATGTTCTCATTATCAACTTCGACTTCTAGATATTTAAAAGGAAGATTTGGATATTGCATTTTGTCAAAATTGAAACAGTGAGACATCTTGTACGACCAGATTATAGGATATAAAGTGTCTGCCACGCACATCAGATATGTTGACTCACTTTGTTTTAATAATCGAGAGCTAGCCTCCCCCAAGCCCCCCCCCCCCCCCCCCCCCCCCCCCCCCCTCCACCCCCTCCCTCTCTCTCTACTGACATTTCTTGCCTGTCACTAACAATTACAAACAGTTTGTATCCAGATCAGACCCAACGTTTTGTCGGATCTGATTTTGATACTGACAGAGTTCAAGAAACCGAAAGAGTTTGCTCACTTGGCCTCTGTATTATAGGCATGCAGCACACAACAACTGAATGATGGACCCACGCAAAACATTGTGTTCTGAGAATCTAAGACAACAATCTGTGCGCAAGTAATATTTGAAGTTTGCACCATTTGATTTTAAACAATAATTTGACTATGTTGACGATTAGCTTACAACAGTGTTTTTGAGGGGAAAACTAGCAGTGAGAATCTTTAGACACTGTTTTGGCCTCTAGAAGTTAGCTGAAGAAGACGATTATAATGTGTTTGTCCGTCCAACCGTCCACCTGGTTTTCCGTAGACGCAATATGTGTATGCTTTCAAAGTTTAAGAGCGCAAAACCTCTGGTCTTGTTGAAGTTATTATTCCGCAGCCAGCATATCATGTCAGGCCACAATCGGCCCGCTCGCGAAATCCCTTGGGGGGGGTGGATCCGCCCATGGTCCTGGCAAGATGTCAAAAAATAAAATCCATCATTTAATGTGGACCTTTTGATATTCCTGTCCTGCAAACGTAAGACAAATATTCTCAAAAATTTGACAAAAGAGAACTTACATCTTAACCCCCCCCCCCCCCCCCCCCCCCCCACACACACACACTTTCACCACGAGACTTGGTCATTTCTTGGACCCAGTCCGAGATCATTTTTCGGCATCATTCTATCAAAACAGAAGCCCCATGTCAATGTTTGAAACTCCCAGAATCAAACTTCATGTATTTTACAGCTTCAACTTTCAAGATTGTTCCCTCTATTTTAGATCTCGTTTTAACCTATCATCTTGTATACAGTCTCACTGTCATTCATTTACATTTTCCTTGTTTTCTTAAGGCCCGACGCGCAGTCACCTTGCCAAAATGCCCGCGAGGGCGTCGGCAATATAAAAAGAAAGGTAGATAGATATTACTTTTTCACACAATGGTTGGCATTTACGGATGATAATAAAGGTGGAATACATTGCTTCAGGTCATTAATTATACGGGTCATCATTAAACGAACGGCCGGTAGTTTTTAAAAGGACAATGATCTCAAACAAGCATCATTGTTCAATAACGGGTGTAATCACGGGAGCTTTTATTATTGATTTCTTTTCATACTGAGTTTATCGCTTGACTTACCCCCAAACATTAATGGCGGACGTGTTGTTAGGTAAATCACGTGACACATGATGTCACGCCGACTTCGAGAATTTTCTATTTAATTAGTATTGAGTTTAAGATGAAAAATATTGTGTTGAATAAAGGTTTTGTAGACCTTATTGTAATAAGAGTGTTTTTGTCACACCTGACACTCCTTTCATTAGTAATGACCTGAGCTGGAACATCCACATATAGACAATATTACTAGTACTGCTAACAAACACTAGGTTTTTGTCAAAAGAAATGTTGTCACTTAAAATAAAGATATCAAAACCATGGCATACAACTCCCTTGTCCGTCCACAGGTTGAGTACGCATCGGCTGTCTGGAGCCCTTACCAAAGAAAACATAAACAAGATTGAAAAAGTCCAAAGAAGGGCAGCCAGATGGGTCTCAAATGACTACTCCTCATATAGTAGTGTAACGGAAATGCTGAGCAACCTTGGATGGCGATCCCTAGAAAACAGACGTACCGACACGCGCCTCGCTATGTTTTACAAGATCGTATATGGTCTAGTTGCCATACCACTTCCGTCATATTTTGAGCATCCTGAAGTATACACTCGTCACATGCACTCTCTTTCTTACAGACAGATTCACACATCTGTCTTTTACTATAAATACTCCTTTTTCCCTATTCCCATTGTTCTTTGGAACAAGCCACCAGCTGATCTCGTCCTGGTTCCTGATCTTGACTCCTTTAAAGCAGGAGTCGGCAAGATCAATCATACACACCCTTAAATGCATACTTTTTTAATCTGCTTTTAACTCCATCTTATTAACACCTAACACTATCATCTTTATTTTCATCTCACTATCATTCTTTTATCTTAACCTCTTGTTTTTAACCTCTTGTTTTTAATCTTTCTTACTAACACACCCTGCGCAAGTGAACATCCCAATAATACTCAGAAGAGGGTTCGGGATTAGAAAGAGATAGATAGATAGATGCTCATTGCCTTTTTGTGTAATGGTATCCCATGGCTCTACATTCCGTAAATTTACCAAATCAGGCCAATTACCAAATCTGGCACATCATGCCCATATATATTTGAGCATTATACGATATTGAAATAGAAAAGGTGACTGGACATCTTGGCCCCTAAACAACTCAGACCCTGACCAACTCGGTCATAACCCGATTACTGCTGAAAGAGAAGGTGGTCGTCAGGGGGCTGTGAGTGAGTGTGACCCGGGCTTGTATATGATGGGCTTTTAAATCTGTAGTCTGGCTGTGCCCCCCCCCTTACCTAACAAAACTCCGAGTTTTTTTGGGGGCGGGCACTTATCCCCAGTCCCAAGGCTGTGGGGCTGGAGTGTGTGCCCCCCATCTTCAATTCCGTTGTTGCTTCCGTTGCAAACTGCATGTAGTGACTAGTCTAGTCAAAAGCTAACAAGTAATAGGTGTGCCCCTCCCCCGACCAGACTCAAAGAGAAATTAAAGAGAACCCCAGTCCATCCCAAGGCTGCTGCCGTGCTGCCCACATGGGAACCTTACCAAAGCGCACCCACATGGGAACCTTACCAAAGCACAAGAGGATGACAAGGAAATGCAAAAACTAATAGCTAAGAACAAGGTGTTTGAGTGTCTAACCTTACTTAAAATTGATGTTATAGAAAAATGAAAAATGGGCTTCAAAATGGCATAGATTTTAAAATGAATTCCGGAGGAGGTTCCCTGGACCCTCCGACAATGAGAAGGGGGTGCAACCCCCTTCTCAGACATACTCTCCCCCTGCTTGCGGCTGGTGCCACTCGCTTCAAGCCTTCAGCTTTGAGTGCCCCCCCCCCCCCCTCTGGGTACAGCCTGAATGATTTCACGCAAGGACAAAAAGATTACTTGACTTTTGTCATTTTGACCACAGGGAAATCTAAAACAAAAGGAAATGGAGCTCATTAAAATATAAAAAAGTATAATTATCTGAGTTTTACATGAAAGTAATGTCAAATTATGAGGAACCCATCACTATGATCAGTATGAAAATTGTTAAATTTTATTTCTTTTCAGTAAGACTAAACCATGTCTGGGAATGGGATAGCTATTGGGAGACTATCCGAGGAAAGAAAAGCTTGGAGAAAAGATCATCCATTTGTGAGTATGAGATGTTGGCCTAAAATAAAAACTTGTTTGTTTGCCATTTCCTACCTACCCAGCTATTTTAATCCTACCAAAAAGAAATTTGAGCCAGTGCTTGAGATTTCCAACAATGTGGTATGTGCGACCAGCAAAGCCTCAAATCAGCCTGCGCATATGCGCAGTCTGATCAGAGCCTTTGCTAGTCGCTTGAGTATTATGTGATTGTTAAGCTATTGACTGACACCATTTGGAGTTTCTTAGCTTAAAGGAGGCTGCACAAGCTCGTCTGAGTCTACACATGTCAAAATGCCACATTGTTGGAAATCTCATGCCATGGCTCATTTATAACCTCAGACTGGATTTTTTTATGATACTTGCAGGGGTGTGGAAATAGCAAAAATTGTAACTTGCACAGGTACAAGTAAATCTACATACATGTTAGATACATGTGCAAGACTTAGCTTAGCTCTTAACAGTGTTCTGCCAAGGCTGAGTTTTACGCGCCATTGACGCAATTTTTTGTAGCCTGACACAACTTAAAATTGTCTCATTGGTCATCTGACGCATGCAAAATTCGGGCTTGATGCTGATATTTGCAGCTTGTGGGTCACAATTGTCATCTTCCAAATATAAACTGATGTTTCCGATGGAATTCCCAATGCAATGAAACAAATTCTTTGGTTGGTGCTGGGGTTATCTCACGAGAATTGAACAAGTCTCATTTATCTCTTGCTTCAGACTGGTACGCTTATTATATTATTGGATCAATTTTATTTAGTGCAATAAAACAAAACCAAGTCAAGCCCGAAATTTGCATACGTCAGATGCACTGTGTCCATAGAGTCTTCGACTTGTAAAAAACAAGGGATGATTTTAAGGAAAAGCCAGCTTTTCATTAGGTCAGAAACGATTTTTTGGACTACGATTTCTATATTTCAGGGTTTTGTAGCAAGGCCTTGGAAGAATACTGATGGAACTTTGAATCTCCTCAACTGGGAATGTTACATACCAGGAAAAAAGGGGGTAAGTTAATCCAATTCATAAGTCCAGATTAGGGGGACTCACTCATGTGACAGCAAACAAAATATTTTAAGGATGACCTAATAGTATTCAACTGAGTGTGAAATTGTGTTTATTTTTTTTATCTGTCTGTTCAAACATTTGTTTTTTTGCTCAAAAGAACTGTCTCCTTAAGATGATTCTTACTAGAACCCACAACACAAGTTTGGAGAGAGAAATAAGAACAATATTTTTTTATCACACACATCCTGAGGGCTGAAAAATTTCATGTGTGTGTTTGTCAGAGTTTCTTTTAAGCTCACTATTTTATGATTACAAATGAGCCATGATCTGTGAAAACCTGCCTTGATGACATTTAGGACTTTTTATGTAAAAATCATTTGCAGAGTTGATTCTAGGCTGCGGGAGTGTGACAATTACGCTTTTTTTGCAATATTGGCCCAAAATTTCAAGTTCCCTGTGTAGCTATTTCCGCACTGTGCCGAGATTTCGCGCATTTCCGGTAATCTTGTGCGTATTTCTAGTGTTTCTCGTAAAGAGGAATAGCAGGGGGGAGCACCCTGCTGCCCTAAAGCTCCCCCCTGCTGCCCCAAAGCTCCCCCTGCTGCCCCAAAGCTCCCCCCTGCTGCCCTTATTTTCATTTTAATATAAAACTATTGTCATATTTTAATTTTTACTGTATAAAATAACTTTTTGTTATCCTAATGAATCCTATGCTCTACTAGAAGCTATTCTAAACTTATAACAGACATAAAATCCTTTATCTAACTCACATTTGGAAAGTCTGTTCTAACAAAAGTGCCCCCTTGGGTGAATTTCACGCGTCAAAAGTGCCCTTTTTCTGGCCAGCACCCTGCCCTTTTTTCAGTCTGTGGGAAACACTATATTTCTGGTCATTCTGTTTACATTTCGCTCCCTTTAATCTATTCTATTCGTCTAATTCCGTTGATTTCCGCCGATCTCATCCTCTGGCGAGACTTGATTTCTATTGGTTGATACTGAATTAGGCATTTCTACTTTCGTTTTTCACAAAATGGCTGTCTCATTTTTGCGAAATGAGATGCAGAAATCTAATAACGACTGTGTGCAAACGTGCGCACAGGAACCTGAAACTACAGCTGTACCTCGTTTGGCCCACAGCAAAAAAGTTTGAGTGTATCATGATCTTCAAAGACGATGAATGGCCTGGCAGGAAAATGACTATTTCTGAGGATATTGGAATATTAAATTGTCTTCTACCAACCATGGTCACATAAGATATGTGCCATTTAAATATATCTGTTTTCCAAAAATCTATCATTCTGGAGAAGAGGGTGCTCTGATTCCATTTGTTTATATATTCAAATCAGATACCCCTCCCACTCTTCTCCATACTCTGTCTTTGTCCAACACTTTTGAAGGCCAGGGTTATTGTGGTTGGGGGTGAACAGAACAGGCCAGCGCCTAAGGACGACCCCTGCTCGATTTTTTCTTAGGTGTGGACTTAGTAGGGTTGATCTGCATTGTTTTTTTAAGGGATGAAGGGGTGGTCGGCAGTGTTTTTTTTTTTTTAGAAAACACCACTACCCATTTGATTTGCAGGTTGGCCCCCTTTTGGGAACACAAGGGGGGAGTTGGCCCCTTCTGGAAAAATCCTAGAATCAACTCTGATTTGAAAAACAACAAAAATTAAGAAATTTGACATGTTTATATATTGCCTTAAAACCTATTCAGGTGGATTGTAGAATGAAACTGGTAATTATTCCTGATTAAAATTCTTCGTTATCATGCCATATGTTCCCATGGCAACAACTTTAGCTTAGCAACTGTCAGATTTGTTAAAGTATGGTCATTTGTTTTCAGATCATGCAAACTTTGGGCAAAAATGAATCAGTGTCAACTTTTCTGCGAATTCCATTGCACACATGCTAAGGATATAAAAAAGTATGTTAGCAGAAATAGAATACATGTATTTATCATGCACCGGGCAAATCCTTAAATCAGGAAGTTAGCTTTGATGTCATTAGTAACGTCATAACGTTTCTGACGTTGCATGTTAAATTTAAGACAGTGTATAGTTTCAAAAGACCATATTTCCATGAATAATGGAGATAACTTCATAAAATTTGCAGGATAGCTTTTTAACACTTTGTACTTGTAGCTTTAGTATGTGTAATTAACTAAATTTTGACAACTTTGTCAATAAGGCTGGTTTTCACAGTTGGTGGCTCAAATACTTTACTTTTGTATTGTATTATGAATGACACAAGAAGCAAATTTAGCACTTTGTCACTTGCAAAATGGTAGTAGTATTAAAAAAACTAGAATTTACTATCCCTTTCTATTTTCTCAAGTAAATACAAGTCACTCTTGCATCAGCCAAACTATGCAACATAACATAAAGCTGCATGACGATTCAAAGCTGGATGATCCGGATGCACACTGTTTGCATGGAAACCTAAATGTGGGTTCAGAAAGGGTGATACAGTAAAACCTGTCTGAAGCGGCTGCTCAAAGATAGACAAAACAAAAGTCTTGGAGCATTCTGCAATACTTTTGGCCTGCATTAAGAGATAATCAGTCTTGAAAAACAATTTTGGTCTTCTTTTTTAATGGCCACTTAAGACAAGTTTTACTGTACTGTTGAAAATACATTTTGCACACCACCTTCTCAGGTATGCGTATTGAATTTGTTTGGAAAATGCAAAATGTTACCTTTTCGAAACTCCACCCCAAAACAGCACCCTAGATAAGCAGTGTATTTGCGTAAATACACAATTAAAATCCTCAAAAAAGCAATTAAAATGAAATGTGTGCGTACCGAAAAGCAATTCTAACGATCGGTATGCAATTACATGCGATGTCATTGCGTACCATTTGGTCCATTTGGTTTCCATTCGGTTAATAAACAAATGCCAGTCTGGTATTGATTTTTTTTTACTAGCGAGCGGGCAATATCACTTCAGTTTATGAATAAAATATCGGTGCCCAGTCCAGTATTTCGTGGAAAAACACTATGATGAAAGTGAAACTTTGCAAAGTGTACATGCTCGAATGTCAACAAGGGGATGAGAATTGCTTCAGGTACAATTAAATACGCTGGTTTGATACTTTAGAAAGGCAGACGATTGGAGTGAATTAATATGCAAGCCCATTCCCGATGGCTTCATGCAATACGAAAACATGTAATCACAGAAAAAAACGTGGTGTAAAAAAAAATATGAAAAAAACGCAATTGTTTTTGCAAGTACGTAATTGAGGATAACCAGGTTGCTTAAATACCCAATTGACCCAAAAGCTTATCTAGGGCGCTGCCAAAATCAAGTTGATTTCTCCCATATTTCAAAAGATCAAAAACATGAAATGTTTGTGACGATCACATTTTCAACCTTTCAATATTCGCTTGAAACCCGTTTGTTACTGATATGGTAAGTTCTGGACACAATAATCACCATTAAAAAAATATGCACTTTTCTGTAAAAACAATATTTTGCATTTCCTGACCAATGGACATCCATGGCACCCTCCTGTGAGTAATTTGCATAAAAAGCTGTAGCCCACTGCATTTTCAATTACCACTGAAATTTTCGTTGAATTTGAAGAAAAACACCAAAAGTTATTGATTGCCAAAGGGACTCGGTGCATTGAGCCCTATGAGAACCTTTATAGTGATGATTACCAAGTTTGAGTAGAATATTTTAGCCAGTGCATGGGATTTCCAACAATGTGGTATATGCAACCAGCAAAGCCTCAGATCAGCCTGCGCATGCGCAGTCTGATCAGAGCCCTTGCTAGTGGCTTGAATATTCTATGACTCTAAAGCTACTGGCCGAACATCATTTGGAGTTTCTAAGCTCAAAACGAGGCTGCACAGGCTTGTCTGAGTCTACACTTGTCAAAATGCCTCATTGTTGGAAATCACATGCCACGGCTCATTTATTTATCATTACAGACAACGTGGGAGGGTGGACTATACAAACTCAGAATGCTCTTTAAAGAGGATTATCCTAGTTCACCACCAAAATGTGAGTATGCTGAAAAATTGTTTTAAGGTATATGCTTTAAAATTTCAAACATTTCTCTTAAAAAATGTTCGTTATCACGCCTTGAATTTGCAAATTGCCTGTCAGAATAGCAAACGGGGAAGACCCTGATCAGACTGCTTCTTCAGTAAGTTTTTATAAAAGAATTTTATGCAAAAAAAATAATTGAAAATGTATTATCAATCAACTGACAGTAGTTATGCACGACCCATGTTGAATGTTTGCTAATTAGAATGAAACTCAGGTATTTAAATTGAAACAATGTTCTGGTAGCCAAAGCGGGTGTTTCAACATATCTATAAAGGTGTACGGATAGACAGATTGCCATTCTGAAATAGGTTCCATACGAAAGCGGGTTCCATGCGGAAGCAGCGTTGGGATAGGCAAACTGAAAGATTCAACTTGAGTTTACTACTTTAGTACTACTATTTTCGGTTCTGATGTTTGCCCGATGCGCACAAATTGCCCAGTTTTATGCACTCACATAGGCTTTGAGAAGTTGAGTTTACAACCTTGGCTTAAGATTATTTATCGCCTGGTCATTAAGATTAGAATTTCAAAAAAAGCAGACACAATTATCCCTGAAATAAGCTCAGACAATATATGGCGTTCCTATAGGGGTGCAACGATATACCAAAATACAGGTAAACCGCGATTCACTCTAAAAAAACATCGTATCGCGATACACTTTTGACTGTACCGTTACAAAAGCCTTCCCAATTTGTCATCAAGCCAGTTTTCATCTAAAATTTGCAAGAAAATATCCATTATTGGCTTTGAAATTTCCCGAAAAATCGGATCGTTTTTAAAACCGGAAGCGTTAAAAAAGACGCCGTGGTACAATTGCTGACACGAACTACACAAACTTTGACTGTGTCTAACAGCATAGTGTGGACTTTCAAGCATTGGAAGATGTTTATTCTGTACGACAGACTTCAATGGGAGCCATAACATATTGTTAATGGATAGTTCACACATTTTCTATCCACACCATCAAGTTATTTCCGCATTTCAAAACTGACGCTTTATTGTTCAAACTTGTACATATCTGTTCGTGTTGCAAATTAAACCAACACTGGCAACAGCTACTTTTGGTTTCAAAAAAGATGGCAGACAGACAAATAGTGAAATATCTAAAAGGGAAGGCACAAATTCGATCATTTCTCCTTGAAAAGCAGCCGAGGGACAGAAGGAGTAGCTGAAAATATGACAATGTGTAATAGATGCCCTTGAATTATATTATAAACTGAACTAGGGGCAGTAATAGACAGAAATAAAGATACCAGGTGTATCGCAATATATATCTCAAACAGGTTTTCCATATTGCAATATATCACAATACGCTTTTGGGTGTATCGTTGCACCCCTACTGTCCTAATTGCAAATATATGTTAAAATGTATATGTATGTACAATTTGCGGTTCAAGAGTTATGAGCATTTTCACTAAAAGACCTTGACCGGCCAAAATGCTGCTCGGCAAACCTTCATCACTGTTTTGCATACCAGTGGCTCGACATTGGAAAATGTTATAATAAGTAAGTATGCAAAATTTTATCATAATATCCCATACGGTTCAAGAGTTATGAAGATTTTCATTAACTGAGTCGTGTAAAGTTATAATGTCATTTTGTCAAAATAGTGAAGCACCATCTATATGTCGGCAGTTACCAATGGTTACGTAATGTTGACAGCCAAAAGGTGATCAAAATATACCATGTTTTGTTTGTTTGTTTTGTTGCTTTATGTCCCAAGTCAACAGCTATGGTCATTGCAGGACGGTCAGTTCACCTAACCACACTTTTTCCTGGGCAGGCTTGAACAAGCGGTTAACCAGTAATTCGTGCACACACTTTCGCTTGTAACTGACAACAACCCTTCTTGAATGAATCAAATATACCATGTGGTTCAAGAGATGAACATTTTCACTAAATGGTAACTGACGGACAGATGGACTCTGTGGGCCAAGGGTCATGCAATTGTTTCTAACGATGAAAAATAAGGATTTTGTGGTATAGAATTTGTTTACCTAAGTCTTGTTAAGCAAACATTTTGAGAATAAAATTACTATTATTTTCTTACCTAACAGTTTAAACATGTTCTGGTGCTTAAGAGAATCGTCTCACTGAGACGATTCTTTTGAGTACCCACAACATGTTTTGGTTGTCAGAGAATTTTTTTTTCTTTCAATTACGCACTCTTATGTGGAGACATGTGTTTACAATTTTACTCTTTATCTGGAAAATGCAGAGATGTTTTACTGCAGAGACGGACCACACTTTAATAAGTTCTAATTGGGTTTTAATTGCTCTTAACATCAAAGGAGGCTAATAATCAAATATAATTTTTTGAGATAAAAGAATATACATATACTTATACACAGTACTTATGAATATTACCCTTGTGCCTTATTACATGTATATGGGTCTTGCATAAATTTTTGCATTTCTCTTTTAGGTAAATTTATTTCATCTGAATGTGTACCCATCTGGGTCAGTGTGTTCGTCTTCGCTTGATGAAGAGAAATGTATAATGTTCGATTTCTCTCCTAGGTAAATTTGAGCCTCCTTTATTTCATCCAAATGTGTACCCATCTGGGACTGTGTGTTTATCTTTGCTTGATGAAGAAAAAGACTGGCGACCAGCTGTTACCATAAAACAGGTGAGTTGTAAAACTATTTCCTTTCTTGCAGCGACTTTTGTCATCTGCTGATCATAACCTTTGCAAACAGATTGGACCCAGATCAGGACTGCCAGAAAGTCAGTTCTGATCTGGATCCTAACCGTTTGACACTCTTATAGTGTTCCCGAAAGAATTTTTTTGAAAAAGTTAATTTTGAAAAAAGTCAGAAATTGAGACACAAGCGACCAGTTACGGCTCAGTTGAGCAACACGCAAAGTAAAATGGCCACTAAAAAAAGACAAAACAAAGATAATTATGACAAATGGTAGCTTAATGATGGTCGAAAGTATTGCAGAATGCTCTCCTTGGAGTATTCTGCAATACTTTTGAACTGCATTAAAGCTGCATAGTCTGTAACTTTTGATCTTCTAATTTTAAAAATATTGTTTTTATTTTTCAAGAACACAGTAAAAATATTCAAATTCTGGTAAACAATTTACCATTTTCTTAAATCTTAACAAGGTATCACTATCAAAACAACTGCATTTATGTTAAAATTCAACGGTCTAGAATTATTGGAGGGACGCAAATAATTACCAACAAGAGAAAAAACACCTATTTGATAAGATAATTCACTTTTCCATGCAGTTTTCAGCTGTACGGAACATTTTTATAGTGAAAACATAGCTTAATTCTACTTTTACAAATGATTTAAAAAGAAAATAAAAAATTTTGAAAAATGTTCATAGTTACAGAGTATGCAGCTTTAAGTGATAATTAGTCTTGAAAAACACTTTTTCGTCTTTTTGAGAGTGGCTGTATTACACAGGTTTTACTGTATGGTGGTGGTTGTAGGTTCAACTGTTCATACAAACATCAAGCACCCAGGTTAGCTGTACACCTTCAATTTATAAAGAATGCATTTGATAAAAAAATCCATTTATCTCTGATCTCACATGTCTGGGAAAATGGTCAATAGATATTTTTGAACCATGCCCAGAATGTCACTCAAAAGTCACCTGATAGTGTATAACTGTCATTAACTGACCAATACAAAGATAATTTAGCACATGACATAGTCCCACTGGTATATCTCCCATCTCCCATTAATCTGAGGTTTATCTAACATTTAGTTTATATAAATCTTTGCATGCTGTGTAATTTGTCATGCTTTTAATAAGAAACATCAGATTCAGATTGGCTGGTCCATTTTAACAGGCCTCCAGATAAGAGTGCATATTGGAAAATTATTTTCTTTATTTCTCATCTAAAACATATTAGCCAGTGCATGAGATTACCAACAATGTGGTATGTGCGACCAGCAAAGCCTCAGATCAGCCTGCCCATATGTGCAGTCTGATCAGAGCCTCTGCTTGGCGTTTGAATATTTTATGACTGCTAAGCTACTGACTGAACATCATTTGGAGTTTCTAAGCTTAAAAGGAGGCTGCAGAGGCTCGTCCGAGTTGACACATGTCAAAATGTCAAATTGTTGGAAATCTCACGCACTGGCTCATATGTTGTGGGTACTCAAAAGAACCGTCTCAATGAGACAGTTCTTTTGGACACCCAAAATACATCACATGTGTAAATTGATAGGTCAGAAAATAGTAGCAATTCTTGCATTGGAATTCATTAGCGAAGCTGTTTGAAGCCGCAAAATCCATGTGAAAATCATGAGATTCTCGTGCTGTTTGAACATGGCTTTTACTTGAAAAAGCCTAAACTGGACCCTGATTAACATGCATGACGTTACACTGGAATGCGTTGCGGCCGTGACTGATCATTTTGCCGATGCTTTCGTTCGCAAAAACATATATGACGTTGTGGCGACGTAATGACGTTCGAAAGTTGACGCTGACGCCATTTTATTTTGAGGAATCAAGAGTAAGAAAAGAGATATTTAATGTTTAAGAGATGTTTCAGCGCTGTTTATGCTGAAATCAGGTAAAATATGCAAGAATAACGATCACACATGTTTGTTTCATTGCATTAACACTTGCCGGGTCCCCCGCAAATTTTAATGCATGAAAATACATGTGTGATCCCTATATTTTACGCTTAAAAATTGCTTAACTGGCCCTATGATTTGAATATGTATATTTTGCATTTCAGATTCTATTGGGTATACAGGAGTTATTAAATGAACCAAATATAAAAGACCCAGCACAGGCAGAAGCTTATACTATCTACTGGTAATGTATCAATATGATATTCGCTTCTACCATATCCAACTTAAAAGGGAACACAGTGGCTCAGTGGTAGACTGCTTGACTTGAGACTGAGAGGCTGCGAGTTCGAGCCTCAGCGGCGTCACCGCGTTGTGGTCCTTGAGCAAGACACTTTTATCCTAGCTTAATACTGGTTAAACCCAGGAAGACCCGTCCCTGTTTAACTGAAAGATTGTTGATGGGACGTAAAGAATCAAATCAAACAAACAAAATATTCAACTTAAAATGCGCAAAATTTTTATGCTCCTTAACCATTTACTCCATAGGCTATTTTTAGATCCTGACATTATTTTCAACTTTTAGAGGACATTGAAAAAAAATCAAGAAAGATTTAGGTTAAGTTTTGAATACTTTTGAAAATATTATGAAAATGGAGCATTTGCTCCAAAAAAAGCAAATGCTTCATTTTCGTAATATTTTCAAATACATGATATTTCAAAGGTGTCAAAAGGCGTTATTATGGAGTAAAGGGTTAAAGCACACACTCGGCACTTTCTGGCTTGTTCACACTATACAAGCTTCTGATTTCCCCTCCATCACAAAATGTAATTTTATATAGATTCATCAAATTGATGAAAAACAGTGTGGATCCTGATCAGCTGGCTTCTTCAGAAGCCAGCTGATCTGGATCTACATTGTTTATAAAGGAGGTATAAAATTTTGACAAAGTTACACGAACAGTGCGCTGATTATGGAAAGTCAGCCTCAAAAATCCTGAATTCTGCAGTTAATAATAGCTTTCCTGATTTAGTTTCAGTTTATCTTAAGGTATTTGACCATTAAACTTGGAATTTTGAAATTGGAGGCATACAGCAAGTTTTACATTCTGATTTTCTAAAGTTCAGGATTTTCGAAATGTTGAACTTTTACCCAAGCCTGCATAGTATGGCAGACACATATGGATTCATGTCTCCTCCTTGTGGTCGTTGTTGTCCAAGTCATCTGTGTAGGTGGCATCACACTTTTGGTTCATCCCTCAGTTTCATTCAAAAATTGGAGAAGGGTAAAGTGATATAAAAACAGGGCAAGTTTGTCTGAGTTAAGACCCTTTATCGACTTGGGTTTAAACAGGCGACTAATTCCATTCTCGGAAATCTAATTTATCCCAATTTATCTAATAACATTGTGTCTGGGAGTTGTATAACTAGTAAGGTCATGTATTAAAATCTATAATACACTAGTGTGTTCATAATTAGTAACATTCTTTAACTCATTTAAGGCGAATGGAATTTCCCACTAGTATCATTTGACATTTGGACCAGTCCATTTCCATTTAAGGGTTGTTGAGTGGTATTTTTCATTTTCATTCACCGTTCAATTGAACATTTTGAAAGCAATCAGTGGAGACCCTGATCAGATGCCACATTCTGTGGCATCTGATCTGGGTCTGCAATGTTTGCCTATGTCCCACAAAAAGAATGCTAGGCTTATATGGGTTAAAAATGGCAAAATATAGATGTTTTCAGGCCAAAAACGAAATTTTTGATTTAGTATCATAGGCTAAAAAAACATTCTAGTCTAGTCCTACGACTTATTCAATTCCTTAGATAATCCTCATGTCAATTTTCGTTTTTTCAGCCAAAACAAAATAGAGTATGAGAGAAGAGTGAGAGAACAAGCCATGCGGTTCAGGGACTCATCCATTTAGTTGTTCATCAGAGTGATCACCCCTTACTTACCATTTACATACGAGGAGAGAAAAACTAGTACCAGTTTGAGCCGTTAAATGAGATTTCCAACAATATGGTATGTGTGACCAGCAAAGGCTCAGACCAGCCTGGGCATAGTCGCAGACTGATCAGAGCCTTTGCTATTTGTTTAAATATTCTATGAGTATTAAGCTACTGACCAAACTTCATTTGGAGTTTCTAAGCTTAAAAGGAGGCTGCACAGGCTCGTCTGAGTCTGTTCATGTCAAAATGCCACATTATTGGAAATCGCATGTCGCGGCTCATTTTCAAAGTAATAAGTGCACATGCACGAGGAGCGTAGTGGCTCAGTGGTAGAGTGTTGGACTTGGTACTGGCTGCTGTTTTGTGGAATTACTTTTGGTTTTTGAGAGTAAAAGGTTCCTCATGCCATTTTTCTTCTTTCAGCCAAAACAAAATAGAATATGAGAAAAGAGTGAGAGAACAAGCCATGCGGTTCAGGGACTCATCCATTTAGTTGTTCAGCAGAGGGATCACCGCTTAGCATTTTCATACAAGGAGAGAAAACTTAATACTATATTCAACAGAGGAAGTGCACATGCCCTTAAAACACAACTTGAATATATTATGGGTTATTTATCATATGATGTCGCGTATGGGATTGAAATAACGCCATGCAATAAAATAGATAAACCACTAGTGGTTTACAGATTTTCGGGTAACGTTAGGACGTCCGTAACAACGTTGCATATAAATGACAAGTTGTAACGTTTTTACGGCAGAAATGAGATTTCAAAGTAATCTTAATGTTATATGATAAATATAATCTAACATTCGTGCTCTTGTATTATTGATTAATTCAACTTGTTGCGAAAAAGAGATCAAATGCTGGACAAGCCTCGCATTGTATCTCTTTTCCCCAACTTGTTTAATGAATTCAATAAAACATGAGCCCTCATGTAAGATCCTCTATATCTGCAACAAGGGGAGAACTCATGTAAGATCCTCTATGTACACTTTACATTAACTTCTGATTCTCAATCTTGTGGTGCAATTTCATTATTAATAATATGGATTTATCGTGTAGGTGAAAAAGTGTAGCTCCTGATCAGCTGGCTTCTGCTGAAGCCAGCTGATCTGGATCTACACTGTTTTCAAAAAGGGTATAGAATTTTAAAAAAAATGCGTGCATTATCCTTATAAAGTTGAAAATGGTAGCTTGATTTTTTTGTAAGATCTGATTTCTTATCAGGGCTCGATATAAGGATCATTCTAATGTACTTGCTAACGTAACACTGTTACATCATGTCTGATTGGTCAATGGATAAAGTTAGAAATTTGCAACCATATATGCTGCAATATACTATCAAAATTAGTTTGTGGTCATTTATTACATGGCATTTTGTTGGATAAAATGGGGCTTGAAAAGCTCCGATTTGGGACGAAACAAAGATTTTGTGCGGTAGTCGAGCGCAAAACTGCATTTGAATGGGAATAGCCATAATCAATCATTCAAAATGTTCATTTGGGTAGGTATAACATGGGGTATACTGTCGGAAATCATGTTATACAGCTTTACTAATGTGTCCCTGCAAAACTAAATTTGTGACTGTATATTCGACGATATACCTTCTGTAATGAAAATTTTGCACACAGTTGTCCCCGAAATGATGTTCTGTGATTCAATGAGTATTTTATTCCCAATTAAAAAGTTAATGCTTAAAAGTTAATCAAGTATTTGATGAGTATGATGAGGAAGCAGATCTTTAGTATCATTATTTTGTTAACAGCAGAGATCATTTTGTAACATTGTTATTGTGATTATTATATGTGAAAAAAGAGCTTGACATTTCAATTAAATTGTCTCAAAGTGAGATTTATGATGAGGACAGAGAAATACTGTATAAAGATATAGAGATGGCCACCAACACATCTAAAATAATAGCCTAAAACTCATACGGCCAAATGAAAAAAATATCTGTGTTTAGGGTAACTCCACCCTACCTAGCCTTACTGGTGAAACCTAGAATTTTTTCAAGTTTCCTGGAAAAAATATATAATTTTATGCATTTTGAAAGGCAGAATACCTTTTTTTCCAGAAAAGAAAATTGATTAAAAAAAATGTGTGCCTACCCTACATAAAATTTTCTGACCTGTTACCTGAACCACACTTATTTTTTTATTTGGCCTAACTTGAAGCTGTAAACAAAGGTCCAGTTGAATAAAACTATTGAGCGTAAAATGGTGAAACTGATGGATAAGAAAATATTCTAAATTTTATGCCCCAAAATTTTGTTATCTTTGGCATTGGCTCGTTCTGGTTTTGTCATCAGGTCAGGGAGATTCACAAAATGGGGAAAATAAATATATCCTTGACATAAATAATTTGATTGAAGGTCTCTTTACAAAGTGAAATCAACAGGGTGATGGCATTTTCCATGATTGTAACAACAAAATGGAACCCTTTACATGCATTTCAAGAAGATTATTTTCTAAATGTGTTGTAAGCTCATGCATGAAGGTATTGGTAAAATTTATCTGGGTTTCATTTGCTAAATTGTATTGAAGGGCAAATCTACTCATAATACAAATACAGGCGATCAGGCAAGTTTGAACACAGCAATTTTATTGTAGAAAAATGTCAATTTTTGATGGAAATACGGCCCTGGGTTAGAATCTTTTCAACAGGTTTTATTTTACTAAGAAGGGAAGGTCTCCTAGGTATTGGCACAACATTTTAGTTTGGTCAACATCTTCTAGCATAATTTATTAGAGATTCTGTGGGGAGTGATAAAATCACTTTGTATAGTAAACCATATGTAAAACGGCCACTCTCAAAAAGAGCAAAAATTGGTTGTAAAGACCAATTATCGCTTAATGCAGGTCAAAAGTATTGCAGAATGCTCCAAGGCGAGCATTCTACAATACTTTTGACCATTAAGCTACTATTTGTCATTAAGATCTTTGTTTTTTCTTTTTTTGAGTGGCTGTTTTACACAGGTTTTACTGTATGGTTAATAGATGTATATTAGTCATATGGCATTATGCATAAAAAACAATTTGTCAGTTTGTGTCATTAGGACAGGACACACAGATGAATCACCCCAAACAGGTTCTTTTATAGGCCGGTCATTGAAATATTTAGAGATTATCTCACATTATCTAATGATCAACGTTTTGTGCCGGGCATGATATCCTCTCTGGGTTCAAAAAACATAACTTCAGGTAATCATCATGGCAGGCAGAAAACAGTTGGCAGAAAAGAGCTAATTGCATATATATGCAGACTTTGGGTTATCGCGGCAAATAGTGTCCCGAATATGTGATAATGGTAATTATCATACAGGGGACAAAAATTCCACTCGTCCGCTCGTAATTACTTGTGAAATCTAGAAAGGATGAGTAATTCTTCCCAAAGAACTCATCCTACAGGACGAGTGCTTTGGAAAGAATTACTCCAGGACGTCATATTACATGTAACTCTCTTATGTTCTTTATTGCATAGGCTTTTAAAGGGCAAGTGCATGTGTTTGCAGGACAAGTGAAAATTGTAAGTCACTCTTCCTGCAGGACAAGTGCAATATATGAATATTTTTGTCCCCTGTCATACATGCCATATTCATACTTTAAACGTACCTGCTTAGCTATATGGTGGGGTATATGCCTAGTCTTTATCAGAACCATTTCCTACTTTCAAACATTGTGTGACTGATCTTGGAAAGCTCCTGTAATCTCTCCTCCAAGTCTTTTCAGGTCATCTGTGCATGGTTAGAAAATTTCAGGATTATTCTTGCAATCAGGATTTTGAGGCTGACTTTCAGCAGATTATAATATCATCTTTGATTTGATTTCATTTTATCAAGACAATTGACCATTAAAACTTGAAATGTATATATTGGGCAGCATGACATGCTGCAAGTTTTAAGCTATAAATTTCTGAAGTTCAGGATGTTTGAAACTTCAAACTTTCACCCGTTTCTCTGTGATAAGTACCAAAATTAATGAAATTGAAGGGTCCATTCAGCCTGTGCATCTTGTAACTTTACTTTGTATCTTAGTTATAGTGCTGGAAAAGAGAAACAACCCATATTTCTCGCTTCTGCGAGAAAAATGCAAGCCGTAAAGTTTCCATTTTGTGGAGAAACAGTGCTAAAAGATAGAATAGCGAGAAATTTCTTAGCCTTTTGTGGCCAAATTTCTTGGCGTTTCTCAGCAAAGAGATCATCGTACCTTGAAGATGAATAGGTTAAATTAAACTTACCCTTTTTCTCTGCGAAATTTCATGGTGAAATAGAGAATATCTAAGTGCAAAATTTGTTCCCTTTGCTGCAAAAAAATGGTTGCCGATATATAGAAGCACTGTAAGTGGACAGGCTAGATTTTGTAAATTTGCTTATCACCTCCTGAATATGGAACTATAGCTAGTCATGATTTTCAATCTTCCACTTTTGTAGCTGGGGTAACATCTATGATTTAGGCTGCGACATGAGAAAACCTGACATTGTTGCATGTGAACAACAAAGACGCAGATCAGATTGTGCATCTGCGCAGTCTGAACTGCGCCTTTGTTGTTCACTCAATGGATAGTGCAATAGCTAATTTCGCCACATTCAAAATGTCTTGGGATTGACGCAAGAAAACCTGTCTTCAGGGGTTTGTGAACAACACAGACCAGCCTGCGCATCCGTGCAGACTGATCATCACCTTTGTTGTTTGCTTTTTGGAAAGTAACGTAT
The DNA here is from genome assembly GCA_964019695.1 of Loripinus fragilis. NCBI lineage: Eukaryota > Metazoa > Mollusca > Bivalvia > Lucinida > Lucinidae > Loripinus > Loripinus fragilis. The sequence goes on from OZ026516.1 coordinate 117,293,170, forward strand.
CTAAACCTGCCTCAGGTGAAATTTTAATTTTCTAGCTAAATTCTGTAGCTGAGGAGACTGATTTGAAACCCTCTTTGTTGGAAACCTCGAAGACAGGTTTTGTCGCGATGAGGCCCACTTTATTTAAGCTAGTGTCCAGCTGAGCAGACTTGATTTGATTGTCCTGATTGCAAACCCAGAAGACAGGTTCTCTCATATCAAGGCTCATGATTTGTTTACGGAGGCTTTGCAACTCAATGATTTCAGTGCTGTAAAGCAGACTTTTTTAGTTCAGTTAAAAATGTTCCAAGGACTGAATGTTGAATTGATATTGTTCAGTGTAAATACAGTGTAAATATCTGATATTTTGTTGTTTTCTCTCTTTCTATATCAAGAATCAAAGCTAAAATGTAAGGGCAAGTACACAGATCAAAGAATTTTAACTACTGTAAATTTGGTTCGCGAGGACTTTATTTTCACCAAACTTCGCATATGCAAAGTTTCGTAAAAATAAACCCTCGCAAAATGACAAAATCACTCTGTCGTTTATTGATATAGTTAAATCTTGCCTTAGTTGCAAATTTTTCACATCACTAATATGTCTTTTAATGCTATTTGTGAAAATAAAATGCTCGCGAAAATTTCCGAATCTACAGTACTAGCTAAAAAGCATGTGACTAATTTTCACTCTTGCTGGAGGTGTAGATTAACTTGTGTAATCACTGAAAATTAAGTTATAACTATTTTTAGCTAACATGAGTGCTTAGTGGGCTATTATGATCAGTCAATGTCTGCCGCCGTGCGTCGTCAACAATTTCCTTTAAATGACAACTCCTCCTATACCACTAGGCCAATTTTAACAAAACTTCACTCTAATGATCCTTACTTAGGTGACCCTCTACTTAAAAAGCCAAAAGAAAATTGATCTGTCAAAAAAAATGGCCGCCAGGGGCGTGGCTTCCATTATGGAGGTTACAACACTTTAAAAAATCTTCTTCTCTGAAATAATTTGGTAGAAATGATCGCTGGATGACCTATGACAAAAATAGCTAAAACAAATACAATTGATAAAAAACATGGCTGTCAGGGGGCGTGGTCACTTTCCCTTGTGTACATGTGTAAGAAACTTTAAACATCATCTCCTGAAAACAATGGCCAGAATTGAAAATGGTTTGGCAGAAATGGCTATTAGTTGACCCTCTTTAAAAAAAGCTGAAAGAAATTTGACCCATCCAAACACATGGTTGTCAAGGGCTTGGGTTATCACGGTAAGGCAAACTTTTTACATCCTGAAACTAGTGGTCAGAATTCAAAATAATTTGGTAAAAATGATCACTGGATAACCTTCGACAAAAATAGCTAAAATGACTGATTTATGAAAAAAACCATAGCCACCAGGGCGCCTGGCCAGTATTCCTAATAATGTACCTATGTAAGAAACTTTAAATATATTCTCTGAAACCAGTGGTCAGAATTGAAAATGGTTTGGCAGAAATGATCAGTCTTCAGGGACAGAAATTCACCATTTTAGAGAAATTTTGATCAGCAGTCCCTTTAAATGCAAAATGGACAATTTTATACTTATTGTATCAGTATGTATGGGATAATTCATCAGAATAAGAAGGGTTAATCCTGCCATTAGATCATACGTCTTTACATGTCCGTGTTTTGCTATCATCATTTAGGCTATATGAGCCGTGACATCTGATTTCCAACAATGTGGCATTTTGACATGAATAGACTTAGACGAGCCTGTATAGCCTCAGTATAAGCTAAGAAACTCCAAATGATGCTCGATCAGTAGCTTAACAGTCACAGTATTTCAAGCGACTAGCGAAGGCTCTGACCAGACTGCATGTATGCGCAGGCTGATCTAAGGCTTTGCTGGTCGCACATACCACATTGTTGGAAGTCGCATGTCACGGCTCATATGTGTTTTTCCTTTCTTAATACAAGTGGATATGGATACTAGACTGAAAAAATAGCGAAAGTTAACATCCAAAGAGCCCCTTTTGGTGCTAACTTACACTTACTGTCCTGCTAAAACAACCTGTGGCCAACATTTCTACCTGTTATTGTAGTTATTCTCCTGATCGATTGTTTTGTTTTAAGAAGGGATTTGCCTGTATCACGGCCACCTGTGAAGGATGTAAAGGTTATTTCTGATGAGGAGTGGGTTCAGCAACACAACCTTGTAGTTTGTGACTTCTCAGTGCTTATTCCTAGACCTAAGAAACGCAAATTCACCCCTTGTATCCGCTCTTGGAAACTACGGGACCAAGCTGTTGCAAATGAGTTCAAAGGTGTCTTTACTGAGAAAGTAACTGCTACTCAACCCAACAATCCTGCTGAAACTATTGAGGATGTCTGGGCATGTTTAAAGAAGTAACTCCTAGAGGCAGCTGCTGAAGTATGTGGCCTCTCAAAGAGTCCTCAGTGGAAGAATTAAACATGGTGGTAGGACGTCGGAGTGGAAGATGCTGTAAAGTTAAAGCGGGCAAGATTCAAAACCTACAGAGAACTTGTTAAAGCAGGACAGACTGGTGAGGCTAAAGCTGCAAAAGAGGCCTACAACGATGCAAAGAGGCTAGCTAAGAGAACTGTGTGGCAGGCCAAAGCTAAGGCTGTAGAGGATACTTTTGCCAATATCTCTCCAAACGACAGCAGCATGTTCAAGGTTGCAAAACAGATGGACAGGACAAACAAGGACGTGGTGGGTGAGAAGTGTGTCAGAAATGATGCTGATGAATTATCACTCAGCGATGACGACAAGATGAAGGCCTGGGTTGAGCACTTTTCCAGACTGCCCAACGTGGAATTTGAATGGCCCAGTGACCTCCCAGAGGTTCCTCCAGTTGAGGGTCCTCCCCCACCAGTTACAGTGACTCATATCCGGAAACCCTTGGCAAGATGAAACAGAGCAAAGCCACAGATCCTTCAGGTGTCATCTCAGAGATGTTGAAAGCAGCTGGTGAAGAGGGCCTGGAAAAGTTGAGACTGTTGGCCTTAATGGTATTTAGCAGTGGCAAGATACCAAAGGATTGGGAGGAAAGCCTTATACTTAACCTCTACAAAGGTAAAGGAGAGGCCCTAGATAGAGGCAACTACTGTTGACTCAAGCTCACTGACCAGGTGATGAAGTTACTTGAGCGAGTACTGGACTCCTCCATCCGCAAGATGTTAAATATAGACGTCATGCAGTTTGGATTTGTCCCTGGTAGGGGCACAACTGTCGCCATCTTCATCTTTCGTCAGCTTCAGAAGAAGTACTTTGCCGCAAACCACTTTACATTGCCTTTGTCGACCTAGAAAAGGCTTTCGACAGAGTTCCAAGAAAGTACTATGGTGGGCTCTGAGGAGTGTAGGTGTTGAGGAGAGGGCTGTAAGGATCATACAGGGCATGTACACGAATGCCAGAAGTCGCGTTAGAGTAAATGGACAGTACAGCGAGGAGTTTTGAGTTCGGGTTGCGTTACATCAGGGTTCGGTTCTGAGTACCCTGCTTTTTATACTAGTACTTGAGGCTCTTTCACGGGAGTTTCGCACTGGTGTACCCTGGGAGCTACTGTACGCTGATGACCTCGCGGTGATTGCAGATACACTTGAGGAATGCATCACTAAGCTGAAGGCATGGAAGAATGGTATGGAGAACTGTGGGCTGAGAGTCAACACGAAGATAACAAAATTCATAATCTCAAATGCTGGGCTTGATGTGCTACGTGACTCAGGTGCTTTCCCCTGCGCTGTCTGTCGAAGTGGAGTGGGAGCAAACTCTATCAGCTGTTCCCAGTGCAAATTGTGGGTCCATAAGAAGTGCAGTGGTATTAAGGGCAGACTAAATGTAACTCCTGACTATGTGTGCCCAAGATGTATGACCAGGCCCGTCCTATTGATGATAGACCTATCACCCAAATAGAGGTTGATGGTACGCTGCTCCACGTGGAAGCCAGCTTCTATTATCTTGGCGACATGTTAAGCGCTGGTGGAGGATGTGCCCTTGCTATTGCTACAAGATGTTCCACTGCCTGGGGAAAGTTCAGGAAACTACTTCCAATACTGACTTCCAAGCATGTGTCACCTTTAACTCGTTGAAAAGTGTTTAGTGCTTTCATCCGCTCAGACCTATTACATGGAAGTGAAACTTGGGCCCCAGCAGCCCCGGATTTACAGAGGCTTCGTAGAAATGATAGAGCTATGATCCGCTGGATCTGCGGTGTCAAACCACATGACGAATTCCCCATGGAAACTCTGTACCGAAGCTAGGGATTCAAGAGGTAGCCGTTGCACTAAGACCTAAACGTCTGAGATGGTATGGTCATGTCGCACGTGCATCTTCCTGGACAAATTCAATTACCAGTATAGCCATCCCTGGCCCTAGAGGACGTAGAAGACCAAGGAAGTCTTGGAGTGAGTGTGTTAAATGTGTGCATCGAAGGCATCGATCCCCATAACAGAGAAGCCTGGAAATCTGGTGTGAGGACAAGCCAACTGCAGCTTACCCCAGGAACTGGAAAACTATCTGCAGTCTAAATATCAAACCATGATTAAGGTTAAGGTAAGGAATACAACTAAACAGAGGGAGCGCAGTGGTAGAGCGCTTGACTCGAGACGGAGGGTTCGAGCCTCACCGGCGTCACTGCGTTGTGTCCTTGAGCAAGACACATTAATCCTAGCTTAGTACTGAATCAGCCCAGGAAGACACGTCCCTAAATAATTGAAAGATCGTTGATGGGACGTAAAGAATCAAATCAAACTAACAACTAAACAGAACAAAACATTTAAAGCCAGTAAAAAGGTTACACCAAACTCATTGTAAGTCAACTGCCACCATATTTGGTGTAAACTGGATCCATATTGTCTGCAATAAACACTACCGGAGAGCATAAACAGATGAGATAAGAAATCGTGACTGGCGAGAAAAAGGTTAAAGTTTTAACTATCCCACGCGAATTGTCAGATGTATTCATATTGTATATTTTAAACGATATAACCAGAAGAAAATCGAGCAGAAAATTTAAACAGAAAAAAAAGAAAAAGAAAGAAATAGCAAAACCAAAGACCAAAGAAAAATCCGTAACATTATGTAATTCTAATGGTCCCTTTTTAATATATACTGTTCACAAAAAGTAGGGGATATTCGAATATTATAAACCATAGCATTTTCCAAACTAATGCCATAAACCTGAAACAGCTAGTATAAATTAGCCAAGTCATCTTACTGACAATATGAATAAAAATTTCTAGGATTAATCAGGTCACGTGTTCCTGAGACAACCATATTTAGACCAGGGGTACACTTTTGATTTTCACACGTGAATATCACGGTGACGGATTATGCAATGGCTATGTTTTTAAAAAGAAAATATCCGTTATTCATTATCTTTTATGTTTTGAATTTGTTTGTATCTCTTTTTCCTCAATTTCAGGGATATGAGGCTAAAATCTGCAACTTTTAAGTGAATTTTGCACTTTTTTACATTTTTGTCGCCGCCCTTTTTCCTAGAAATAACAATTATGGTACGTGAAAAAAATCTTAAAAAACAAAGATATCCAAAGTGGGTCTATAGCATGCATTTTCGAAAGCATGTCAAAAATTTTGATACTTTTTTGTGAAATTTAGGTCTTGACCCCTAGTGTCTTTGGCACGCCCTTAATGTCACATTACTAAATTTTCAGTCCTCAAATTATGCAGGAAAGCTGGCTTACATATTGCTTTATCCAAAGACAAAATTATTTATGCGACAAATTAAGGACTTTTATTTCTTGAGTTTTTTTATGTCCAACTATCCCCTACTTTTTGTGGACAGTATATTTTAAACGATTTTGTTTATTTCAGCATAATTGATTGATTTGTTTGTTGTTGTTCTTGCATTAAAGTGACATAACCATTATCAATCAACTAAAACGAGACATGGAGTGATACAGTCACGTTAGAAGGCCAAGAGCTACTAAGGGTTTTCCTCCCACAGGGGGGGGGGGGGTAACTTTGTAGACTCTGTTTTTCTTAAAGCATAACATCTAACGAGCTTTTTGCAACATGTTGGCCATCTTGTGGTGGGGGCTTTTGGGGGCTACAGCGTGTTAAATACTTTACCCTTCCTTTTTTTTGAAAAACAAAAATATATAATTAAGGCTATTAAAGTGGTTCTTGAACGATTCAAATTGGCTAAACAGTCATGTAATATGTAAGAATAGTTAATTTCCTGCAGATACTGATGTTTGTTAGAGTAATTTAGGCTCATTATGGTGTCATTTACGTTACACATTTTCAACCACACCCTATAAAATCATTGCTATTTTGTTATATAATTTCTTTTTATAACCTTCTCAATAAATATTTAAATTCAAATACATGTCTCTAAAAGACAATTAACTGATCATTTCAAAACTGCAAGCAGCTTGCTTCTATCACAAAAACTTCGTGAGTTATAAGCTGTTGAATATGACAACCCCTAAGAAAATGTTATGTACTGTAAGAACCTTTTCATTTTAAAACAAAGCATGTAATCCTATCTGTAAGCTTTTAAACACCATATATGAGCATTATATTGATAAAAAAGAGTGAAGGGGGTATTAAACATTGTTTCTGGCGTAAAATATCAGTTTTTGTTTGTTTGGCAACATGTAACGTATGTTACAAACTTTTAAAGCTTTCTATATATTGCTTATTTCGCTAAATGATACATCAAAGGGTATTTCATTTCATTTTAGAACTGATTTTTAGTGTTAAATAGATATAAAGATACTAGTTTGTCCACAATAGAATTTATTTGGATCTTATTAAGAAACTATGTCATATTGTCAAAACATATTTACTTTTGTGAACTAGTTTATTTATAGTTAAAGGTTTTAAACCTCTTACACAAAGACAATCATAAGGTACTACGTATGTCTAAAATGCTGTGAAAGACAGTTTTAAATTGAGTCTGAAATGTTTATGTATGGTGGATTTAGATTTTTGTTTTACTTATCTGAAGAACACTTAATTTAATCTAGCCTTTTGCAGCAGCAACCAAAATATTTTAGCATACCCAGTTTACTGCTGCTCAAGTTATACAAACATAGTCAGTAAAACAATACACGCTGGTATTGTTTGTATATTTTGGTTCGTCCACAATAACAATTTTTTTTACTAAATTTTTATGGTAGGTAGTAGCATACAAAACATTTGTGCTATTACAACCCATATAGAATCAAGTATTAGTAAGTTGGTAGAGCAAAAATTGATATATGTTAAATAGATACTAATTACTATGCATTATAAGTGTATGTAATCATAGACTGTTTGAAGAGACTAAATCAATTTTATACTGACATTGTTGTATTTGCGTATACATATGTTGATGCGTTACTTTACTTATGGCTTTTAAATAGACTTAAGTTTACCTTCAGCATAGCTTTCTTTGTTTAATGTGTAAAACTGATAATTAAATCAACATAGTTCTTCTGATCATTTGCTTAAGGAATGTATTTTTTTTAGTAAATGGTTTATTTAGAACAAATATTTCTTTGAAATGGGAAAACTAAGTGGTAATGGTGGAGTTTACATGACAATAATCACAAGTGCTGTGATCATATTCCTGAAAACAATATGATATAGTTTACCAAATATTGAAACCTTATATCAGATTTGTTTTTGACAGTATTGTCTTTAGATGAAAAAATAATTGTTGATCTCATTTATTGTAAGATTTGACCAGCACGTGAGATTTTGGAACTTATCACATATTAGCAAATATCTCGGATCCATTGATTGCTCATGCTGATGCAGTCGAGCTAGCCATATTAATTCTGGCCTGAGTCTGCATCTATATATCAAGATGCAGACAGCAAAGGCTCCGGTGAGTCTGCACACTTACAAGGCTTGTCTGATCCCTCATTTCTTGACACCGGGCCGTGTAGCGCAGTTGGTAACATGTCTGGCAACAGTTGTGAGTCTGACTGCAGATCCAGGGGTCGCGAGTTTGACACGAAGTACTGGTTAACTGCCCGTTCAAACATGTGGTTAGGTGAACTGACCGTCCCGCCATGACCATAGCTGTTGACTTGGGACGTAAAGCAACAAAACAAACAAAATCATTTCTTGACACTGCAGTGAGTACCAGTGCCAAACCAAATGTGTTGGCTCATTTGTTTTATTTTTTGTTACTAGTAATAATCTATTTAGCTTGATTTGAAATATCCAAAGGATTAATAGGATGCAACCTTATAACAATGATTATGTTTCCATGTGGCATGCTTAGTACCAAATTTAATCTAAAACAAAATTACACTGTTAAACAAGTCTTATTGACAGAAATAATTTAAATAAAAATTCCCAATGAATTGTTGAAGTCCTTTCATTTAGACATGTCTATAATACTATACTAACAATGCAAGGGATCTTTTCTAAGCATTAACTTATCTCTTTTAAATATATGACTTAATTGAACATTTTGAAAAAAAAATGCTGCCTCAGCTAGCTGTTTAAATGCTTCACAAAATTGTAGAAACATGCAAACCAGATGATAAGTGTAATAATCTCCTTGAATATTCTTGTTAAGCATGTTACCAAGAGTTTTGTTTTCTTTCTTCGCCAAACTAAACGTGTTGATTACTACCATAGGTATTATAACCATAGGGACAGACATGTTGGGTACCATATTTGGGATAGAAATTGTTATGATTAAAACGAACTTCAGTTTTCCTTGAAAGGACCAGGGATAACACCTATATACATTCTTCGTTTTTCAATGTTAACCATGCCTATATTGACTTAAATTTTACAAATTGTGAGCTAGCTCTCGTCCTTAGTTGTTTTCATTATAGTTGTTATAATCACTAGCTGTATATTTATTAGGTTGGCTCAAACTTTTGGTAATAGATCTTACTAAGCTACTATATGTTTAAAATCCTGTTTTGTCTAAACTAGACTGTAGACGGTATGAAAAAATGTCATATCATTTATTAAATTAAGTTAACATATAAAAGTGTCAGAGATAAATGATATCATTCAAGCTTTTATGAAATATGATTTGCTTATAAAATAAGTAATTTCTATAAGTGATCTTTACACATTCGATAAAAAAACCCCTCTTAATTGAAATAGCATTTTATGTGCTTCGAGTTAAAGTTTCTTCCTTTTCATCACCTAGCTGTGCTTTTGCCAGAGCTTAATTTCACTTATACTTTATCTTAAAAAAGACACTTTTCATTATTTCTCTCATTTTTGAGCCCTAAAATGGCAGTAATTTACTCCAATTAGAAGTTTTTGCATTACATTAATGTATTCAAAAGTAAGTAACGTATGTAACAGTAAAATGAGTTAAAATTGTACTGCTAGTCATTTACTTTCAATTACAAGATAATATTGATTTGTCAAATAAGGAATAGTTTCGATATTTACACTAAAGGAATTCTTATTATTTTAGGGTAACATAATAAACTCTGCAATTGCAGGGTAACGTCCAAACCCATAAATAGCTAACTTGCATTATTTTGTGGCTTATATAACATGGTTTTAGAAACACATAGTGTACAAAACTCCTCCTAGGGATATTTTGGCAACACATGGCCTAGAGATTGCACAGGGCTAAATAGTAGTTTATTTGAAATAATGTAACGTATATAACTGCAATATAGTATGCATATGTTGTTTTAACGGAAACTGGCAATTCGCTCCATTTAATTAAGTGCTTTAAAGACAATCAGCATTTGGATAAATAAAAAAATATGTATAGCTTTGTATTTGGACAAAAGGATTTGGAGAGGTTTCAGGGTAACGTAGTTAACATCGCTGTTACACGGTAACGCCCCCACTGCCAGATGGCCAACATGTGTCTTTTTGCTTCTTATATAACGTTGTTTTAGAAAATTATAGTGTACAAAATTCCCCCGGGGGTGGGGGGAAGGGTGTCTATCAGCAGCTCACGGTCTATATAGACTCCAGTTTAATAAAGCCTAGTCAGAGCATTCACTGTCCGGATACAGGCGCACGAAGATTTAAATTTGCTGATCAAAGCTACGAATGCACGTTCAGAAAGCCAAACGTAGCACATATCCGACAGGGTATTAAAATCTCATAAGCTGCGACTCAAATTGATTTTCTCTTTGTTTCGCTATTACCCGTGAAGTGCTTTGAGTCCGGATCTCCAGATAAGAGTGCGTAATTGAAAAATATTTTTTTTCTTATTTCTCAATTAAAACATGTGGGTACTCAAAAAGACCCGTCTCATTTGTGGGTACTCAAAAGAACCGTCTCAATGAGACGGTTCTTTTGAGTACCCAAAACATGTTTAAACTGATGAATTAGTAAAAATTTAAAAAATCCTCATATTGACCTATGGTTATGACCACCTTCAGTTGACTGTTTTATCAGCCAGCCGAATACCAATCTAACCTGATATGACTGATAAAATGTTCGTTAAATCCATAATATAAATTGAAATACTTTTCAACACCCTGGTGACAATAACTGGCAACAGTCTGTGACATTCAGCCTCTGTGCTTGCAAGTGGTACTGGGAATTTTATCGTCTTACAAAATAAAATCGGTAAGTTTGTCCTCCCGTACATGGATACAAATAGAACCCCCAGGGGGTACTCTTAATTTTTTCTTGATTCGTAGGCGTGCACCCCGGGTCTACTGTTAACCCAAAAAAAATCACCAGAAATATCAGGTATACCCCCATCCCCGAAAAAAAAAAAGAAGAAATTTTAGCAAGCCCCCCCCCCCCCCCCCCCCCCCCGCCCCCCTCAAAAGAAAATAAATTCTGTACCATTGATCTTATGAAAAAAGCCATAAGATTTATAGAAATGACCCATATTCTGGAAACCTCAAAAAAATTGAAATTCAAACTTTTGAGCCACCCAAAATGGGCCAAGCCTACGTATATATGAAAATATCAGAGTACCCCAACTTGGTAGAAACCTTTGTTCGCCATTAGTTTTGAATGATTCGATCTCCATTTTTAGCTCACCGGAGCCACAAAGATTCAGTTGTGCGATCCAGGGCCCATGGGCCCTCTTGTTTAAAAATGGAATACAGTCATGAATAATGTGGGTACAATCTGATCACAACTCATACAACTGTTCGCTGTTCGTTTCTTGTGCTTGCAGCAATTATTCGGTCTCCAGTGTTATCAAAAGGTATCCATTCACATTAAAAGTGGACCCCCGTCCTTTCTCTGAATCCGTGCTGCAGGCCATTTGTTCCAATGCTTTGTTAAGTTAGATGCTATATGGTGTTCCATTAATTTGCAGCAAAGGAATGTCGATGAAATCGGCCTCCAAACTTCAACAGTAAGCAGTTAAGCCAGCTAGCATGCTCAATATGTCCACTAGAGAGATACTTATACATGTAGGTAGCGTCTTTTAGAACAGCACCGGAAAAGCAACAATCGAAAACGTTGATATACTGAAGGACTTTGTAAACGCACCACTTGCTTAAATGCTAATTTATGCCTTAGATTTAATATTTTCATTATGTGAAAAATGAGATTAACAAGTTCCGTCATTTAACTTGCATTCAATTAGTGAATCGAAACGCTGTGGCGTATGATTGCTGTGACGTCGCGATAAATCTGAGACAACTCGAATTAAAAAAAATCACAGAGTACCGATACCTTCCATAATGAACGAAAAAAGTTTTCGAGTTGATGTTCGTTCCCGAAAGCATAAATTAGGAAAGACAAAGTCAAATCATGAAGTTTTAGGCCTCTGGCAACGTTCATTTCGTCTACATTACGTCATTACTTTTTGACGTAATTGGCCGTTTGTATCCTAAGAATCAGGGATAATAAAAATGTTATTGTCAACAGATACTCCTCAATCAGTTGCATAAAAGACAAACGTATCGCGACTTGCGCAAACGTCAACCGCCTGTTATTGCTGTTTGAAAATTTAAGACTGACGTAAGCAAAGGAACGCTGCGAGTGGGAGTGTAATAAAACGATTATTTCCGAAACCTTTGTTTGTGTTTTTCCATTAGTTAAGAAATCTGGCTACCACCTAAAAGTGTTTTGTTTTCAAATTGAGTCAAATTTACTTCAGTCAGACGTCAATTGTGGAAAAACACAAACGTGGGTATTACGTCAGAATGAACAGGATGAGTAAATCAAAATTATGCTAAATCATGGTCCATTGTGCAAGATGATAAAAAAAGATAAAGAAAACAACCTCAAATCAACCACGTGGAAGAGACAGTGGATTTAAAATGGTACGTTTCTAAACTCCCTCAGTATACTATCAACGGATGTAGATTAAAAATAGTTAGAAACAGAGTTTTCGATTGTCATTTGTCGCCCGACTGGCGACAAATGCCATTCGAAAAGACTGTTTCTAGCAATCTTTTTATTCGCGTTCGTCGTTTGTTATGACGTTTTCAATTGCCGCCTATCCGGTGTGAGAACTGTGGGCCTATGTTCTGTGAGAATATTATTTTCAGTGGCATTGTCATCTGACAATCTATCTTGTACAGCGCATTTCACACACGAGGAGGAGATTGGAGTAAATATTCGTCTGCTTTTCTCGCCTGCTGAAATGTTTAAGAAGCCTCTATGGCAAACAGGGTGGACCCAGATCAGACTGCTCCTATAGGAACAGTCTGTTCTGGGTCCACGCTGTTTGCTTCTATACTTAATTCGTTAGTAAAGTAAGGCAATTATTTGCAGCAGACGACTTCAGCAGACGACATTTTCAGATGCATTTTTTCTTGGCGCTTTAAGGGTTAAAAAGCAACAGATCCCCGTGCATGCAAACAAGATAATGCATATCAGTGGTACTTTAATCTCAGCTAAATGCCTAATGCCTGTCCTAACAAGAAGTCTCCTGCAAGTCCTGTGTTGACTTAAGATAAGCATTTTTTAATATGTCCCGAAAAAGGAAGTCTCTTTTCTTTAGTATATCTTTATCCAAGTAAATGAAAATGATTTGTTTCAAGTAATACTGCCAATATTTTTGATTAAGTAGATCGTTTTACTTAAAAGCTCTTCAAAATTATCTACCAAATAGACCAAAGCACACAAGCCTAAATGACATAAATAATATGGAATGGGGATAGAAAAAATAAAAGTTTATAGGTTCAATTTTTGAAATTAATGTTTTTTGTTTGAGAGGATTGTTTGAACAGTGATAAGGTTGCGATAAAATGCCGTCTCACAGAGCTTATTGTCGAGTTGACTCAAAGCTAAAAATGTGATTCTTAAAGGTGTATATTACTTGACTTTTCGCTTACTGTAAAGGCGGCGCCTCATGAATGCGTAATTAGGACTAGTCAACCTTAGGCATAGGTAAATGTTGAAAAGGAGGCGAGTAACTGTATCATCTTGTGCCACCATTAGTTCTTAAAACGCCAGCAAAACAACTGCATCTGAAAATGTCTATTTAACATAAGCAGGGAGGCAAACATTGTGGACCCAGCTCAGACTGCTCCTACCACACTGTTTTCTTGGAGTCTTCAAATAGTTTAGTGGACGACAAAAAACATACATTTTGTGATTATGTGCTTTAAGGGTTAATAAATGTGAGTTCATTGTGTATACGGTTAGGGTTTTCATGCAATGCACGCACGTTTGCGCGGCCCAAAAAGCTTATTTACTCTTTACCAAATTATATATACCTGATTCCCCTTCCTTAGCAGATGAACTAGCCGCACCACACCCCAGATATGAATTTTAAAGTTGCCGCCTTTACAGTAAGCGAAAAGTCAAGCAATTATACCTGCGTAATATTTTGTACATTCCAGAGAGTGTAACAGAAAAACTCGACTCGCAAACTCGACGTCATTACGTAACGTTGCTTTTCATTGTTTGGCTTATAAGGCTTAAATGAAATATATGTGTGGTTCCTGTTGCCTACCTACCCTATTTTTTTTAACCCTACCCTAAACATTAAAATGGTCTTTGGAGAAAAAATACCTAAAATGGGCACTTTTTCAGATTTTATCACTATTTTCTTTGTTAAATGTTATAACAAAATTTAATAGTTTCCCTACCTACCTACCCTAAATTTTGTTGGTATGCAACAGGAACGACACATATATTTCATTTAGGCCTAAGTGGTTAAATCAGCTGGCGAAGCTGGCAGCCGCTGGACGTAGACACAACATACTGCATTTTCCTTGTCATTTAAGAGACAAATGATACTAGTGCATACGAATGGGTATAACCATATTCAAAATTTTCATTAATTTTGGGGAGGTATATCGTCTGATATACGTTTACGGCACAGCTGACGCGCCGTCGTAAAACTAAATTTCCGACCGTATATCCGACGATAAATCTCCCTAAATGACAATTTTGAATACAGTTGTCCCTATTTATCGAATTCATTTCAAAAATATTTTCTAAGCATGTTGTCTGCTCATTCTTGAAGCCATTGGTATTTTTTTTATCTGGATTCAGGATTTCTACTTCACTTTTGTACATGTATAGAAGAACAAATCTTCCCATAAAGCTGAAACCTATCGAGAGTCGTACTCCGCGATATGATTTTTTAAAAAACATATTTTCCAACCTTTACCGAGAGGGACAGCCAAACTCTTCATATTTTTTCTTTTTATTTTGACAAGTGTAGACTCAGACGAGTCTGTGCAGCCTCCTTTTCAGCTTAAAAACACATTATGGTCGGTTAGCAGCTTAACAGCCAAAGTATGTTCAAGCGATTTGCAAAGGCTCTGATCAGACTGTGCATATGCACAGGCTGATCTGAGGCTTCGCTGGTTGCACATCCCACATTGATTCATGTTTTTTTTATAAATGGTATTATTTACTAATCTGTCAGTAAGCATTTCACTCAAGTTGTATATTTTTCAAAGAGTTGATCAGATAGAGAATCTTATATAAGCGAACATGTTTTATTGAATTGTTAAACGAGTTGTGTAAACGTGATAAAATGCGAGGCTTCCCGAGCGTTTTATCGCTTTTTTTGCAACGAGGGAAAAATTATTGAGACACGAGTTCGAATGTTAGATTCTATTTATTCTATGACGTTTAAATTATTTTAATCGCGTTTTTGGGGTGTGTGAAACCGTCATGATCCCCAAATATATTGAAAACAAAAACATCAACGACCACAACAACACAAACAACAGCAAGAAGTACCTCAACTGACAGTAATCTGCATGACCTGTGGTGAACATAGATTAGTCAGTATCGAATGTGTGGATAGCTTGGCCATTTCCTGTACAATTATGCTGTTCATATCAAGTGTTGGGATCATTTTCACTTGCTGACCACGGAGAATTTTCACTAATAGACATTGAGCTCGGCGAAGCCTCGTCACCGCTTTGCATACAAAATCTACCAGTGGTAGGACAATTTTTTAATATTAAATAAATATGCAACATTTTATCCAAATATACCATAAAGTTTAAGAGTAATAAACATTTTCAGTATAGTTGACAACGATAGGCTGGACTGATGCTCAGCAAAGCCTCGCCCATCAAGAAGGCTTTACACGTATGTTAGACAATGTTGTCATGCAAATTTACATGTATGCATAATTTGCTCAAAATGTACTGTGATCCAAGAGTAGTGAGCATTTTCACTAATTGCTAACTGACGGACGGACAGAAGGACTCACATATTGAACCATGATAGTGCACACCTGCAGATCGTGCAATTTATGCCTTATACATATATATATATGCAATAGGAACCGAAATTTTTCATAGACGCTTGCGTTTATCACTTGTTTTAGCAACAAGAAAACACGTTTTGATTCAAGTTCACCGAACCAATAATCTTAATTAGTAATTGTGCCATTTCCAAATATTTTCTGATTATTTCACCTATAGAGAACTGATGAGATATCTATTGTTGAAGCTGCAGCATTTGAGTTGAACTAACAAAGTCTGTTTTGCAAAATATTTGCGTACGTGCTTAGAGACACTAGTATGGTAGAAATGTGGACTAGAAATTAGAAAGAAAAATCGAAACTGAAGCGTGTTTTGAATCATAAAACCTGAATCCCATGAACCAGCCCATATATTTGCCCCTTGATGACTGATTATTTGTTGCACACACGATAAGGATATCTGAGATTTTACCCTGGGATAGAAAATCTTATCTTACCCATGCTATCTTACACAGGACGTCAAGTAAAGGCATCATGTGAATTGCATCTTAGCGTATTCAGGGACTTCTAGAAGCTTATTCTAAAAAAAAAAAAAAAAAAAAAAGATAAAAACAGTGGTGAGCAAGAAAAAGAATCCACTATTCGTGTGAGGGCAGGATATAAAAATCCGTCCCTCGGGATCACCGTTTATCATCACGAGGCTTGGAGGCAAGCCTCGTGATGCCAAACGGCGATCCTCGGGACCGACTCATACTCATGATAGATTCTTATATTACCCGCCAGTCTCTGCTTCTCTCGACTACTTATGTTCTTATGTAGCATACATTGCTAACAATTTTGACCCAGATCAGACTGTTCTGTAGGTTGCTTCCAAAGGAGTAGTCGGATCAGTGTTTATATACTTTACGTTATCTTTGCAAGAGCCCCGAAATATTCATGAATCCATGAACGAGGGCTTCACTTACTTTGCAAGAGACCTGAAGTATTCATGATTCCATTAACATTCCAAAAATTGAACTTATTACTTATATTTACATTTTATTATAATTATCTAATTTAGAAAATATTTAGAATTTAGGAAACAAAACAATTTTTTATTTAATATGTACTTGATTGTATCGATTCCTGATCTTTACCATCTTTCTTACTTTTTATTTAATATGTAATCGTATATGATTCCATGAACAGACTAAAAATTGAATTTATTGCTTATATTTACATTTTATTATAGATATCTAAAATATAAAAAATATTTTTAATTAAGGAAACAAAACAGTTGTATTTAATATGTAGTAGTATTTATGGTTTTGTCGGAGTGCAAAACGGAAAAGTGGAACAGCCAGCGTGAACACTGACAGTCAATGGAACAATAAAGAGGCATGTTTTGCACGTGCTACTCGGGTGTGACTCGCTGTCAATCACAACACCAGCGTCACTTCTGGCGAATGAGTTCGATGTTCGAAGCGTATTGCACGGGCAAGTGATCATGGCAGCTGTCAATCAAATTTGTGTCATTAATTTGCAAACATTTAAAGGTTCATAAAAGGCCAGCTTCGAAAATGTTATAATATATATCCATGTCCTTCACGGTAAACGTGTAAAATAATCTCGAGATAATAATTCTGAGAAGATTCAAACAGCAACCCATCTTGACCGCCAAAAATATCGGGTTTTTACAAGCCAAAAATCGTTAAAATGGCTATTTACAGTCAACTGCAAATAGCTAAAACCATTAAAAAGGCAATTGACAGACTGAGTCTTAAAAATCGTTAGAATGGATATGTTTATTTTATAGTCAACTGTAAATAACCAAAATTGATAGTCATTTTAACGACTTTTGGCTAAAGTTGGGCTATTGACAGTCTGTCAATCTGTCAATAGCCATCTACTGTCAATAGCCATCATAACGTTTATTTGGCTAGTTACAATTGACTGTAAATAGCAACTTCGTAAATTTATACAACCTTCAAAATTGCCCAACTGTTGGTATCCGTTATACTTGTGCAGCAGAAACCCAGATGCTCTTTAGCAGATCTGAAAACGTCGCAATTTTGGCGGGAGAGTCAGCCTGTGGTTGTAAATGTTTTCTTTCACTTTTGTCTTTCTGAAAGTTCTGGTCGGATTAACCTTTTTGGCTGTTTATCAACTTATATTTTTTTTCAAAAATGAAAGTAAAAAGCCCGGGCCCAGAATTACAATGCCTCCTTAGAGTTAAGGAAGACTTAAGTTAAGTATTGATTTTTCATGATGCGAAAAATAACGTTTAAAACTGATTAAAATAAAAAAAGCTTTAATTTTTCTGAAAATTATAATGATATCTTTGACCACAAATACCACATCGATCCAGGCAATTTAATTAGCATTTAATATAACATGTTGAAATATCAATACTTATCTTAAGTCTTGCTTAAATTTAAGGAGGCATTGTAATTCCGGGCCCTGATCTGTTATCTTTACTGTAATAATATTGGAATGTATTTGGGAAGGGCATGTCACAAGTTCGGACTTGGGCACCCGTAAAAAAGGATATTAACACACACACACACACATATACACGCGCACGCAACATTTCTTTACTTAGTTGCCTGTGATTGGTGGTCCCGAAATAATAAAACTTTTTTTCAAGCCACTTACATAAGCAAGGATTTTGATTTGATTATAGATGTTAAAATGTCAACAATAGATGGCATTTTAGGCTTTATGGCCAGAGTAAATGACACCATCAGAAAATTACCCCACTTGTATGGAGATAACAAATTTCGTTCACGTGAGTTGAAACCGCTTTAATCCGTCTAAGCGGGGTCTGGCCTCACTTGATACATGATGTAACTGCTTGAACGCTGAAAGACTATACCGTCTTAAGGAAAAAAACATCTGCTATACATTTTAAAGGCACTCACCCTCTAAATATATATAGTTACCTTCAAGGCTGTATATGCATATGGAGTTATCTGCATTCTTAAAGTACCATTATCTCAATATGATTGCACATATGTCATTTTGGTACTTATCTCATTGACGAGCAATGCAAGGCTTAGGCAAGCCTGCGCAAATGTACAGACTCCTCAGAGCCTTCGCTGACTCGCATGCACAAAGCAGGGCGAAGATGTAGACTCAGACTAAAGTTTAAGCCTCTAACCCCGCTGGATGCGTCAGCATAGGCGGTTAATGAGGATTTTGCCAAATGTTATCTCTGAGAATGTGATACTTACCAAATGGCCCATTTTATTGGTTGGTACCCGTGCGCTTTTCTTATGATACAATTAGCTGTCTCTTTGGTAACGGGGAGCGCATGTGTCATAGGGGGTTTTCGGGTGTCAAAGCCCTGAGATAAGAGGAGTATAAAACGATGGTATATCTCATAATTTCAGATTATTTTTCAGTTTTCAGTGGCGGTGATTACAACTGGTGGAGATAGTTAACAGGAAGAAGGATGAAAGTAACATATCTCACCGTTTTCTGCTTGTGTAAGTACACTTCACACAGACTGATCAGAGTCCACTGTACAGTAAAACCTGTCTAAAACGGCCACTCAAAAATAGACAAAATATAGGTCTTCGCGACAAATGGTAGCTTAATGAAGGTCGAAAGTATTGCAGAATGCTCTCTTGAAACATTCTGCAATACTTTTGACCTGCATTAAGCGATAATTAGTCTTGAAAAACAATTTTGGTCTACTTTTTGAGTGGCCGCTAAAGACAGGTTTTTACTGCATATCTAGGTATATCTAGGTATTGCTAGCCCTGGTAAGCATATAAAAGCAGGCCGCTATCAGCCCGCTGGCGAAATGCCATCTGGAAGGCGCTTCACTGGCGGGCCAATAGTGACCCGAGACTGCATGCTGGCTAGGGTGCTGTGTGATTAAGCATAGGAAAGATGTTTTTTAAGTGACTGTATTGACAAGATAAGTCCTGTAAATTGAAATAGTTAAAAAAAACAACAGAAAAATGACTTTGTGTCTGGGAGTGATATAACGCTATATAACTTGGCAAGCCTCGCAATTTATCACTTCTCCTCTGACGCGATTAATAATTTCAACAATACTTGAGCACGTATCCTTTATTCACAACAAAAAGAGATCCAGATCTGGAGTCAGGAAACGAGGTTATAAAACTTTTTTCATGTGCAACTCAACTAAGCATGGACTTTATCATGCTCATACATGCTAAAATGCCAACAGTTGTTGACATTTTAACAGTTATAAGCAAGATAAATACAGGTTCTGAGAGTTTTGAAACATGAAAAAACTAAATTTTTCAGCATTTTAGATTTTATAAGCAGTTAAAATTTAATACTCAGTTGAGTTGAGCATGAACTTTTTTTTATAACCTCGGGGCCAGTATTGCTCTTTATTCTATAGAGCTAAGCCCCTACTGCCTATTCCACTGGACGGCGATTCCGTTAGATGTACGCTCATGGCGAACACGGATTTTTTCTAAAATTATTCCAAATCGTCACGGAAGCTTAGACAACCACACGAGTTGGGGACTTGACGCTTCCAGTACGCGTCTACTACGCTTCCGTTACGCTGCTGCTACGATCCCACTTCGACAATGAAGATCTGGCTACGCTTAGTCTACGCTGGTGGCGATGTAGCTGCAAGCTTGCTACGTCCTAGGCTACCCTTTCGTTGCGATTTTGTATCCTTTCTATACTGACGGTCTTTAAAACGCTACGCAAGGATAGCAGCGTTAATGTATGTTTTAATAAAGAAAGCAAAACAATCCATTTGATTGGTATATTAAAGAATGCGCATTTGTGAGTAACACATGGAAAACATGTCCTCTTGAAATTAATTTAAAGCATTAAAAATGTAAACTAATTGAGATAGGGGTAAACTATTTCATTTGACAAAATTTTAATAGTGAAAGATCTCCTACTTCTTTAAGTCAAGAAACACGAGAAGCACCAAATGTGTGTCATGAACTTTGTTAGTCATCGAAGAATTGCTTTCATTTTGATTGACAGATCTGTGATACAGCATGTTTGCTTTTTTGACGTTAATCTGTGTGAACCCTTTCATTTGATGGCTTAAAAACTCCCCTACTTAAGAAATGTTTCAGTGGCCAAAATTTTACGAAGCAATAACGTCGTCGAGTTCAGTTGTTAACTTTAAACTTAAGTGTTGACAGAAGAAGCCACTTCATGATAACATCATCGAAGCAAATGAAGCTTAAATTCAACTGTCTTTTGAAAGATATAACAGGAAGTTAGTGTAACGTTTTTATAGCCGGCCAGTTTATATAAAATCTGAAGTTCAACTGATTTATGTTCAGTTGAATGTCAACGGTATACGCGCTCAAGTCGCTATGACGTATTATTTTGGGTGATGAGGTCGAGGCAAGACGGGGGCGGAGGGCCATAGGTCCTGCCGATGATTATCCGCAGACAGACGGCTACATTTTTGGAAATATGGCCAACTAATAAGAGCACGGAGGATGGAAGCTCTTCATTCTTCAATTACACGAGAATGGAGGTCCTAGAATCCAAAAGAGCGACACCAACTATAGGAGAGCACTTGAACCTGGCCAGGAGTTGGCCAGAACGCCAAGAGCGTAGCGGAAGCGTGGCAGAAGCGCCAAGGTTGACTATGGCCTAAATAGCACAGTCGCCGCGGAAGCGCGTTGGTCGTAGCCAGGTCGTAGCGAGAGCGTACAGAGCGTAACAAGATCGTACAGAGCGTAGCAGAAGCGTAGCTGCGCCGCGAATGAATAACTTGGCGATTTCACCACGATGTGACGGCGATTTGTGCTACGATGCTCACGATGCCGCCGCGATACAGCTACGCTCATGAAGATCTTACTGCGATGTGACTGCGCTTCCGTTGCGCTTCGAGTCTACGGCGATGTCGCTACGTAAAGGGGTACGTGCATTAAGGGGCTATTTTGGCCCCCGTTAGAGCCAAAAACTGAAAGCTGCTTTTCCCCAATTTCATCTTATTGGTTTGTTAGAAGAATAGCCCAGGTGTAAAATTCTGGCATTTATTTTACTTTTACCGGTTGCTATGGTAACCAAAATGGCCAACAGAATAGGCTTAAAATAGAGAAATTGCTATTTTGGGCCAAATTTGAGGCTTATTGAGACCAATTTTTAAGAATTAGATATCAGCACAAGCAAATACCCCCAAAAAAACCTTTTAATATATTGTGTGCCGTGATAATTCTCATCATCTGTTAAAATATTTTTCTGGTATTTGCTTGTGCTCTATATTAATTCCTCTGTTACATGTCTCAAATTTGCTCCAAAATGGTCATTTTCCTATTTTCAGCCTATTTTTGCTGTCATTTTCGTTACCATAGCAACCGTAAAGGTCGAATCAATATCAGACCTTTACACTTTGGCTATTTTTCTAATAAACTAATAAGAAGAAACTTGTGAAGAGCAACTTTTATTTTTTGACCTCATAGGGGGGCCAAAATAGCCTCTAAATGCACGTACCCCTTTTGAGCAGGTCAAAACAATCGCCGTGAGGTGGCGATCATGAAGATTCCGATACGCTTCTACTACGACCTAGGCACTTCTACTGCGCTCTTGTCGTTTCTGCTCCGATTCGTGTCGTTTTGACCAAAAATTTCGAATCGTGGCGGAATCGCCGTGCAGTGGAATGAGGGTTTAAGATACAAGAATGTTACCTTATTAGCTAGATACATGTACATGTGAGCCGCGACATGTGATTTCCAACAAAGTGTATTTTTGACAAGTGTAGACTCGGACGATCCTGTGCAGCCTCCTATTAAGCTTAGCAACTCCAAATGATGTTCAGTCAGTAGCTTAACACTCATAGAATATTCAAGCGACTAGCAAAGGCTCTGATCAGACTGCGCATATGCGCAGGCTGATCTGAGGTTTTGCTGGTCGCACATACCACATTGTTGGAAATCTCATGTCGCGGCTCATGTATGTAAGTACCTATTAACGATAAATGCTCTTAAA
Source organism: Loripinus fragilis (assembly GCA_964019695.1). Classification (NCBI taxonomy): domain Eukaryota; kingdom Metazoa; phylum Mollusca; class Bivalvia; order Lucinida; family Lucinidae; genus Loripinus; species Loripinus fragilis. Next base: position 117,315,636 of record OZ026516.1, read on the forward strand.
TAAAAATATGTATATGTAGTCCAGTTCTTTCTGTTTCACTTTTTGAATCAACTCTTAACTTAGAGTGCTTAAATTGTGCATACTGCTACACCTATAGTGCATGAACAAAACCCACACAAAGGACAATGTTTATGTTTTATTCAGCAAATATATGTAATAGAGCCAAGATCTGACAAAAGGGACCTTCTGGCAATAAAAGTCAAAAGTGAGATAATTACAGAGAAAGAAAGACCTAGCTGTTATGAACAATTACAGAAAATTTGAAGAGATTATCTATACAAATAACGAAGATGTGAGCGTTTTAACTTGTATATATGATGAATTTTAAACATGACGTCACTTAACGTTGTTGGTGACGTTCTGACATAAACGCTAATGTGTTTACATATGACGTTAATACAAAGACTCTAAGAGCAATATTTCAAAATGACCAAACTAATCCTTTTGCATACAGTTGTAGTTTTACATTTCACACATCATATAAAAACGGCATGATTGGTCACGGGGCAACGCTGTCTAAATGCTCAAAACACTTAATTATAAAATAAAACTTATAAAAAAACAAAAATACAAATACTTTATTCACTCAGATTACAGCATGTAACCATCATGAGGTTCACAATCTTACACGTCTATTTTGTTACAATAACACAAAGTGGCTAATTGATTTAGGAAGAGAAAAAAGTCAGTTTTGAAAACATAGAATTTAGCTCAATCCTCGGGAGGACTTTTTTCCATTGTGTTTATATTGGTTCCCATCTACAACAACTTATTTTGTAAAAACCTGTGGGTAAATATCAATTTGCAATGGCACGTATCAGGGCTTTAGTTACAACTGCTTACAAAGTAATTATTTGTTTATTTCTCAGCCAAAACATATGTTGTGGGTACTCAAAAGAACTGTCGCAATGAGACGGTTCTTTTGAGCACCAAATTATAGGTTAAATCTGATGTGTAAGAAAATAAAACGATTTTAAGCTAAAAAACTGTGTTATCTAGACTATGATTTATACAGTATGCAGATATGATAAACCTCAGTGCACAAGTCAAACTGGTTGAACTTGAAACATTACAGGTAATTGTCAAAAGTAATTGAGCTCACTTCTTTAGATGAAACAATGAAATCTACTCAACCCGAATTATATGCAAACGCATCACTTTCGTCTCAAGCTTTATGCCGCAAACATAATATTTACATGTTTTTAGGTGAATACTTGACGAAACATTGACTTTCTGTGAAATAAAATTTGGTCACAAAAATACCCCACCCCTAAACCCTAAAGTCCTGGCATAATTATGCAATATTTTCAAAATATTTTTATTTTGCTAGATGCACTAAATGTAAGGGGTTGATTTAAGCACAAAGCTTTAGTTGTCAGTTATGTATTATTCTAGCTACATGCTGTCAAAATTTGGGCAGATTGAATAGGAAACTGTCCGAGGTCCATTCTATTTTTACATAAAGATTTCCATGGAGATTTTTGGAAAGGGATTACTTCATTTCGAAGAATCATCATCCTTCATCAGTAACTAAACTAATCACAGGAAACAAATGTGTTTGCCTTGTTAATCCAACTTTTGCTTTGAGTCGGACTATGGGCGCATTTGTATTGTGTTCAATGGCAAAACACGCAGTGTTCCTTTAAATATTTTGAGCAGTGTATTTCTTTCTAGTACCTTGAGCGAAACGGATTGCTGGCTATCAAGTGAACAAAAACAAAACAGTCAGATGCATAACCTCCAAACGTTAAAAAATATACAAATTTAATGAAAGCAGGGTTTTTTTTTATTTTGCAGCAATAGCAAAAGTACCTTGTTGGAGTGAAAGTGTCTTCTTTCATCTTCATATTCTGGAGTAATCGTAATTTTCATGGTCATGTAGGTAATTTTATCTGAAAGACTATTACATATTGGCTATGAACATTTTTCGTAAAAAAATATTTTCTTTTTAAATCATTTGTAAAAATAGAATTAAGCTATTTTTTCACAAAAAAAATTGATCAGTACAGCTAAAAACTGCATGGAAAAGTGAATTATCTTATAAAAACTGGCATTTTTCCCCTTGTTAGTAATTATTTACGTCCCTCCAATAATTCTAGATAGTTGATTTTTAACGTAAATACTGTTGTTTTGATAGAGATATTTTTTAAGAGTTACGAACATGGTAAAATGTTTACCTGAATGTGAGTGTTTTACTGTATTCTTGAAAAATAGAAAAAAATATTTCTAATATTGGAAGATCAAAAGTTACACACTATGCAGCTTTAACAATTATGCAATAAAATTCTGTACGCAAGCTCATTAAAGATCAGAAAACAAGCTACATTTTAACTTGAATCAGTTATATTTTTTAGATTGCATTTTTCTGTCTATTCATGTTCCGTTACTCCTTAACCTCATAAGAGGACCTCAGGAGGGTTATCCGTATGCCAAGTGCTGGAGGGGGTTAGCCGAAATAAAAGATAAGCAAAGTGTATGTGATGAGTTTGTACAGTGCGAAAAGAGTGTTAATATAGTTAAAAGATAAAAACAGAATCTGGTGATTTAGGGGATACATGCACCACCTGGCACACAGCTAACTAAACTCTGCCACAGTAGGGAGCAAGACAGTTCAGGTAGGGAGGGCGTTCCAATGTACAGTTGTTGTTTTTTTCTTGGGGGGGGGGGAGGGGGAATAAGCTGTGTTTGTAATAGTTGGTAGAGGTGGGGATCTGTTTATATGCTAGAGGGTGGATGAATTTCGACTCCCTTCGCTTTGGTATTAAGTATGCATATGCAGGGATTGCAACAAGGTCATATGTGACCTTATACATCATGACAAGTCGATTATCTATCTTGACCTTGGCCAAAAAGGCCAAATAATTTCAGACAAAACATAAATAAGTTATATTCTCACAGTATGTAAACTGAAATAAACATACTGTACCGGTTCCTCCTAGCTCTCACCTTATAAATAAGACATTCAAGCACTCGTGCGTAGCCAGTTGTCGGAAATCGTGATGTAAGAGTTGTTGGTACAGCTGTAATTGCGAGGGTCCCCTTTATTAAAGGTCATTTTTCCATAGATCTCAGTAACGTTTACAGTTACAACCACGTATTCATGTACACATGTGATTGCAAATTCCACGAAAACCATGCAAACTGGCATTAAAGCTTGTTTTCGGCACAGAACGGCTCTGATTGTGAGCAAGTCGTTTTTAACAAAGCAAAATGCAAAGGAGAAAACCGTTAAAATCGTGGAACAAAACGGAATAAAATAGATAAAATGGCTTTTCTTACCTTGTTAGAATGTGTATTGTCTGTATCGCTAACAATATAAATCGAAACGTGTACATGTATCTAAATACACGCATTTTCCCGACTATAGGTATTGCTCGATAAGCGTAGAGTTACGTAGTTGGTCAGGTGATGGTGCTTTATTCACCCAATTGGACAAATACAGGGTTTTCTTTCATACTTCTAACTGTTAATCTATTTCGTCACTCTACGCTTACCGAGCAAGGACTCTACTGGTTACGCACGAGTGTTGTTATTCATGTTTATAAGGCGAGAGCTAGGAGGAACGGGTACAGGATGTTTATTTCAGTTTACATACTGCGATTCTGTATGTCTTTGAAATCAGTGTTGAAAAGGCACAATTTTATTTTTTTTCAAGTGATATGTATTTTAACTTATACAGGTTAAGCCGCTGATAAAGCAATGTATTTACTAAGATAAAAAATTTACAACTAGAGCAGCAGTCGATGGTACACCATCGCAAATACCCGCTTTTTTACCTATAACCTTTACCTTGGGGTCAAGGTCACACAAAATGTAGCTCAGTACCTTCTACATAATGTGACGCATGCACCTGTGAAGTTTGAAGTCGCTTTATCCAATGGTTAAGGAGGTGCTGCATTTAAGAGAAAATACATTATATGACCTTGACCTTGTGGTTAAGGTCACACAAAATGTTGTCCAGTACCCTTCAAATCATATGACCTATGCACCTGCAAAATTTGAAGTTGCTACATCCAACAGTTTAGGAGAAGATGGATTTACAAGAAAGTACATTATATAACCTAGACCTTGGGGTCAAGGTCACACAAAATGTTGCCCAATAGCATCCACATCATGTGAACAAAGCACATGCGAACTATGAAGTTGCTATGTCCAATGGTTCAGGTGATGCATTTACAAGAAAATACATTATTTGACCTTGACCCCAAGGTCAAGGTCACATGAATTGTTGCCTAGTACCCTCTACATCCTGTGACCTATACACAGGCAAAATTTGAAGTTGCTACTTCAAAAAGTTTATGAGGAGGTGCGTTTACTAGAAAATACATTATTTGACCTTTGACCTTCACCTTGGGGTCAAGGTCGCAAAAAAGGTCACCCAGTGCCCTCGGCATTATGTGACCTATGCACAGGCAAAATTTGAAGTTGCTACTTTCAAAAGTGTATGAGGAGATGCATTTACAAGAAAATACATTATTTGACCTGTGACCTTGACCTTGGGGTCAAGGTCAAACGAAATGTCGCCCAGTACCCTCTACATCATATGATCTATGCATCTATAAAGTGTGAAGTTGCTATGTCCAACGGTTTAGGAGGAGATACAATTACAAGAAACGTGACGGACAGACGGACGGACGCACAGACGGACGACGGACCGACTTTGGTACGAAATTAATATACCCTATTTTTCTAGCGAAAAAGCGGGTAAAATAATGTTTCAGTGGTTTAAAATGTAGCAACATATTGATGTGTGTTGCTGTTTATCAGCCTAGTCGACAATATTTCAGTTTTTCCAACCGTGTCACAAAGATGATGACCGAAAAGAAAGGTAACATCCAAAAGAGCCCTTTCATTTGGAAGCCCTTGGCCTTGAGTCTGCTTATTGATCGCACAACTCCCTTTTGCCTGATATAAGCACAAGAGGCATATTGTTCTATCATATAAAGTAACGGTAACTGTTTGGGCGTGATTGTAGATGCACATCCATCTGTGATTTTATTCGTAAGTCCATGACTTTGTCAGTCTTATCGTACGCTTGCACACATGTACAAAACATACAGATAGGTAGACAGACGGAAGCAGATAAAATGATTGTGTTTGGTAGGGATTAAAAACACAAAAACATTATTCGTAGACCTATATAAGCGTACCATTTGGTGCCTTCAACAAGATAAAGGTCTGCTTGTAATCACTAATAAACTTATAGATGAGCAAATACTGCGATCTGTATCCCACGTGTATTGCACTGGCAATACAAAAATGGGTATCAACAAAACCAAGTTTTTATTACATTAGAGCAGTAAGAATGATATCATTCAATCTAGTTAGGGATCTGCTATAATTTCTATGCCCATGCAAACTTTCAGTGTGAAGTAACTTTTATGTAAACTTTTAAAAATGAAAAACTGTGTTCCTTTTGAAATGCTACACTACAGTAACATCGGACCGGAACTTAGCCTTAATGCCATATATGTATTTTTGTCACTGCCTCGTTTTCATTAATCCGTGTACGTGCAAAACCAATCAAAGGTACAATTTTAACAATCTTTTAATTTGGACTTTTAACATACATGGATTTCCAGTCCAGTGCCAATATGGCTCAGAGACACGCATTGGAAATAAAAACCGCTAATTATATTGAGCAAGCACATGAGAGGTTGCGTGTGCGAAGCAAGCCTGTGCAGGCGCGTATGCTCGTCTGAGTATTGGCTGCTCGCCGATGCAGTAAGGACGAAAATCTAATATACTTTTGAAAAAAATCATTGCAAGTAATGTGAATCCAGATATGAAGTTAGATTAGTGTTGTTTCGATAGTAATTAGTAATGGTTTCATTGTGCAGGCAGTGACAACTCTGATATTACTGTACTAATATTTGCTGTTCGCATAAACAATTTTGTTGATTTTTGTAACTAACTGATTCATTCATAACTCACAGGCCTGCTAACAAGATATACACCGGCATCATCAGCAGCTAATCCTAATTCTACAACAACAACAACGATTTCTACAACACCAACAACGACTTCTACAACACCTTCAACATCTGGTATGTATGTATGTATGTATGTATGTATGTATGTATGTATGTATGTATGTATGTATGTATGTATGTATGTATGTATGTATGTATGTATGTATGTATGTATGTATGTATGTATGTATGTATGTATGTATGTATGTATGTATGTATGGGGGGATGCGTGTGTGGGGGGGATGCGTGCGTGCGTTTCTTGTTGGTACAGTAATTGACAGACTTGTTTATCGATGGCATCATGTATTGGTTGGGTAGACTGTACTATATGTGGATTTTGTTTGATTTTTGTAAAATTTATTTAACTAAATAAACAATGTTGAAAGATTTGAAGCATAGGCGGCATTTAAAAACATGTGTTTGTTGCTTTTTCTCTAAGGAATAGTTTTTGAATTGTGAATCTGTTTTGCAATGTAAGATCTAGACTTTAGAGCGTTTCTTTCAGGGCGATCGAACAGAGGAAGAGAACATATACTTTTAAGTGATTAGCTAACTTATTTATATTTCTGTAAATGTATGTTGAGCTGTATAAGTAATGACCCCTTTTTGCGGAGTTTGTCGTTTGTTCTTAGCTGTGGCGATTCTTGAGCTTCACCTTTGTGTAGGGTAAACTTCAAAGATAGTTCCTTTCTTGCTTGAACTATTGCAAGCGATTGGTTGACTATTTTTGCTGCATGTTTAATATTAGTAATTATGGCAATATTTTGTGAATGGGCTTTCCCAATCTTAAAAAAATGGACGAGTCAATTTCTAATTTGAAATTGACGCTGTGCTCTGCAGTAACTCATCTGGATCTATGCGTATATGTATCCGAAATGGGATGTCAGGCTCATATACGTTCGTATTTGTAAAAATTCCCACACAGCTAAACTGCAATTGCTCAAACACCTTTGGGATCATCAAACATTTGTTCGGCATGGCGGTTTTTTAAGCCACTAAGGGCTAATTATAGCACCAGGCCTCGAGGTTGTAAAACTTGAGTACAGTCTCAGACTCATAATAAAGCGCAATGATTGGCTGCTTGCGAACACGTGTCCGCAAGCAGCCAATTATTGCGCTTTATTTTGAGTCTGAGAATGAACTCAAGTTTTATATCCTCGAGGCCAGGGCCCGAGGTTATAAACTTTTTTCGTGCTCAATTCAACTGAGCATGAAATTTCAATTGCTCATAAAAGGTCAAACGGTGAAAAACAAGGAGATTGTTATTGCTTTTTAAACTCTCAGCTGCTGTACTTATACTGCTAACTTTCCAATAAATGTTAAAATGCCAAAAATTGTTGTTGACATTTTAACATTTTGAGCAGGATAAATTTTATGCTCAGCTGAGTTGAGCATGAAGTTTTTTATAACCTCAGGGCCTGATCTAGAGGCCTAATGAGAATAACATTCTAGTCCTCCAAGAAATAAAATTATGTTGTGTTTAATCATTAGAATCGCGTCAAAGAGGCGATTCTAATGATAACACACAACATACCATTTTAGATGAAATAAAACTACATCTACATGTCTAAACATTCATATATATGGATCTTTGGAGTAATTGAAACAATTTTCTAGGAACGCAAGGGGGAGTTCAAATTACATAAGCATGTATGGTTAACAAGCCATCTGTATTCGAGCCATTGACATACATATTGATACACCATAATTATAGAACAGTAGATAGATAGATAGATAGATAGATAGATAGATAGATAGATAGATAGATAGATAGATAGATAGATAGATAGATAGATAGATAGACTAGGGACTTGTTATGATACAAATACTAAAATGCATAGCCAAAGATATTTCAAGCGTACATGTATCTTGTCGACTTCTCAAAGGAAGGAATGGAAAAAAAGATAAGTAAAGAAAACAAAATCCAACTCCGCTTACCTTACGCCTTCGACCATCCATTTTCACGATAATTACCAGGTGAACTTTTTCAGGAAACCCAGGAAACCCACCAAATCCTAATGTGAACCCCAAAAGTAGTGGGGGACCTCCAAGCAAATCTAAAACCCAGACAACAACAACACCAACGACAACGACGCCAAAGGTAAAACTTGATTAGTGTTAGGTATCGCACACCAAATCAGTTCAGTTTGATTATCGATTGGAAAACCTTATTTGATTGATTATTGATAGTACAGTCAGAAAAAAAATATGTATAGGCACTAGAACATGTGTATAGAGGCAAAGACGCCATTTTCTATCTCAATTGGTGATATTTTCTTATTCTTTTATAACATATATTCTAGTGGTGCTAATCGGAAGCGTCTTAGAGAAGCTTCAAATGAGTGCCCTCAACATATGTCTCGTAGAGAGATATGTTTAGTGGAGAAATGTGATCGTTTATCTTGGAACCTCTATTGTCTAGAGCTAGATTTCGAATAATTGAAAATAAAAAAAACGGTTATCGATATCTTCTGATTGTAATCTAAGTAACTAATTAAATACACATTATCATAATAGTAACTTGATCTGGCGTCTGTATCACGTCGAGTGGATTAGGTCATACCATCAGATCACCCGAGACGCGTAGCGTCGAGGATGATCCAATGGTATGGCCTCATCCACAAGACGTGATACTGTACGCCAGATCAAGTCACTATTATGATAAGTTTATTATATGCCTTTTTTCTGACATTCTTTCTGATTTTAAAACCTGTTTTGGTCTTTAATCTCGAAAAATTGCGGGAACGTTTGCCATAACGTTACGTTTCTTGACGTCACGTCAGCATGTTTTCCGTCTTTGGTTCCATGCTTGCAATTTACTTTACGTAACGTCGCCGCAAAAGCAGGTAGCCGACGTTAGCCTCGTTTTAAAGGATAGTGATATGGATTCAGAAAACCTCAATTCGTTGATCCGGCTTTCTGTATCAGATGGCCAGAAAACAGGCAGTTCTAAAGTCGTATCAGTGATAGGTATATAATAATCGTAATTATCATATGACGTCGCGCCTGAGGGTGAAATAACACCATGCAATAAAATCGATAAACCACTAGAGGTTTATAGATTTACGGGAAACGTTATGACGCCCATAACAACGTTGCGTACATAATGACAGAAGTATAACTTTTTTTACGGCAGAAATGAGATTTCAAAGTAATCTCAATGCCATATGATAAATAGAATCTAACATTCGTGCTCTTGTTTTATTGAATTTATTAAGCTCGTTGCGAAAAAGAGATAAAATGCTCGGCAAGCCTCGCATTTTATCTCTTTTCCCCAAATCGTTAAATAAATTCAATAAAACATGAGCTCTCATGTAAGATCCTCTATTTCCAAGTTACTTATAATTAATCGAATGTTTTGGTATATTGACACAATACAATCCTTTATATATGTCTCTGTTTCTGTTTCTTTTCAATGCCAGCCTTACAGCTGTTTAGTGCTTAAAGAGACTAGGCCTGTAACTATGAACATTTTTCGAAAAAAAAATCTTTTTAAGTCGTTTGTAAAAATAGAAATAAGTTATATTTCACAATAAATATGGTCAGTACAGCTGAAAACTGCAAGGAAAAGTGAATTATCTTATTAAAAGAGGTGTTTTTCTCTTATTGGTAATTATTTACGTCCCTCCAATAATTCTAGACAGTTGATTTTTAACATAAATGCGGTTGTTTTGATAGTGTTATTTTGTTAAGATTTACGAAAACGGTGAAATGTTTACCTGAACTTGAGTATTTTTACTGTATTCTTGAAAAATAGAAACTTAATTTCAAAAATTAAAAGATCAAAAGTTACAGACTATGCAGCTTTAAACGCGAAGGACAAAGGGTGCTCTAAAAATGCCACTGCGATTTGTTATACTTTATATATATTTCTCTTTATATATTTTTCTTAATGCCAGCCTTACAACTTTTCAATATTTATACGTGACGGACTAGGGTGGTCTAAAATGCCACTACGAATTATTATATAGTCTATATTTCTCTATATATGTTCTTCCCTAATTACAGCCTTACAGCTGCTCAGAGTTTAACTGTGAAGGAAAAGGGTGCTCTAAAAATATCTCAGCGACTTGTGTTGGCACAGGGAAATCCTGTCAGGTTAGTGTTATTATGTTTAAATTTGTTTTATCACATGACGTCGCTCGTCTGGGAGAGATATAACGCCATGTATTAAAAACGATTAAGCAATGCCGAGAACTACACTTAAGTCTGGTTTGTTATCTTAGCAGCAGAAGTGCTTTAGTCTGAAGTCTATCTCCAGTAAGTTGTTACTTATGTAATGACGTCCATAGCAACTAATCGTCGCACACACATGAATATAATAAAATCATATCATTTCACGCCAAATCATTGCGATTCAAAATTATACACGCTTTTGTTTGTTTGATTTGATTCTTTACGTCCCAGTACACTTTTTCCAGTTATGTCTGGACGGGTATTCCTGGGTTGAACCAGAACTAAGCAAGGATAAATGTGTCTTGCTCAAGGACACAACCCAGTGACACCGGTGCGAAAATAATAATACGTGTCTTCTGATGAACTGTGCTTCTGCTTTGATTTCATTTTAACTTGTTTTATACATTCGATGATTCATAAGCATTCATGATCCTCTTTTTAACCCTTTACATTATAGAGACGACTTTTGCAAACAGTGCAGACCCAGATCAGGCAGCTCTTGTAAAAGCTGCCTGATCAGGGTTCTACTCTGTTCGCTTATGGAAATTTGATTATCTGATCATGGACTTGACAAAAATTGCTTTGTTCTTTGTACCAACATTAACGTTTATTCAAATAATTATTCATAGTGGGTGGAGCCATGTAAGAATATTCATGAAAGAATATTAACCATTAACAAGTATAAAAATGGACCATTACCGGTGAGCCTCTGGCGTAGTGTATTCAGCTAAAGGTTGGCGTTGTTTATTATGCTTATGTCTATACGCTTTGGTATTTTTGATATGTTCCATTCTGACCATCTCTGACCATCTCACGTTGGTGCAATGAGGACAACGGATGCCAAAACCAGGCATCTTATAGACCCGGGAGTCGTAGCAAAGTGTATTCGACCTAATAATCCAGTATGTTCATTAAAGAGGGCTACTATTGGCCCGCCATCAAAACGCCGTTCCAATGGCGTTTCGCTGGCGGCCGGAAAATTGTGCGCTGACTGGGAAGTTCTGACAATCGCATACAGAGTACTATATAGGTTGGTTAGATATTATGATATGATTTGCAATCACTCCATCATTGATTCATTACTAACAGTATGCTATAAATCAAGTGATTTCGTATCGGCCCAGATACAGGTCCGATGACAGTTGTATTGGCCAGAAGAATGTACACACCTTTGAAAAAGTTATGCGCACATTGTGTCTGTTGGGACAAGAACTGATTTTCATGTTATTCTATTGTACAGCATACAAAATAATCTTGAAAAAAAAAAACAACTAAAAAGTGAAAACAAAAAAACTAACAACATATAAAAAGTCATTTAACCAGGTAGGGATCACACGGAATTCCGCGGCTAGCCTTTGTCGCGGAAGTCCGCGACTTTGCAACGAGTACCTACTTTTCCATTTTCCCAACTTATCTTAAGTGCTTGAAAACCAAAAGTTTCCTGGAATGTGTGCCGGTAACCAATCTTCTGATGACGTAAGATAAAGTTTACAGCCGGGTGATTTTGAAGCGAAGAGAAGGAAAACATGTGGTCAGAAGGAGCTGGAGACGCTGGTAAAGATGACAATATATTGCTGTTAAAATTCAATTTTTTCTAACAGGACAATAACGATTGCATAAAATACTGCCTTTAGCTTCAACTTAACTTCGAGTTGTTCAGGTTACTCGGCATTTATATGGAGTTACTCGGTATCAAAAACTTGCGATTTTCTTAGTTTTGAAACGAGAGTCACGGATATCCGTGACCTTGAAGTTTTCGATTGTAGCGGCTTCCCGTCACCTTGAACATTTTTGTAAAGGCTATGGATATCCGTGACTTTGATTTTTGGCAGGGAGCGGTTGTTGAGTTCAGGATGTGTACAGGTACATGATCTTACAACTTGCAATAATTGAATACTCGAGCATAGGTTACATAGACAACTCGGATTTCTTATTCGGGTCTGCGTTTCAAATTATGCACATGCATAGAGACTTATCAACTTACAATGGTGATCAGACCCATACTTAAACAATCGTACCAATTGCATATGCGAGCAGCGAAGGAGCATACATGTATTATTAAAAAGCATTTCGTCTGAGCCTTCGCTTCTCGCATTTACATACACACAGCAAGAGCAAAGCCTGATGATGCAGGTTCAGACCGATATCTAGGCGTCTTTCTCCCCACCCTGAACCCGTAGATATAAGAATTGAGCCAGTGCATGAGATTTCCAACAATGTGGTATGTGCAACCAGCAAAGCCTCAGATCAGCCTGCGCATACGCACAGTCTGATCAGAGCCTTTGCTTGTCGCTTGAATATTCTGAGTGTTAAGCTGCTGACTGAACATCATTTGGAGTTTCTAAGCTTAAAAAAGGCTGCACAGGCTTGTCTGAGTCTACCCTTGTCAAAATGCCACATTGTTGGAAATCACGTGTCACGGCTCAATTAATACTTTTCTCGAATAAGTTCTAAACACAGTGCGAATGTGTGTTACAAGTATAGGCTTTCGCAATAAACTGCCGGTGAGCCTTCGGATGCTCCTGGACATAAAACCACACAAAACATAAACCCACTCGGCCAGAACTGGTTATAGCCAAGGAACACGACCACAACCATTAAACAACAACAACAACAACAACAAACAATCGGCGTGGTGTATTCGACTTATACCAAGGGGTCCCGAGTTTGATCCTCTTCTCCACGTGAGTGTTACAGTATCGGATGAGACTTTAAGCTGTGGCCCTGCGCTTCTGGTCATACTAAAGTTAAACACAACAATAAACACTCTCAGCTAAGTACTATACCGGTACAGCTACGGAGCAGCCATAAGAAAAACTTCCGTGTTGTAGTGTTTAAGTCGCTCGCCTTGTACAAAACGGCAATGTACTGGCACAGACACGGAACAACACACCAAAAGCTTGGTTTCCGAGGGGGGGGGGGGGTACTCTCATGTTTTCTTCATACTTAGGCCCGGCCCCAGCATCTACCGTTCACCCCAAAAATATCACGAATTTCAGGCACCCAAAATAATATTTGAAAAATAAAATAAATATCCCCCATGCTGAACATTGATCTTAAGTAAAGACCCTGATATGCATAGAAATGACCCCTAAATATAGTCCAATTTTGTGATGACTCCTCAAAATATCCAACAAATCTTTATACCCAAAAATCATTTTTCTGAAAATCACAAAAATAATGAAATTCAAAACTTCGGACGCAAAAAATGACCCGAGCCTACGTGTATATGAAAATATCAAAGAACCCCCTGGGGACGACTCTGTTTTTGAAATTTTCTACCCTTGGTTGATGGAATCTTGAACTGGAAATGTATTTTATAGTATGGGTTTAAAGGGAGCGCAGTGGCTCAGTCAGTAGAGTGCTTGACTCGAGACCGAGGGTTCGAGCCTCACCAGCGTCACTGCCTTGTGTCCTTAAGCAAGAACATTAATCCTAGCTTAGTACTGGTTCAACCCAGGAAGACCCGTCCCTTTATAACTGAAATATTGTTGATGGGATGTAAAGAATCAAATCAAACAAAAAACAAACAAAAGGATGGGTTTAAAAGCTGTACACATGTATATTTTTCTATATGATTGTCTGCACTAAGAAGACAATTTCCACTGCGTTGTCCACACTGATTACATTAGATGGCATAGCTGAAGTTAAACAACCCAGTTTATTAAGCAGTCTAAGGGAAAATGGGCATAGTCAAGCATGAAAACTTATGCTACTGCGAATATCAGAATAAGTTTAAGCTCAATGTATGATGTCTGTTAAACAGACATGCATGATCGAATGCCTTTTATATACTCGACAAATTAGACCATTTTTAATTCCCTCAACGCAACCGACTTCCAAATCACTGAACTGCTGTGTACCCTGGATTTTGGCTATAAAAAGTTGAAGGCCTATAATATAAGAGATCAACATTTTATTGAGAACCTTAAAATCACATGACCTAGTTGGCCGTCGTGCTAACATAGCGTAAAAACCCTATAAAGATATTCTTCAGAACCGGATGGGACTTTGTATATTGTATTTGGGATATGGGTCCAAAAAATTGTTAAAAATAATGATGAATATAGCTTGGTTGAATTTGGCCTTCTTTGTGATAAATGTCAAATTTCTTTCCTAATACATTATATGAAATTTATCTTGATGTGTTTGTTATTGGTGAAGTGTAAAAGAAATCGATTATGACCTGGAAATACCACTATCACACACTGCAGACCAACCCATGGCACCGTGAGGAAGAGCCACAGAACATATAAAATGGCAAGACATGGATGAGACAATAAAAACAAAATCTTTCTCTTCAAGATGATTGGAACACGGGAAAGGACACACAGTAATGCATACCAAAACAAAGACAAACACAGAGGACCAAACACACACACAAACAGTGGGTAGTACATAAACAATTGATCAACAACAACATAACTATCTTGGACTTGTCCATAACGAATGGCACAGTAGACGGATGGCTGAGAATGGGTTTGCTTCCCCCTCTTGGGAGTTTTGCAGACATATCCTGTCTTGTAGAGAATTAAAAGCCGAGTCTTTTAAGAAATGTTTGCACTCTATGCATTGGGGCGTTAGTCTGTAAGAGCCTGTAACATATGTTACTTTATCAAATTAAGAAAAGGTAAATTGTAAGTTTGGGCTACAAATTAAAGACATTAAATATTTATTTTTAAAAGTCATTCATATAGTCTGCATACTGGATATCTTAACTACGTATGACAGGCATTTGAGCAAAATTGTGGCTTCCTAAGGTGTCATTTGCGTTACATAAATCAGATAACCCATTAAAATTTGCAAGTGTGGCTAACATCATTTACATTCACAATCTCTCTGTGTGTTTTCCAAAATGTTTTAACAATGTCAGGCTAGCTTATGCAATTAGCTAACAGAAAAATTAAAGTATTTTTCCCTATCTTAAATATTTTTTTTTGGAATTAGCAATTAAACAACCCTACCCAGTTTTAAGGTGAAAATTTGGTTTTAAAACTAGAGTAAAAATAGTTAATATAATTTCAGTCGATGATTATCTTTCATTGTTTGGAATTTATTCGCTTTTTGAAAAGACTCATAAATCTGATGGTTTGTTGCAAAATGTCTAATATCAGAGGCTGTAACATATGTTTCCTGATGTAATAAATGGGCAAGCTCATTGTCTTTACGTAAGATATGCCTAAAATGTTTTAATCTCCTCGAGGAAATTTTGCAGATACATTCCTGCTAGAAGTACAACTCAAGCTGCATTGAATAAAGAATGTTTGTTCTCTATTAGTTTGGGCGTTAGTCTGAAACAACCTGTTACATGCGTTACTATATCAAATAAAGAAAATGTAATATGAAAGTTTGGGCTAAAATTGTGAAAATACTTGCATGTTTAGGGACTTTAGGCTGGCTCGTATGATAAAGACTTATAGATCTGCAAGCTGTCACCAAGTTTTAAAGATTAGAGAGCGTTACATATGATACATGGCATAACGAGTGAGCAAGTGTCTTTCTGAAAGAATGAATATATTTTACCTGTTTCCCTATAAATCTGTTATCATTGGTGCCTGAACCTAAGAAATTATATTCAGTGCATGTTATCAAACTTATAGATATTTGTTACACATGTTATAAATAATCTTACTTTCATATATTTCTTAATATGTAAAATGCTAAAAAATATAGGGACACAAACAGAGAAAACTGTTTCACATTTGAACAGGGCAGTTTATAAATATTCAAAATCAATCATCATCTGAGCCTACTTCATACACAACATCCATCATTGTGTCTGCTTCAGTGTCATCATTATCATCGTAATAAGTAAAATCATCAAACAGTATTTTGACTTTAAAGCTAAGTAAGGGCCTGCTCCATCCCGATCCTCTTTGGAGTTGTGCAGACATATTACATCTTATATAACCATTCAAGGTGCATTGAATAAAAACTGTTTTCACTCTGTAAGTTGGGCCGTTAACCTCCAACAGCTTGTTACAATTGTTACTATATCAATTTGAGAATAAGAAAGAGCTACGTGCGTTAAAGGGCAAATTTGGCCTCCTCTGGAGCCAAAAACTGAAAGTTGTGTTATCTCCTTGTTATATCTTGATTTATATGTTTTAGGAGATGATGCATTGATAAGTTAGGGGTCTTTCATGCAAACCAAATATCTATGTGTCTTGATCCACATCTGAATTAAGGGTGAGGTTGGCGCCGTTAAACCGGTTTAAGCCCTCCAGTAAAATATTTTACTGACCGTTCCAAGGCGGTACTTCTTTTGTGGATCTTTTATGTTTTTGTTCTGTCTTGTGTTTGCTATGTTTTGTGCGCGTCTGTTCATATGTGCTTTGTGGTCACCTGCTGGGAAAGGGCTGACCTCTTGGCTCTCGTTTGTGGTGTCTTCTGTGAGTTTGTCACTTTCCCATTAGTATCCTGGGTCAGGTGTGGTACTTGATTGTATCGATTCCTGATCTTTGCACCATTACTTACTTTCATTAATTTCATGATATTGGTTTGTTAGAAGAATAACCAAAGTGTAATATCCAGGCTTTTATTTTACTTTAACCGTTGCTATGGTAACAAAAAAGGCGGACGAATTAGGCTAAAAATAGAGAAATTGCCATTTTGTGCCAAATTTAAGGCCTTTGGAAACCGATTTTTTAAGAATTAGGTATCAGCACAAGCGAATACTAAACAAACCTTTAAATACATTGTGTGCTGTAATAATCCTCACCATCTGATAAAATATCTATTTGGTATTTGCTTGTGCTCTATATTAATTCCTCTGTTACATGTCTTATATTTGCTCCAAAATGGCCATTTTCCTATTTTCAGCCTATTTTTGCGGACCATTCTTGTTACCATAGCAACCGTACTTGTCGAATCAATACCAGACTTTTACACTTTGGCTATTGTTCTAATAAACTAATTAGAAGAAACTTGTGAAAAGCAACTTCTATTTTTTTTCGTATCCATTTGAATGTTTGAGCTACAGAAAGAAGACATTCAAATTATCTAATAAATTGACATTTTTATAGTCTGCATACTGGATGTCTTTACTACATATTGAAGCTGCTTAGCATTAATACGACTAACTGTGGTGTTATGTGCGTTACATGAACCTAATTATAATTTAAAAGACATAATTGTGGCTATCGTCATTTAGTTAAACAACTACTATATCTTGGTTTAAAACTGTTTTATTAGATTTTACAAACATATACTCAATTGATGAATAGGAAAAACCAAGTTTGCTTTTCTATTTTAAATATATTGTCTTATACACAGCCCTACTCCCGGTTTTACCGAGAAGCAAATTGTGTTATTACCGTTTCAGTAAAACACATGAAAGAAGGCAAAGATCTGGAATCGATACAATCAAGTACCACACCTGGCCCAGCATACCAATAAGAAAGTAACAATCTCACAATAAGACATCACACACGAGAGCCAAGAGGTCAGCCCTTTCCTTGTAGGTAATCACAAGGCATCAATAAACAGACGCGCACGAAAGCATAACAAACACATGACAGAAATAACATGAATGATCCACAAAAGAAGTACCACCTTGGAACTGTCAGTAAAAATATTTTACTCGAGGGCTTAAACCAGCGTGTGGATATTTTACATGTTCTTAGTCTGTCTTGCTCATATATCTGCAAGCTGTCATCAAGTTTCTAAGATCAGGACATTTAATGTGTACTTATAAGTCTTTGGTGCCAAAACACTAGAAATTATAATCCTTTCAGATTATCAAGCCCATGGACTATTGTTACAGATGCTATCAATGACGTTTTGGACACATTTCTTAATACTGTGTATATAATGCTAAATATAGAGCCACAAATAGAAAAGATAGTTTTACACTTATACAAGCGAATACAATAAATGAAATGGTCCAAACTAATTCTCATTGATTTAACACTCATGTTAAACGTTTGTCATTGTCCGGGTCTGTGGTAATAATTATTATCACCCGCCTCCTTGCAACTAGTAGAATCATCACACAATATTTCAATCATTTACTGTATTGCAATTTTACCACCAGTCCACTCAAAATTGATGATTCATTATCAACTTTCCAATGTTGCCATTCATGGCTTGGAACATTCGGAAACTGATATGAATTCCTAATAGTTGGCTCTTTTTGAATATGTGTTTCAAGTGACACTCTGCAAGTAGGAGAAAGACTAAAGCTTTACAAGGAGGAAAACTATGCCATTAAAAGCAATGAGTACCTGGAATGATGTACCTTGATATTTCTGAGAAAAAAGAATCATAAATGTAGCCTTTCCATACATACAACAAACATATTTTCATCTAATAATGTCTCTGCACTTATTATCTTCCCCCAAGCATTCAAAAACTTATTTAAAGCCTTAGTACTTCTAAGGTGCTAAAAAGGAGGTAACTCTTTCCCTTCACAGCAGGTAAAGCAATGAAATGCAGGATGAACAGGGCGTAAATTAGACCCTTTCACATCAAGGATTCACTAAGTTTCTAAGATTAGAGCGCTTATTAAAGGATGTAACATATATAACTCGTCGTAATAAATGAGCAAGGGCATTGTCGTGACATCCTTTTTGATAATACAGTCAAAGGCAAGTGTTTTCAATTGATCATCAAATGAGGCACCTTATCAACTTGTTTACTCTGTATAAATCTTCCATAAGGCAAAATATAGAACTACTGGTTTTTCATTCTACACATAGTCCACTTTCCTTCTTTGAATGCAACAGATGATGATATGGCTGCAAAAACTGAGAAATCAGAGGTTTTACATTCTTTTAAGGCTTGCTTCAATGTACTGACAACAAACAACAACCAGTAGCAAGCATAATTGATAGCAAAGTCCAACTTCATGTTCTTTCTAATATACCAGATGATTTTCAAGGTGTAACAGAAATTGTTTCTGACTGTCTGCCAAAACCATCAAGAGTCAACATTGTAACTAAAGAAAACGTATTAAGTTCTTTAGGCGCAGCAAAATACTTTTGATCTAAGACCTGATGAATTAAGCACAAAAGGACTGGAAAGGTTCCATGGCAAATGATGCAAAGAAAAAGCAGCCAATCAAATTTCTGTTTGACCAATGTCAGAAATCTTAAAGTATTCTTAGAGGTACACGGTAGAGACATAGCTTTTGCAAAATAAGAGCAAGGTTATCTTTTGACTAGCACGGATGCAGAGGCAGTTGCAGTAAGATTGCTATTGCCACTTCACAGGAAGAGACATATACCAGAGTCTTACTCCATTGTATGCATATATGTAAAATGGCATTAAACCCATATTTAATCAGGTGTTTGATCCAATGACAATGACATGCTGTTTCTGCTTTTGAAGAATGCTAAGGATTCAAGTTATAGCTGAGTCAATTTATTTGACAGGCCACACATACAAAGAAAATTAATTCCTTTGATGGCAAAAGATGAGTATTACACGAAATGCTTATAAGTGATGTTTGTCACAATTACCAATTTTAAACGATAATCTTAATTAATGTAACACATATAACACCATTGGAAGCTGTATATTTGTTAAAAAAAACCTTCATGTGTATCAAAGGTATTCAGCATGCAAACTACACGAATAATTCAAACAAATAGATAGTTTTATGTCTTCTTTCTGTTTCTCAGACTTTCAATTCATTTATTCTAAAATTGATATGGTAACATACCTAACATACTGTTCCAGGTTAACCCCCTGGTTAATAGAGTGCAAACATCTCTTATTTGATTTAGCTTGAATTGTTCTTTAAGGTAAGTATATCTGCACAATTCCCAAAGGGGTGAAGTGGATAAGGATTGTACTCAGTTTGCAGTCCTAATACAATGCCATGATTCTACTGGTTGTGACGAAATGGGTGATTATTTTGCCATAGAAGCAGACACAATGATAGACATTGTGAGGTTGACTTGAATAAAGATTGTTTTTGAATATTTATATTTAATAGGAATATTTGTTAAATAGTGTCATTTAAATGTGAACTATTATTTTCTATTTTTATGTCTATATATTTTAGTATTATAGACATAAGGAAATATGTGATAAAAAAGATTATAAATACATGTAACATCTGTAACACAAGTCCATGGGCTTGTAATCAACAATGACAATAATTACTAAGACTAAGGCACCAGAGGCTATAGATTAATAGGAAAACACGTGAAAAATAGTATTATTTCTGAAATATCATCTCTTACTTCCAAGACAATTTCCTTGCTCATTAATTATGCCATGTAACATACGTTACATGCTTTGATAAGTACTCTGATCCTAATGTCAAACTTGCAAATCTAAGATTCTTTATTGCATAAGCATGACAGTCCCAAAAATGTAAGATATCCACCAGTGTCAAATATTTTCATATAATTTTCTTCAATAATAGATATCAAAATTGGATACTTAAAGTTTGGGGTAGAGTTGTTTAATAGCTCATATAAAACAATTTATTTGGGATAGAAAAGCAAACATTTGTTTCTTTCTATTAGTCGAATGAGTATTTTAGCTAACTAAGATTAAAACACTTGAAGAAATGCACAAATTGATTATAAAATTAAATGATGTTAGTCACGATTTCAATTTTCAAAGGAAAATTTAATCTATATAACGCATATAGCACCATTTGAAGCTGTTATTTTTTTAAAATGCTGTTTTTATGTAGCTTAGGCATCCAGCTTGCAAACTACACAAGAAATTAGAATAAATAGATAGCTTAATGCATTCTTTCTGTAGCTCAAACTTTTATTTTGCTTATTTCCTTAGTTTGTTACAGTAACATATGTAACAGGCTGTCAGAGACTAACGCCCTGGCGCACAGAGTGCAAACATCTTGTAAAAGATGCGGATTGATATTTTCTTCAAGATAGGATTTAGCTTGAAGTCTAATGATTCTGATTTTGAAATAGTAAATTTCCCATGTCTTGATGGAGATGTTCCTCGCTCACCTTCCTATGGTGTATATATTTCGCAACTTATTCGTTTTGCGAGAGTGTGTTCTAATATTGATGATTTCAACAACAGAACCCAATTTATGACTGCTAAGTTAATAAAACAAGATATCATAAAATTCGAAAAGCATTTTCTAAACTCTGCCACAGACACTCAGAGTTAATGGTTAAATACAACATTGGGTTAAAAGCTCTTCTGCATCAGGGCATATCAGTACCTATATTTTATGGGGATTTAGTTTATAAATTCAAAATAATTAGAAACCCTAATTTTCGTGATCAATTCAAAAAGATAATCAAACGTTATAAAAAAGATGGATATAACTTGGATATCATGCGACAGTCTGCATGCCTGGTTGCAAACCCAATCACGGGTTTAAGCCGTGGCTTCCTCTTCAATTGCACGCCGGTGGGTCAGGTCTCAGACTCAATGACGTCTCTGACGTAAAGCTTTAATCAGTGGGTTGGTGCCTGATGCTTGGCTGTAGCTGGGCCCACCGTGGCTCAACTTGAGGTTTTCTTGAGCTCTTACTATCTGAGAGTCGTGAGCCCTTTTCTCTTTTTCGTCATAGTGCGTTAATTTGAGTGCTTGTCTCTTCGATGATGCACTGTATTAGTTAAGTATCCTCCATGCGAGTTTAACATTTTTTGTGCTTCAACAACAGCAGAATCTAGGGCGACGATTTTGTTCCAGTAAAATGCATTTAAGCCCCCCCCCCCTCCCTCAGTGGCTTTGGCTGATGTCCGTTCTAAGGCGGTGGTTCTGTTGTAGTTGATCCATTGTTGATTATAACTGTCATTGTGAGATTCTGTAATTGTTCTATGTTTTTTTGTGCGTTACTTTGTGTGCATTCCAGTTTTGCAATCATCTCGATGGGGAAGAGAAAGCTGGTTGCTTTGCTTTGTTCGTCTTCCTGGTGTCTCGTGTTTGTTGTGTGGCTCTTTCTCATGATGCCACCAGTTTAACTGCAGTTTGTGATTGTTGTATTTCCTAATGATACTCACTTACTGTTATTGTTTTAGAACGGATATCAGCCTAAGCTATGGGGGACTTAAATGCACTTAATAGCCGCCAATTCTTCACCCTAGATTTTGTTGTTGTTAAAACGCAAAACTGTTTAGCTCGCATTTAGGCTTCCCAACTAATGCAATATATCACCACAGAGAAACTAAGATTGTTTTTCTACGAAAAAAATGTCTCCCCCTTTTAGGACTCAAAAAATCACAAAAATGTGTTACAAGAGGAATAATTTGAAAATATACATGTATGAGTTATGGTTCTTGTGAATTACACATCATCTGAATGCACATTGCAAATGTATGAAGTTTCCTTGAAACACCTCTAACGGTTATCAAGTTATAGAGCGGACATGAAACAGCATAACAAAAGATCAAAGGGAAATAACTCCAAAAATATCTAAAACAGAGTTACGGTTCTTGTGCATGACACATTGTCTAATTGTACTCTAGAATTGTATGAAGTTTCAATCAAATAGCTTTAACAGTGTTCAACTTACAGAGCGGACAAAAATTGCGATTAGTTATGTTATAAGGGGAATAATTTGAAGAATAAACATGCAAGAGTTATGGTTTTGTGCATGACACGTTGTCTGAATGTGCTTTACAAATATATGACGTTTCGTTGAAATATCTCCAAACAACGGTTACCAAGTTATAGAGGGGACACGAAATAGCATTGCAAATGATCAAAGGGAAATAACTCCAAAACACCCAAAGCAGAGTTATCGTTCTTGTACATGACGCATTGTCTCATTGTGCTCTAGAAGTGTATGAAGTTTTAACCAAATAGTTTTAACAGTGTTCAACTTACAGAGTGGACAAAATGCCCTTATTTATGTTACAAGGGGAATAATTTGATAAATAAACGTGCAAGAGTTATGATTCTTGTGCATGACACGTCGTCTGAATGTGCTTTACAAACGTATGAAATGTCGATGAAATATCTTTAACGGTAATCAAGTTATAGAGCGGACAGGGTTTTGACACGGACAGACAGACAGACAGACGCAAAGGGAAAAACAATATATCACCAGACCCATCCAGGGGGGCATAATAACACATTAAAAAATGAAACAAAGAAAATGGCGCATTTCTCACAGATGTAAGAGCTAAAGCAAACCTCAAGGTGAGCTAAGGTTGACGACGATACAACAAATATCATGCGTGCACAAACTTAAAATGGTAGATATTTACAAAGGATGTCATGAAATTCCGTGACCCTTATAAAGTACAAACAATAACTGCTCCCCAATGAGATATATTTAGCGTTTTTTAAAGTCACGGAAAACCGCTACCTTCCAAAAAATTCAATGTCACGGAAATCCGCGACAAAGGCTAGCCGCGGAATTCCGTGTGGTCCCTACCTGTTAACTCTTAACGTGCTGGGGATTTTGTCGTCTGCATTTTTTTCTTTACAATGCTTCACGAATACCATCGGAGTATAAAACAATTTGGATTCGGATGAGCCACGAAATTTTACCTGGCCTCACCTGGGTGAATTGCTTGCAAAGACAACCAGCAGAAAACATTAGCAGACGAAGATAAAGTAGCTCTCTAGAAGTACATGTACCTTCACTTCCAATTGACACCTAAGCATGTTAATTCTCAGAGAAATCAGGAAGTTTAACCATTAACGAACAAATCACGACCCCAGCAGACAACCTACTTATTATTTTTTTCTATCGAAAATAAGGCTAAATATTTAATCTGATAAGCAAATCATTCACATGTAATATCTAAAAGTAAGTGAGTATGATCAGGAAATACCACTATCACACACTGCAGACCAACCCACAGCACCGTGAGGAAGAGCCACAGAACATTTATAGTAACAATACATCTGTAAGCCAATAATAACAAAGCAACCAGCTTTCTCTTCGTTTTCAAGATGATTGCAAAACTAGAATGTAATGCAAAACAAATACAAACACAGAACTCCCACAAACAATGGGAAGTACATTAAACAATAGAGCAACAACAACAAAACCACCGCCTTAGAACGGACAGCAGCCTAAGCCACCGGGGGAGGGGCTTAAATGCATTTTACTAGCGCTAAATCTTCGCCCTAGATTCTGTTGTTGTTAAAACACAAAATGGTTTAGCTCGCATGGAGGCTTCCTAACTAATGCAATGTATCATCACAGAGAAACAATCAAATCAAACATACACATTATGATGATACAATGAAAAGGGCTCATGACTCACAGATAGTCAGAGCTAAACAAAAACATCATGTTGAGCTACGATAGGTCCAGCCAACGACAAGCATCAGTCACCAACCAACAGATTAAAGCTTTACGCCAGGGCCGTCATTAAGTCTGCAATTAAAGAGGAAACCATAGCTATCAACCGTGACTGGTTTCACAACCAGGCATGCAGACTGTCGCATAATATCCATGTAGTATCCCACTCTTTTATAACGTTTAAGTCTTATTTTATGCATTAACGCAACAATAACATTAGAAAAAGCCTGCTGCAATTTTTGTGTCACTGGAGGAGTGATGTGCTGTATCACAATTTTACAAACATCATCTGTAAATGCTTTAATTATTCTTTATTTTTGTCGTCTGTCGATTTTTCTTTCAAAGTTAACATTTTCGTAAAATTCTATCACGAATACCATCATGTAGCGTCAGTAGTTTGTATCCTGATCAAGCCCGATGTCCTACGGGGTCTGATCTGGATACAAACTATTTGCAAAGATGATCAACAGATCACTAAATATGCAACTGACATGTTAAAAGCTTACAAGGACCAGTTTTTATAATATAATGTAATTTTATTATTTCTGTTTAGATAACATCTGTTACCAGCAGCAATGGAACTGTGAAGTTCGATGCAGGCTGTGTCTCAACACCCTGCACTGATGCAACTACTGCAGATACAAAGAAACGATGTTGCAACACAGACCTTTGCAATCAAGAGAGTTTGTTGACGACGCAGCCTAGTCAGGGTAATGGGGCGATATACTGGTCGCCCTGTACACTTGTACTTGTCACGACACAAGCCATAGCATCTGTTTTGTTAAAATGAGTAACTCTGTTCATGTGTTGTGATGTAACAGCTGATCTTGGCTCAAAATTACAATGCCCCCTTAAAGTTAAGTATTGATTTAGAAATTTCATAAATTACCACTATCCATGCTGTGAATATGGTCAAAATGTAACTTTGATCTACAGAATGCATGAACACTTTGATTTTAATACATCTGAAACGTTACTTTTCGTATCCTAGAAATCAACATTTAACTAAGGTCATCCTTAACTTTAAGGAGGCATTGTAATTTTGGACCCCGATAAGTTGTTGATTTACTCATACTTTGAATTCTTTTAACTCTTTGCACTTATCACAAAAATCATATGTGCTGGCTTATAATGAATGTCTAACTGTTACGGATCAAAGAGCAAACTCTGGGTCTACACCAGTCACCGAGCTTCGCCTCAGTAAATAGTGTAACCTATGCAAAGGAAAATCCAACAAAGGCTGTCCTGGACCATGAACTTAGAATATATGAAGCTTTATGGCTGATATTGTTATGACTGTGTCCTATCAGTGCTTTGTGGATTTTCTAAAGGGTAGTCTGTGACCTCTGATTGTCGTATTTCCTGTTCATATTTATTTTCCTGTTCCTTATAATTCTGAAAAATCAAAAAGTGCCTTGTCATTCATACAATTGGGCATCGACGTGATAAAACCTGCTTTCCAGGCTTGCGAACAACAAAGGTGTTGAGCAGCCTGCGCATTCGCGCAATCTGATCAGTACCTTTAAAATTCGCTAAATAGAAAGTATCATATCTAAACTTGCTACGAGCGAAATTTCAATTTTCTAGCTAGTCTCTGTAGCTGGGCAGGCTGGTTTGGATATGACCTGGTCGGAAACCCCGAAGACAGGTTTTCTCGCGACTAGGCTCATATGATGGACTCTTGATTACTCAATTCCCGCTAATTCAAAGTAAATGCTTTAGTCAAAGTATTTTCGGAATACATAAGTTTCAGCTCAGAGAGAGTTTTTCAGATTTTTTTAATTTTACATATTTTAAAGCTGCATAGTCTGTAACTTTTGATCTTTTAATTTTTGAAATTATGTTTCTATTTTTCAAGAACACAGTAAAAAACTAAAATTCAGGTATACATTTTACCAATTTCGTAAAACTTTACAAATTATCAGTATCAAAAGTTAAAACTTGACTGTCTATAATTATTGGAGGGACGCAAATAATAATCAATAGGAGAAAAGCACCTGTTTTTATAAGATAATTCACATTTCCATGCAGTTTTAAGCTATAGTGAACAGATTTATTGTGAAAACATAACTTAATTCTGCTTTTACAAATGATTTAAAAAGAAAATATTTTTTTTTCGAAAAATGTTCATAGTTGCAGACTTAGTCTCTTTAAAAATTTAAGTTGGTACCAAAAAGAAGTGCCTGAAAGATGATGTACACTAAAATAGCCGTCTTGAGATGTCATTTTAAGTACCTTTTGATAGCAAATAAAATAAACAAGTTTTGATAAATTAAGTGTTTTTGTCTTCGACAGAAAAGGTTGAAATTGATAATTTTTAGGATAATTATATTCTTTATTGAGACACACTTGTTAACTGAAAACTGATTATATGGACTTTGAGTAAGACAGAGTCGATTGTAGCATATATTTTTTCATCAAAGAATTTTTAGACATTTTTATGTTTTGACATATTCAGGATGATTTACTATTCTATGGTATGTGATAATGGCCTTGTCATAAGAAAACCTAGTTTTGTTTTCTTGCGAACAACAAAGACACATATCAGCCTGCGCACTGGTGCAGCCTAATCAGCGCCTTTATTATATGCTCGCTCTATGGCAGACATATAAGCTAAACATGCTCTATGCGAAATTTCATTGTTCCATCTAGTCTTTGTAGCTAAGCAAGCTGAATTGGGTTTTGTCCGATCGCAAGTCCCCAAGATGGGTTTTCTCGAAACAAGGCCCATATAACAGTTTCTATAGAATCTCGATTTTTCTGACTTATCTTTTATTGTACATTGCATTGTTTTGCTTTGCCTAATAAATGTTTTATACACAAGCTACTTGTTGTTTAACTAAGTCAATTCATTTTTCACGAAAACAAGCCCATTCAAAGAACTTCCTCTCGTTCCCCTATGCTATACTTATACTAGAACATACTCTCACAAAACGATTAAGAAGACCCTGTTTACTTTTTATAAGGTCAGGAGAAAGCATATTCTTGCACACTGGATAAGGATATCTGAGATTTTATCCTGGGATAGAAAATTTTATCTTACCCATACTATCTTACACAGGACGTCAAGTAACGTCATCATGTGAAATTGCATCTTAACATATTCAGAGACTTCTGGAAGCTTATTTTAAAATAAATAAATAAATATAAACAGTGGTGAGCAAGAAAAAAATAATCCATTATTCGTGTGAGGATAGGATAGAAAAATCTGTCCCTCGGGATCACCGTTTGTCATCACTCGGCAAGCCTCGTGATACCAAACGGCGATCCTCGGGACGGATTTTCTATCCTACCCTCACACTCATGATAGATTCTTATAGCCCATCCAAAAATCGAGAATAAATCAAATCTGATCAGTAGCGACTGACCAACAGAAAACAAACAGATCATCAGACACACAAATGACTCAGGTGACAATTTTGACTGTTTATAAGATCAGGGGAAAGTATCATGGGCGGATCCAGAGGGGGGACAGGGGGTCAGGACCCCCCTGAAAAATCACACAAATATAGGGTTTCTTAGCGATACTGGTCCTGATTCCCCGAAAAATCACAAAACTACCAAGCCAGTGTTCAATGTTGGGCCATCATCGGCACGCCAGCGAAACGCCATATTAAATGGCGTTTCACTGGCGGGCCGATGATGGCCCGCTTAAAGTGGTATTTGGATCCAACCTCCTCTCATCAACTAAAAACACAAAAGAACAACAACAACAACAACAACAAAAACGTCAAAATTGCAAAGTTTGACCCCCTCTGACAAAACCTTCTGGATCTGCGCATGAGTATTGTCCCTCCCAAAATGTATCGAATCTGATCTATAGGTCAAGGGATACAGTTACAGACTCACTGACAAATAGAGGAACATACACACAAATAACCATTGTGACCATTTTGGCTGGTCTATAGAATTTGAACAATATTGGTAGAGGGTCACCATAGGATCATGTTGGATTTTTCTTTTGAAAATTCAGCCTAGATTTTTTGTCAAGATCTTTTTAAAAGTTTTTATCTTCTAGTGTCTCCTACCTTTTCAAATATTTTGGACCCAGATTAGGCACAATGCAATACTTGGATTGATTTGGATCTCAACTGTTCAACACCTGAAAGAAATTTTCGAAAACAATGATGACAGGAGATGACAATAAAGCCTAAAAGTTAACAAGCATGCAAATAATTAAAGCTTTGTCTATCGACACACAATATACACATAGGAATAACTTCTCAAATCCACTATTGGCCATGTTTTGGATGAAGAGCAATCTCAGCAGATGGTGACCCAAGGACATTTGGTGCACATTTATTTTCAGGTATTCTTTGACTTTTCGCTTACTGTAAAGGCGGCGCCTCATGAATGCGTAATTAGGACTGGTCAACCTTAGACATAGGTAAAAGCTGAAAATGAGGCATGGTTTTATTCAAAAGTAACTTATCATCTTGCACCATTGTCTCAGTATAGACGTAAACCACATTATTTAGTCCTTAAAACGCCAGCAAAATAACTGCATCTGAAAATGTCTATTTAACATAAGCATAGAGGCAAACATTGTGGACCCAGATCAGACTGCTCCTACAGGAGCAGTCTGATCTAGGTCCACAATGTTTGTCTATGAGGCTTCAAATATTTTAGTGGACGACAAAAGCATACATTTTGTGATTATGCGCTTTAAGGGTTAATAAATGAGAGTTCAGTGTGTATACGGTTAGGATTTTCATGAAATGCAAGCACGTTTGCGAGGCCTAATATTGCTTATTAACTCTATACCAAATTATAAATAAAACCTGATTTTCCTTACTTAGCAGATGAAATAGCCAAACCACGCTCAGATATGAATATTAAAGTTGCCGCCTTTACAGTAAGCGAAAAGTCAAGTAATACACATAGGAATAACTTGCTGATATCAATCCCACTATTGGCCATGTTTTGGATGAAGAGCAATCTCAGCAGATGGTGACCCAAGGACATTTGGTGCACATTTATTTTCGAGTAAGCCTAGTTATTCTTGAAAATAAAAATTCAGTCCAAAAATTGGCCCAACCCCCTGGCTGGCCTGTTTTGTTGACGGTTCAAAAGGCCTCGCATTTTATCTCTTTTTCCCCAACTCGTTTAATAAATTCAATATAACAAGAGCACTCATGTTTTATCCCCTTTATAAAAAAGCTTTATGCCACTGATATTGACTTTCCACAACTAGAGATGGAATATCTTGAAAGATTCTAGTTATCTGTAGTTTCTTTTTTTAAAAAAAATAGCTAAGCAATAAAGGACTAATTTGTGTGTACTGAGTACTGGTAAATGCACAGGATCAGTATTGATATATGACTGCTTCAAATCACCTTAAATGTTTGACAAGGCCACACAACGATAATTCTAGCAAACGTGTATGTTTTGAAATACGAAGTGAATATGCCATTATCATGCTTTTATTTGAGGGTAACCATGGCTATTTCTAAGATTTCTCCTGAGGTGTTCAACACGGCGTCATTTTCTCTGACAAAACATGTTTCTTGTAGGAAGCAAAAGCTTTGACTTAATACAGGCTTTGGCAACATAAATTCACGATAAGACTCACAAAACTGACTAAATAACCATACGTAAAAAATGCGAAAAATCTGCATTCTGCAGAATTTTGTCCGATAGGATTGAAATTTAAAAAAAAATCTATTTTATTCGTTTTATTTTTCTAGACATTTTATGATTATAACCAACCCAAGCTATGAGTTTCATAGGTTCACAAGGCCTTTGTAACAGAGGAAAATCATCAAAGTGATTTGCTTAAAATATACTCAAAAGGTGAAATGGGGGTATGGACATTTTGATTTCTTAATCTGAAATACAAGTCTGGTACATATAAAACATGTACATAATCAAAATTACCAGATCAAATTCGGTCAAAATCACAAAAAAATATAAAGCCGGTTATATTTCAATTTTAAAAATTAAAAAAAATGAAATTTAATAACAAAAAAAAGATAAAAAGATAAACATTTCACAACAGATATTGAGTATTACCAGGAAATGCCACAATCAGACAATACATGGCAACGTGAGAAAAAGACACACTACACTAACAGTCACATGACACGAAAAGGTAATCAAAGAAAAACAAACAGCTCTCTCTCTCTCTCTTCCCCAGCAAGATGATGGTGAAAATAGAATTGACACTAAGTATTACTTGACTTTTAGCTTACTGTAAAGGCGGCGCCTTATGAATGCGTAATTAGGACTAGTCAACTTAAGGCATAGGTACAAGCTAAAGAGGAGGCGTGGTTTTATTCAAAAAGTAACTGTATCATCTTGTGCCACCACCTCAGTCATTATTTAGTCCATAAAACGCCTGCAAAATAACTGCATCTGAAAATGTCTATTTAACATAAGCAGGGAGGCAAACATTGTGGACCCAGATCAGACTGCTCCTACAGGAGCAGTCTGATCTGGATCCACACTGTTTATCTATAAGGCTTCAAATAGTTAAGTGGACGACAAAAACATACATTTTGTGATTATGCGCTTAAAGGGTTAATAAATGTGAGTTCAGTGTGTATACGATTAGGATTTTCACGAAATGCACACACGTTTGCGCGGCTCAAAAAGCTTACTAACTTTTTACCAAATTATAAATAAAACCTGATTTCCCTTCCTTAGCAGATGAAAAAGCCGATCCACACCCAGATATGAATATTAAAGTTGCCGCCTTTACAGTAAGCGAAAAGTCAAGTAATACTGTAAAACAAAACAAGGACCAAACACAACAATGGTAGCAACAATAAACAATTGATCAACAACAACACAACCACACCTTAGAATGGTCAACAACCAAAGTCATGGGTGGGGGGGGGGGGTAGATTAATTCAACTGGCCAAACTATCGCCCTAGATTCTGCAGGTGTTTTAAAAACAACACATGAAAAAAGAACACAGATAAAATAAGTAACACACATTTATGCAAATTTGCAATTTAAGTAAAGCTCTTATTCACGATGCTGTGGGTTGGTCTGCAATGTGCAATTATAGGGATCACGCATGTTTTTTCATGCATTAACAATTGCCGGGTCCCAAGGAAGCTGTTTGAACCCGAAGATGTTAGGCCGAGTGTTCAAACATCTTCCGAGGGATCCGGCAAGTGTTAATGCAATGAAACAAACATGTGTGATCGTTTATTCTTGCATTATTTTATCTTATTTCAGCATAATCCGCGCTGAAAACGTCGCTTATACATTAAATATTCATTTTCTTACACTTTATTTCTTAAAACATAATGGCGTCAGTGTCAAACTTTCGAACGTCATTACGTCGGCACAACGTCATATGTATGCGTGCAACGTTTTCGCGAACGAAAGCATCGGCGAAATGATCAGTTACGGCCGCAGCGCTTTCTCGTGTAACGTCATGCATACAAATCGGGGCCAAGTTAAGGCTTTTTCAAGTAAAAGCCATGTTCAAACAGCACGTGAATCTCATGATTTGAACATGGATTTTGCAGCTTCGAACAGCTTCGCGTAACCAACTCCCATGCAAGAATGTGGTATTTCCTGGTCATACTCACTTGCTTGTTTGAGACTATTGTACTTGTGCCATATCGTGTTTGACGTCGAAATGTCATGACGTCGTGACAATGTTGTTGTAACAGCGAAACGCAAAATAAAAATAAGCAGAACATAACTTTGGTTTGTAGGCTTTATATCCCAGAGGAAGGGGTTGAGATGGGGTCGTATAGCATAATTTGTCGTCTCTTTTGGAAAGGATTTACTGGTTATATTATGATTTCAGAATGGACGGTTTTACGCTTGTCATGGGGTTAATCACGAGTGCACATAGTTTCGATTGGATCTGAATAGTTGTCAATTCGCCTGCCTTTGTTACTGTCTTCAAGTTTTAAGAAGTAAGATTGAGAAGCATGGAACGGGCTATTTCACTTAAATCTCAAGTAACTGTCTTTAAGAAGATGAAACCATGCTCCAGCCGTACACATGCAATATATATTCTTTGACTTTTCGCTTACTGTAAAGGCGCCGCCTCATGAACGCGTAATTAGGACTGGTCAACCTTAGACATAGGTAAAAGCTGAAAATGAGACGTGGTTTTATTAAAAAGTAACTGTATCATCTTGCACCATTATCTCAGTATAGACGCAGACCACATTATTTAGTCCTTAAAATGCCAGCAAAATAACTGCATCTGAAAATGTCTATTTAACATAAGCATAGAGGCAAACATTGTGGACCCAGATCAGACTGCTCATACAGGAGCAGTCTGATCTGGGTCCACACTGTTTGTCTATGAGGCTTCAAATAGTTTAGTGGACGACAAAAAACATACATTTTGTGATTATGCGCTTGAAGGGTTAATAAATGTGAGTTCAGTGTGTAAACGGTTAGGATTTTCATGAAATGAACGCACGTTTGCGAGGCCTAAAAAGCTTATTAACTCTTTACCAATTATAAATAAAACCTGATTTCCCTTCCTTAGCAAATGAAATAGCCGAACCACGCCCTCATATGAATATTAAAGTTGCCGCCTTTACAGTAAGCGAGAAGTCCATTAATACAAAAGTTGAGTATTAACAGGAAATGTCACAATCACAGACCAGCCCACATTACCACGAGAAACAATTGAAGCTAAGCATGTTCGGATCCAGAGGAGGAACAGGGGGTCCGGACCCCCCTCCCCTGGAAAATTTCAAAAATATAGGGTTTCTTAGCAATACTGGTCCGGATCCCTTAAAAACACAAAGCTACCATGCCAGCATATAGTGGTATTTTGATTCTTCCTTCCCTCATCAAACTAACAAAAAAAAGTTGTCAAATTTGCCCCCCTCTGACAAAACTTTCTGGATCCGCGCATGCTAAGCAACCAGCTCTCTCTTCTTCAACATTCTGATTGCAAACAAAACTACATTGTGTACTATATTTAAGAAATAGATCAGCTCCAGCAGTGAATTGTTGAGTAATTATTCACTGTTTGGAGGTCAGTTGTAAAGAAGATCAAATAACTGACCGACAAACAGTGAATTATTACTCAACAATTCACGCACTCGAGCTGATCTATTTCGATTCTAACACACAGTAAACGATGAAAAAAAAAAATTCGAAGCCTTCAGCTTCTTCCTACTATCCGCCATTGCACTGAGGAACTCCCGCCAATTCTTAGACTGTAACTGTAACTGTAACGTCTTTCAAGCGTAAAAACGACGTTACACCGTATAACGCCATGAATTTCGCCATTTTCTAGTGACGTCAGCTATCACACACTTTAGCAGTGAATTATTGTGCGATATATCACAGTTTGTTACCGTTGGCTCTAAAGGCGAGGTGTGTTAGAATACAACACAAGGACCAAACACTAAACCCCTACACACAATGGGAGCAGCAATAAACAATTACAGAATCACCACCTTAGAACTGACGGCAGCTGATGCCACAATCACAGAAATAGCAGATCGATGTCGAATGTTTCGATAAATATAGGATCTTACATGGGTGCTTATGTTTTATTGAATTTATCAAACGAGTTGGGACCAAGCGATAAAATACGAGGCTTTTTGCAACGAGTTTATTAATTGTTACTGTTAATGTTCTGCGGCTCTTCCTCGCTGTGCCGTGGGTTGGTCTGTGTGTGATTATGGTATTTCCTGATCATACTCTTTTACTTTTTAATAATTCAATAATACAGGAGCCAGAATGTTAGATTCTAGTTATCATATGATATGACATTAAAGTTTCCTAAAAAGTCGCATTTGTGGCAGAAAACGTCAATATTTTACCACATTTTATGCATTGTTATAATGGACGTCAATACGTTACGTTACTAAATCTGTAAACCACTTGTCATGCTAGTGGTTTATCGATTTTATTGCATGGCGTTATTTTACTCCCACCGCGACTTCATGAGATAAATGGCATTGTTATATGACTGGAGAGAATCCTGTTTCTTGATTGGCTCAATTTGTCACTATAAATCTCTACGTCTACCTGAAAACTGGTTTAAACTGGCCAACAAGTTAATATTGTATTTAAAACCAGCTCAAGTTAGTTTCCAGAAGTTAATATTTTGACACTTCTCTAATATCACCCTCTAGAGAGCTAAAATAGAACAATGAATATAAAACAAGCATGTGCTGCATGAAATTGCCATGATTTGCTGTTTCACATCCGACAGTAAGCTAAAGACTTTCAAGAATTTTTACAACTGTTTTGTTTTGTTTTGTTTTGTTTGTTCATTTATCTTTTATTTGAATAAACAAAATGTAAAAAAAAGTTGTATGGTTAAATTTTACATTCCACATTCAGAAAATTAATATCCATTTCAAAATGCAAAATACTTCATTAAAATATTTTAAAAAAAGGTGATAAAACTTGTGTGAAAGTCCCATGATTGAAGGTTGAACTTGACTTCAAAAAAGTGAAAATAGAAAATTTTCATTCTTAGTCGAAAAGTCATATACGTAACAAACAGATATTGACTTCAATTTCAGTAGACATGAGCTTTTATTTACCCTTAAAAGTGGTATTCATCTCGGCCTAGCAGCCTCGATGAAGGGTAGATAAATCCTCATGTCTACGTTATTGAAATCAATAATTGTATATTGTTATATGACTGGGGAGAATCCTGTTTCCTGATTGGCTCTATTTGTCTTTATAAATCTCTATGTCTACCTGAAAACTGGCCTAAACTGGCCTACAAGTTAATATTGCATGAGCTCAAACTAGTTTCCAGAAGTTAATATTTTTGACACTTTTCTAATATCACCCTCTAAAACTAGCATGTGCTGCATGAAATTGACATGACCCCAACAGGTAAACTTTCATGAATTTTAACAACTGTTTTGTTTTGTTTGTTCATTTGTCTTTGTTTAAATAAACAAAATGTAAAAAAGGCTTTATGATTAAATTTTACATACCACATTCAGAGAAAAAAAACTATATACATTTCAAAATGCAAAATACGACATTAAAATATTTTAATAACAGTTGATAAAACTAGTGAGAAAGAACTTAGTTTGAAGGTTTAACATGACTTCAACAACAATAGTGAAAGGTGAAAAGTTTCATTCTTATTTGAAAAGTTATATAACAGCAATTGTTATATGACTGGAGAGAATCCTGTCTCCTGATTGACCCAATTTGTCTTCATAAATCTCTATGTCTACCTGGAAACTGGTCTAAACCGGTCCACAAGTTAATATCGCATGAATACCAGCTCCAACTAGTTTCCAGAAGTTAATATTCTTGACACTTCTGCAATATTACCCTCTAGAGAGCTAAAAATAGCATGATGAGTGCGAAACTAGCATGTGCTGCATGAAATTGACATGATTTACTGTTTCACCTCCCAACAGGTAAATTAAAGACTTTCATGAATTTTTACAACAGTTTTGATTTATTTTGCATGCTTATTTATCTTTGTTTGAATAAACAAACTGTAAAAACAGTTTTATGATAAATTTTTATATTCCCCATTAAGAGAAATAATAATATTAATAACAGTTGCTAAAGCTTGTGAGAAAGTCTTTAGATTTCTTATATTAAAGGTTGAACATGTCTTTAACAACAAAAGTGAAAGTAGGACAATTTCATTCTTAAATGATGTCATATAACAAAACAGTTATTGACTTCAATTTCGGTATACATGAGGATTTATCTATCCTTAAAAGTGATATTCACCTCGGCCAAGTGGCCTCGGTGAATTATAACTTTTTGGGGTAGATAAATCATCATGTCTACCTCATTGAAGTCAATAACTGTATATTTTTACATTCCTAGTAAAATTGCCGTTGGCACTCGGTAATATTTCCCATTTGACTGAATCCATATTGGCACAGTCACATGACGATGCCAAAATCCATACTGAGGCATCAATATGGATCTTTGGCACTGTCTCATTGTGATGTCGTATAGATAGCGTTGTCGAACTGCAAATTTCAGTCTTCGCAAATTTCACACTGAAAAATTGGTACCAATTCCCAACAGCGCGTGAAAAATTGGTACCAATACGGCACATATTTCGTTCCAATAATTCATATTATGTGAAAAATGCGCACATAGAAAAATTATATGTAGCATACATGCGTATTCTTCACATTATTTAAAATATCCCCCAAATTTGCTACATTTTGCATTTGATTTCATATCTTCCGATGCATTGCATTATTCTATAACTGGTGCAGTTCTAACAGGTCACAGGTAAATTTCATATGTTTTACAGTTGAAACATCTGGGAGGGGAGTTATTATATTCAATGCAAATCAATTATATGAGCTATTTCTGTTTCTATAGAGTCCATGCTTCATATCCGCCAGCTTGCGTCCATGCAGATACAGAAACAAACACTAGTCTTTTAATTTTGGATTGAGAATCTTTGGAGATTTTTCAATCATTGCGGGAAGATTTTCATTCATTGTAGCAAAAACATAAGCTCTGATCCACCTGTGTAGTTACAGTGTCTTTTGGCATATGCAAAAACAATATTTTCTCATGATGCGGCTTGTATGTAGCTAAAGGAGAGCTAGATTCAGCTTTCCCTCAATTTCATTTGTCTTATTTCATTTAACTTTGGATGGAAATTTTGCTCACATTGTGGTCATAGGATGTTTGCCGTACGTCAGTCCGTCCTGGCAGCCACCAGTCAGTCCTTCTCTCTGCCCCCACAGGTTTAATCGGTCCCCTTTCAGAGTTGTTAAAAATTTCTACTTTATAAAGAAATCTGGTTGTATTGGCAACTAAAAGGAAACACTCTAAAATCTTGTCAAAGACTTCTGGTCAGATGTCAAAATAATTTGGGTCAATTGGTCCTTGGGACGCCCTCTACCAAAATTGTTTGATACTCAAATTATAATGATTGGTTTAAAAATATGACCATCAGGTCGTTTTTTCTGTGTCAAAATTGGGACACTTCTTTTTATCTGAAATCACAAGCCCTAGTAAGGGAGACAGCACTTCTTGTCTGAAATCACTTGATCTATAGCCTTGATATTTGGTATGTAGCATCAGCTAGTGGAACTCTACCATGTTTGTTCACAATATGACCATGGGGCCAAAAATGGCCCACCCAGAGTGTCAACATCCTGTTAATTTTGTCAACATCATTAATGTACCATTTTCCATGTAAAGCCCTATAATAAAACTGCTGACCTACAAAATATCATAGCTTGGATTTA
This sequence comes from Loripinus fragilis, assembly GCA_964019695.1. Lineage (NCBI taxonomy): Eukaryota > Metazoa > Mollusca > Bivalvia > Lucinida > Lucinidae > Loripinus > Loripinus fragilis. Next base: position 117,353,139 of record OZ026516.1, read on the forward strand.
TATGGAGCTATTATCCTTATGAACAGTCATTCTCAGGCGAGCGACCCCTGGCCCAAAAGCCCTCTTGTTTCTTTATAATGAATGGTGTTCCTGAGAGAAATTTTGATTTGGCCTGTGTCATCTGTTACAAAATCATGTCCACTCTGTCATTCAAAATTATGAAGGAAAACACTCAAAAGGTAAGTAGAATATTTCACAAATTGGTTTTGTGGTGCTTAGGGACCTATTGAATTTCGGCATCCAGTTATTCTTTAAAAAAACAACAGCATTCTAATATTGTTTTGAAGAATTTCTAACGTATTATTTCCAGTGCTTGATAAGAACTTTTTTTTCATTGTCTTACATCATCAGATTGTGTTTCAACGCACATATTTCGCTTTACTGTTGATAAAATCATTCAAAAATAGTAAGTGAGTATGATCAGGAAATACCACAATCACAAACTGCAGACAACCCCGTGACACCGCGAGGAAGAGCCGCTCAACCATCACAAGACACCAGGAAGACAAATTAAGCAAAGCAATCAGCTCTCTCTTCCCCATCAAGATGATTGCAATACTAGAATGGACATAAAGTAACGTACAACAAAACATAGAACAATTACAGACTCCCACAATGGGAGTAACAATAAACAAAAAGTCAACAACAACAGAACCACCGCCTTAGAACGGACAGCAGCCTAAGCCACCGGGGGCTTAAATGCATTTTACTGGTACCAAATCTTCGCCCTAGATTCTGCTGTTGTTGAAGTACAAGAAATGTTCAGCTCGCATGGAGGCCATCTAACTAATGCAATGTATCATCATGGAAAACACTCTAATCAAATTAACACTCCATGATGAAACAAAGAAAAGTGGCTCATGACTCACAGATAGTCAGGACTAAAGAAAACCTCAAGTTGAGCCACGGTGGGACCAGCTACAGATAAGCATCAGGCACCAACCCACCGATTAAAGTTTTACGTCAGAGCCGTCATAGAGTCTGAGGCCTGACCTACCGTCGTGCAATTAAAGAGGAAACCATAGCTTTAAACCGTGATTGGGTTTAAAACTAGGCATGCAGACTGTCGCATGATATCCAAATTATATCCAACCCTTATATAACGTTTTACTATCTTTTTGAATTGATCACTAAAATTAGGTTTTCCAACAATTCGTTTGAATTTATAGACTAAATCACCATAAAATATAGGTTCTGATATACCTTGTTGCAGAAGAGTTTTTAACCCAATGTTGTATTTAACAATTAACTCTGAGTGTCTGTAGTAGAATTTAGAAAATGCTTTTCGAATTTTATGATATCTATAACCTTGTTTTAATAATTTAGCAGTTAAAAATAAGTTTCTGTTGTTGAAGGTATCAACATTAGAGCACACTCTAGCAAAACGAATAAGCTGAGAAATATATACACCATAGGAAGGAGAGCGAGGAACATCTCCATCAAGAAATGGGAAATTTACTATTTCAAAATTAAAATCATCCCGTTTATCATAAATTTTAGAAGAAACTATGCCATTTATATTGACAAATTCAAGTCCAAAAATGGAGCTTCAGTATCAGAATAATTCGCCTTATTTAACTGAAGTTCAGTGGGATATATCTGACCTACCATTTGTTCAAAATAAGGAGTATCAATATTAAGTAAGTCATCTAAATATCTGGAGGTAGAGTTAAAAGCTTCAATAATATCAGCTTGATTATTGTCTGACAGAGATAACATAAAGTCTCTCTCATAACAAAACAAAAACAAATCTGCTACAAGAGGAGCACAATTAGTACCCATTGGAATACCGACAATTTGTCTATATAATTTAGAGCCAAATCTTATGTATATATATTGTCCAAAAAATAAGGAGCGCATCACACATTTTCTGACATGACCACAATTTATATCGTTTAGGTTGTTCAGAAGTAAAAAAGGCATTTTATCATTACAAGCCAAATAAAGTGAGCCCTCTCTGTTAAATGTTTGTTCAATTAATTCTGTTAGTTTATTTTTTATTAGATTATGAGGCAATGTAGTATAGAGAGTAAAGAAATCAGATGTAGACAAACCAGATGCTAGAAAACCTCTAGACTTCAATTTGTTAAGAATTTCACCTGAATTTTTAATAGACCAAAATAATTTTTTACCATTTCTTTCATAAACTGTTGTTCAATATTTAATGACATGGTTTTTAATCCCAGTGAGGCAAGAAGTCAAAGAATAGACAACTCAGTAGTTGTACATGCACTAGAATTAGCAATAAAACGTGACTTATAGGGCCGTTTATGAAGTTTAGGTAACCAGTATAACGTAGGAAGCTTGATATGGTACTCATCAACAAACAAAAGTAAGTAATGGTGCAAAGATCAGGAATCGATACAATCAAGTACCACACCTGACCCAGGATACCAATGGGAAAGTGACAAACTCACAGAAGACACCACAAACGAGAGCCAAGAGGTCAGCCCTTTCCCAGCAGGTGACCACAAAGCACATATAAACAGACGCACACAAAACATAGCAAACACAAGACAGAACAAAAACATAAAAGATCCACAAAAGAAGTACCGCCTTGGAACGGTCAGTAAAATATTTTACTGGAGGGCTTAAACCGGTTTAACGGCGCCAACCTCACCCTTAATTCAGATGTGGATCAAGACACATAGATATTTGGTTTGCATGAAAGACCCCTAACTTATCAATGCATCATCTCCTAAAACATATAAATCAAGATATAACAAGGAGATAAAGCAAGGATAAGGACTCAACAGTAAATTAAACTGAATACCAGAGCAAAAGAAATCCAACAGGTAAACCCCGGTGGGCCCGACAAACAGCCAAAGCATCAGGCCCCTAACCCAAACTTAGCTGCCATATGGCATCGATGCCTATTATTGATAGACGACTCATCATGCCTGTTATGCTCATATGTTTTGGCAGTGCTAAGTTCTTGTTTTAGGGTGTTAATATAGTATCTTTTTCAAACGACCACAACATTGTTAGCAGCCTTATCTGCGGGGGCCAAAACAAACTTCCTATGGAATTCCTGGAACCCTTTCTTCAAGTGTCTAAAAGTGAATTTAGGTATAGGTGGTAGAAGATCTAAATTGTTGCAATAAAATGAAATTCTACCATCAATAATTTTGAAAATATTAAGTTTCCAACTATTTAAGGCATTAGACTCAACATGCTCTCGTTTACACCAGCAATTACAAAATTCTTGTAAGGCTCCTGCAATTTCCTCACGACATGATTTGAAGTCTATTTGCACAGGAAATCTATATTTAGGTCCCTTACATATAATAGACCAAATTCTTGAATCAGTTATGATTTTTAAATCCCATGTGACTATATTAAATTCATTATTTAAGGCTCTTTGCAAATATCTACTTATTTGAATGGCGTACAGACAGCTAGAAATCAAGATACATACATGAAATTTCATTCATTACACTTTTTGTGTCCTTTTGATCTACGAGAGAAGTTGTTTCTAAGACATTTTTACATCCGCTTTAAAAATTCTTTCTCTCCTCTCTCTCTCTCTCTCTCTCTCTCTCTCTCTCTCTCTCTCTCTCTCTCTCTCTCTATCTCTCTATCAGAATATTAATAAAGAATGGGACAGTAGATTAAGGAACAGTAAGGCTTTTCGTCAGTTTTTGTAAAAAAACAAGAAAATAAGTTATAGCTCAGGACCAGAGGCGTAACCAAGTGAGTAATGGGCCGATACAGAGCGGCCTTACTACCAACAGGGAAGTTGAACTGAGGAAAATGACATACAGGAGAAAATCGCATTTGACATTGATAAATGGTGAGGATGTTTTATACGAAAAACTTGTTAAATCTTATACGGAGTTAAATTATCCAACCCAGTCTTAAGCAGGGTGTCATAATAACATTACATAAAGGTGATAGAAAACCTGACATATAATTGTTTAAAAAAAATTATCAGAGAGGGTCGAAGCCAGTATCTCAAACTCTTTAAGAGGCTAACAAGAAGTACTGGTTTTAAATAATATATTGATTGTAATAACGCTTCCATAATGGCGAAATAATGCATGTTCAATGCTAAGAAAAATTGTAATAGTATGTTGATTTGTTACCTGGATATTCGGAAGGCATTTGATCATGTAATGTCATGATGTCCTGTTTGTAAAGCTATACGATCTGGGAAGGTCAAAATAACTTGATATCATTATGGATCTACATACAAGTATGAAAAGTTGAGTTCAGTTCAAGTGACATAAATCTGCTTGGTTCTAAATCCTACTAGGTTATCTTTTTTTTCTTCTTTTAAATGATAATCTACTTGAAAAAAAGGTCAAATGTTATGTTGATTTTATGTTAATCATAAACGTGTGTTTTAAAACTTCTATAAAAACCTTATCTGATTGGCTGAAACTGGAAGATTTAAAGCCATACATGTTGGTGTACGTAGACTAATTGGTTGCATATGTTCCATAAAAATGGAGGTTCGTTCTAATGCAAATAATTTATTTAGATTGTCCTGAGCCAAAGGCTTTTGTGACCTCTCTTCGTCCGTCGTCCATCGTCTGTCATTTTTTTTTCTTTAAACGACCCCCCCCCCCCTATTAATGCATAATAGTTCTTGCAGCAAAATAGCTGACACAGCTAAAACTACAAAATTATTTAAAATTCAATGGAATACTTAGCATGCAATTTCAATGAACATCACATGTTTACTTTTTCCTTTAACCATTTTTATGTCCATTTGTTCCATACAATTCAATTTAATTGTTATCTTGTACTCCAAAATTCTAGAAGGCCCCTCATGTTACAGTGCATCTGGCTGAGATCACTGAATGTTTTTAATTATTTGAAAAAATTGTGTGTTTTAAGTTGAACATTTTGACTTTGTCTGAATATTAGTTCTGGTCAAAAAATCGTCATCAATAAGAGCCGCATAATGAGATTTCCAACAATTGGTATGTGCGACCAGCAAAGCCTCAGATCAGCCTGCGCATATGCGCAGTCTGATCAGAGCCTTTGCTAGTCATTTGAATATTCTATAAGTGTTAAGCTACTGACCGAGCATCATTTGGAGTTTCGAAGCTTAAAAGGAGGCTGCAAAGGATCATATGAGTCTACACTTGTTAAAATGTCACATTTTTGGAAATCTCATGTCACGGCTCAATAATATGTTTTAAAGTAATAATGTCAGCGTGATGCATGGGTTTTAATACATTAGGCTGTATTAACTGCGGTCACCGTACAAAGTATCTATAATACTAAATAAACGAATTACCGCATAAACTGAAAAATCGAGGTCATTTTCATGCTTGATTTCTTTACTGTTACTTTAAGATATTGCTTTCAGTGATAATCTCGGTTAGGATGAGTTTTCATTTAGCATAGATTTAGAGAATTTTGGAATTAAGTGTGTTTTCAAAAAGAACTGCGCCCTCTGGCGAATGTTTCTATATTTAGTGTATGTCACGTTCATGGTCACGCGTCACTATTTTTAGATCGATTGGGTTTCCAATACAAACTGAATGGAGATGACCGAAGCGTTCCGAATTTTTGTGTATATGTCATATGTATATGTGTATTATGCTGTGTCAAGTCGGCCATATTATAAACAACAATGGGGAAAACGCCGCCAAACACGCCAAAGAAAAAAAGATATGGCTGTAATTTTAAATAATCCCTTATCAAAACTGATTATTAGTCGCGGTAATCATCACACCTTTCTTCCACACGCGCTTAATAATCCTAAGTGTCAAGGTCGCTGCGCATAATGTACTGTTTACATCGATTGGCTTGGTCGTACCACTTATATCACGGTAGGCAATGACGCTATCAAATATTATTAGTAAAAGGCGCCTCGCTGAAGTTTTTCTGTGATTTTCTTGACGAGAAGAAATAAACATAACCGCATTTACAAGTATCAGCTTTTGTAAAAAGAAAATGAAAAAAAAATCGTCGGTTCCGGGTCATTTCGGCCCATGGTCAGTTCGGCCCAATAATCCCTTTTTGGTTCTTAGAAAAAAATAAATCTCACTCCTAAAAAATTTGGTAAAATTGGTCCGCGCGGTAAATGCGAGCAGAAAATAACCATTTTAAGGGCGTCGCGCGCAATCTCACTCTTTAAGATTTCAAAAAGTTGACAGGTATGCAAATAACGAAGTAAGAACTACACCAAAATCACCACCTTAGAACGGTCAGGTGCAAGCTACTGGTGAGGGCTTGAGGTTGTATTTGTTTTTAGCTCACCTTAGCAGCATATGTCAGCTTATAGGTAGGATACCCATGGTCCGTTGTCGTCAACAATTTCAAACATCTTCTTCTCGGAAACCATTTGACCAATCAAAGACAAATTTTATGTGGAGCCTCTTTGGGTAGGGGGAACGAAAGTTTGTTTGTTGCATCTGGGTCACATGACCAAGATGGCCGCCACGCCCATATATGGTAAAAACCCTTAAAAAATCTTCTTCCCCGGAACCGGTGAACCAATTTCCACGAAACTTGGTATGTAGCAGTGGTGACTCTGCCCATCATACTTTGTTCAAATGATGACCTACGGTTGACCTTGACCAATTTTACAACAAGGTCAAATTTGTTAACTTAGGCTTTTCTACAGGAAAAAGTGAAAGCTGTTGATTTTTTCACAAATATTTCAGCCTCTGACCTGAAACCAACTGAAATAATGAAGAATTGTGAGTATTGAAGGCCGAGGTCATTTCTTGACCTTGGCTAAAGGTCATTTAGGTATATGAAAATTAAAACTGGCTTTTCTCGGAAATTGATGGGCCAATCAAACCCAAATTTTATATGTTAGCTTTCAGGTACAAGCAGGGTTCCAGTTTGAGGGCAAATCGGTGAAATACTTCGCCCCAGACCGCTCCGTTTCGCCTATAATGGTCGTAAAAAGGGAAGTGTATTTCGGCATATGGAGGCGCGGTGGCTCAGTGGTAGAGCGTCGGACTCGGGACCTAGAGGCCCCGAGTTCGAACCCCACGACCGCTGTGTAGTGTCCTTGAGAAAGGCACTTTCACCTTCCCAAAGTACTAATAATACCCAGGAAGAAGTGGCTCCGTCTCAACATGACTGAAAAATTGTTTACCGGGACGTAAAACACCAATCAATCCAAACCATTTCGGCATCAGTGTTCCTTTTCAGGCCATTTTGGGGGGCGAAATTCGGCCCCACTCCCAAAGGCGAAACACCTCCTTTTTCCCAATTGGCACAGTAAAATTCCCAATCAGAAGTTGGAAGAAAAATAAGGAGAAAAAGTTTGTTTTTTAACCACGAAAAGTAACGACATTTCCAGGTTTGCCTTTGAAGAAGATAATTTGGTATACAAAAATTTCCTTAAATATTGTATTTCTTTGCATTTTGAGTGTGAAAACCACTCATTTATTGGTTTGGGCAGCTACCACTTAAAAAATTGCAGACTAATTTTTCCGACATTGTCCCTATTTTTGGACAGTACCAGTAACCAACACAACACTAAACTATAATAATCAGCAGACCTTAGTATAAACTTAAATTGACACTAGCTTTAAACAAGTACAGACTTTGGGGGGGGGGGGACTCACAAAACAGTAACAAAACAAACAGAACTTCTATAAAATAGTTAATTACTACCATTGATGGCAACTAGAGTTATGAAAGTTCAAGACACCTTTCTCTGACTCACGCTCAATAATCCTAAGTTTCAAGGTCGCTAAACAGCTTACATTGATAGGCTTGGTCGTACCACTTGACGCAGTAGGCAATGACGCTATCAATAAAATCTGTTTAAAAAAGTGCATTGTTCAGAAATAAGAACCTGGATTTGAGCGATTTTTGGCATTGTTTGGAGGAAAACAAATATAGTAAAAGTCACCTCGCTGAAGATTTTTAGTGATTTTCAAGATGAGAAGATATAAGCATAATCATGTTTACAAGTATCAGCTTTTGTAAAAAAAATTAAAACTCGCCGGTTTCGGGTCATTTCGGCCCATACCTATTTGGGCCCATGGTCATTTCGGCGACTAGAATCGCCAATACAAGTTTCAGATTTCATAAAGCTGTGAAAAATTAACACGCATGAAAGGGGGATACAAGTTTCAGCTTTTTTAAATGCAAAATAAAGGTAAATTGACAATCATGAAATATTTCCGCGCTTGCGTGGGCTCTTTTCTAGTTATATCATAAATGTAAATTTCACAATCCTGGATCTGGAGATAAACTTAAAAATACTGTCACGATGGCATGTCAATGTTTTAACATATCATTTTGAAATGTTGTGTATGAATTCTTTGTTTACCAAGAAAGAATAATTATGCAAAATGCGCCAAAATGTATTTTTAGACCCACTTACAAAAATAATTTGACACGGATAAAGGAAACAAGAACATGCTTAATTTGATGTTTACTGTTTCTTTTTTTTCTAACAACTTTCTGGGAACTATTTTATGGACCTAAACAATAGTGCTGATTTGGTTTAATGTTATTTTAATGGCCCTGCTGCATTAAATGTCTTGCCATCAAATTATTTCTGAATTAATTATCTTCTAAATAGCTGTCCTATAAAATTAAATGCTATTAAAGACGAAACATGTTGAGTGAACTATTATTAAACTGTCTGCCTAATTAAATGTATGACTAAAATATAACTTATTAAATTAAAAACCATTCAACTATAGTTACATCACTAAATTCATCAAAAAGCTGTTGTATACCTCTTAAATTACCTACCATTAAATTACTTGTGCTATTATATTCAAGGTCATCAAATTAACATTAATTTACCTGCCATTTATAGGGTATTAGAACAGTTCTTTACCAGGATTGATATAGTTTTTAATGGGCTTTAAAGTTTCAATATCAGTTGTAGCAGAATTTAATGTCATCCGTCAATTAATATCATGCTATTCATGGTATAGCATAATTCTATTAAAATATTTCAGCAAAATTTAATGGCCATAATGATGGGTTTAGTAATTTTAATTGTGTTTTTATGACAAATCATATTTAATGGTATGTGCTCAAGGACACAACACAGTGGCTCCGGTGAGTCTCGAACAAGCAACCCTTCGATCTCAAGTCTAACACTTCCACTGAGCCACTGTTTTCTATGTATTTGTTGATGTGCAATCTCCCGTTTCAAAAGTCACGTTATTTGTCAATGATAATCGCCGAAAACGATCAAAATGTTTAATATATGTTTTACTTGAATTCGTGTGAAACATTTAGACGTGTGTGCTTTGAAGTGCCCACACTTAGGCTTACATGTAACAGGGCGTTCCTCTTTGTACGGAAAGTTTTGAGTATTGCAAAACATTGTAACAAGCGTCAAAGTTGTTATCTCTCAGGTGTCAAATGTGAGGGCGACAGAACATAGTCCCTTCTAATGTATTATGTAGACATTTAAGACACAGACCTGCATGCGTATCTGCGTTGTCATAGAGTCAAAACAAACTTAAACACTCTAGTAAATGTCTTGTATTGTAGCAAAGAAGACCATTGATTGGTCCATGGAAGCGGTGAAGTGGACATACGTTGAATGTGATACCAAATATTGCGACGGCTACTGGTTGAACAAACTGTTTTGAAAGTTATAAATATCTACTTTTGTATTGTATGACTGTTTGGTTACTGTAAAGGCGGCACCTCATGACTGCGTAATTAGGACTGGTTAACCTCAGACATAGGTAAATGCTAAAAATGAGGCGTGGTTTTATTCAAAAGTAACTGTATTATCTTGCGCCATTACGTCAGTATAGACGCAAAACACATTATTTAGTCCTTAAAACGCCATCAAAATAAGTGCATCTGAAAATGTCTATTTAGCATAAGCATAAAGGCAAACATTGTGGACCCAGATCAGACTGCTCCTACGGGAGCAGTCTGATCTGGGTCCACACTGTTTTTGGTTATGAGGCTTCAAATATTTTAGTGGACGACCAAAAACATACATTTTGTGCTTATGCGCTTTAAGTAAATAAATGTGAGTTCAGTGTGTATACGGTTAGGATTTTCAATGCACGCACGTTCGCGCGGCTCAAAAAGCTTATTAACTCTTTACCAAGTTATAAATAAAACCTGATTTCCCTTCCTTAGCAGATGAAATAGTCGAACCACACCCAGATATCAATATTAAAGATGCCGCCTTTACAGTAAGCGAAAAGTCAATTAATATCTAGGTTGTTTCTAAGTTTAGATGGTGACTATATAGCAAAACAAATATTACTAACCATCTTATCGCCATTCACGACAATTGTCATCTGCTCACGTATCTGCATATACATATACCACACTGGTAATTGTATACGTCGATTTGGTGGTATTTACGCGTATTGCCGGTATTTCATAGACCGGAAGTGGTAGATATTGGTGTTAATACTCTGTAGAAAAACATGCCATATGCCTAAAGGACTATAGAATTAGATCATTTTTAAGTATTCAGTATGTGCATGGCGATTTATGTAAGCATTTAGGAATAGATTCGAGTACCGATCATCCAGATCGGTACTCGAATCTATTCCTAAATGCTTACATAAATCGCCATCTGCATGCCGAATACTTAAAAATGATCTAATTCTATAGTCCTTTAGGCATATGGCATGTTTTTCTACATAGTATTTACGCCAATATCTACCACTTCCGGTCTTTAAGGTACCGGCAATACGCGTAAATACCACCAAATCGACGTATACATTTACCAGTGTGATACAGGCTGGGAGCCAATATTGCAAACAATTTGATCTCAGATCAGACTGCTCTCTTAGGTAGTTTAGAAGTGACCCCCTCCAACCCCCACCCAACCCCAAAAACAATATCCATAAAAATCTACATCCCCTTTAAATTTTCATTTTTTCTGAACCCTACCCTCGCTCCCCACGCCCCACTAAGAAAAAATATTGAAACCCCAAAAATCGGCTATTTTTATCTGTTCATTCTTATGGATATCAATTTTAAGATCTGATTTTTATTGAAGCAAAAAACGGTGCAGAAAAATGGGTAACAGCAATTAGGCTATTTCGTACATTCTATTTTATTAATGGTTCATTTTTACGCCCCACTGTAGGCATAAAGGTACCCTAGGCTTCATATTGCGGACCGAGTAAAGTATTGGTTCGGATAAACAAACAAGTGAGCTTAAAATTATGAATATTTCTTATTCATCAGTAAAGCATTTGTTTTGGGTTTTCAAAATATGACTCTATGACCATTGGGGCGGTCCTTTTGAATACCCACAACATATGTTTTGGTTATGATTTAATTAGTACGCAGCCTTATCTAAAGGTTTGTTAAGAATCTGATCATACTGTGTGGTCAGGGGTCTGATTCTTTACAAGGCCAAAAATGACGTTATGCTAATGTGGGTTAATAAAATAACAAAGCCTTTCCGCCATCTACTGACGATACGAGTATCCTATCTTCTAACGCTCTCTGACACATCTATGGGTATTTTGCGAGTTATTTAGGGTAACAGTTTTTATCTTTTCCTTAAAAGTAAACCTGCAAACTCATGTTGTGCAATACGTGTATGTAATGATGGTTACTAACGTCATAGGTGTAGTATTTAGAAATCTCCAAAAGCTTTACCTGATAACAAACATATATAAATATGAATCCACCCGAACCTGCTGATAACTTTTGTATCGTTTCTGTGGCGTTAAACTGAAATAAAAACGCAAATAAAAATGGTGAAACTCTTGCTTTTAGCTGTAATTAGTTTTGGTAAGTGGATATATGCTTTTCAAAGAGTGTTTATACCCTTAAAGCGCCAAGAAAAAAATGCATCTGAAAACGTTGTCTGCTGAAGTCGTCTGCTGCAAATAATTGCTTAACATTACTGACGAATTAAGTAGAGAAGCAAATAGCGTGGACCCAGAACAGACTGCTCCTATAGGAGCAGTCTGATCTTGGTCCACACTGTTTGCCATAGAGGCTTTTTAAACATTTCAGCAGACGAGAAAGCAGACGACTTTTGTTGTGATTGGCGCATTTAGGGTTAAGATAGCAAAGGCACACTTCGTAAGGAAATGTTTCCATAACAGATTGTCTTAATAAGTTTTACGAAACATAAAAAAGTATTCAGGAGCTATTGAAATAAATAAATCTGTGGTTTGCTGCCCCACAACACGACAGTGGCAAACATTGCAGACCAAAGCGAAACGCTCCGCATTGTCATTCAATAAGATCTAAGGACTTGCGCCAGAGCTGATTCTGTTGCTGTTGTAATTACCTTGTTTATTATTGCACCTTGTGTTGTTTACTAATGTAAGCCTAAGGATTGAACAATAAATACTGAATCTGGGTACTTTGGCAAACAGGGAAGACCCAGATTACATGGCGCATTAGGCGGCACATTATCAGGGTCTGCACTATTTTCTAAGATCAAAAATTCTTTCTGTGGCAGAAAAACATCAATCTGTAGAAATGAGCCATGACATGTGATTTCCAACAATGTGGCATTTTAACAAGTGTAGACTCAGACCAGCCTATACACTAAGCTTAGAAACTCCAAATGTTGTTCAGTCAGTAGCTTAACAGTCATAGAATACTCAAACGACTTGCAAAGGCTCTGATCAGACTGCGCGTATGCGCAGGCTGGTCTGAGCCTTTGCTGGTCGCACATACAACATTGTTGGAAATCTCATATCACGGCTCAAATTTTGATCGGCAACCCCTAGAAAGCAACTGGACAATTCATGCCTTAGTGTATCAATATGTATACGGTACTCTAATAAAATGAAAATCGTTAAAATATTCAGGCAAACGAAATATTTACAATATGAATATTTGGTGTACCACATATAAAATGTATGGAATTGTTATTTGGAACTACAACTTGGTGTTATTAAGGGGACCTGCCATTCAAAATATTACATCTTCAACCGCATTTCTCGTCAAAATTTGAAGTAGGTATCGCGCGCTTTCCTCGCGATTAAAAACTGTGAATAAGTTTTGATATATCTCGTTTTTTAGCATTGGCCCTATAGGCGCGGTGTGTTAGAATTAATGATAATTTCATTTTAAATAATACTTTCTTTATTCTCACTCTTTCCCCTATGATAGTACTATACTATTTGAGATAAAGTGAGGATATCATGATATCTAAGAGAGAAAAGATGGGACTAGCTATATAAAATCAAATTATACTGGATAAATAGAAAAGTAAATTTGACAAAAAAAAACATCAAGGTCTAGGAGCTAGACTAAGTTTTGCCATATAAAAAATGTGACCAGTACATTTCATTCTACAATTTGAGCTGAACAAGGAAAACATCTTATGAGCTCGGATCCAGCTGGTTGCGTAACTTTATTCATATTTTTTCGTATTTTCAGTTTTTGTAGTTTCACCAGCCACAGCAGCAGCGACTTCCCCGCCAACATCAAGTAGCAGTTCAACCAATTCTAGTTCAGTATCGACAGGAAATTCTACAACTTCGAATGCCTCGTCAACAATAATAACAACACAAGCCCCAACGGTAATTTCATTTCTTTACTTGTTGTGTAATTTTATATGCTTTTTGCTGCATGCAGCTTATATTTTCATATTTACCTTTTTCATATAAAAAAACCCTTTCAGGAATCACAGTATGTAAACTGAAATAAACATCCTGTACGGTTCCTCCGCTAGCTCACGCCTTATAAACATGAATAACAGCACTCGTGCGTAACCAGTAGTCGGAAAATGCGTGTATTTAGGTACATGTACACGTTTCGATTTATATTGTTTGCGATACAGACAATACACATTCGAACAAGGTTCGAAAAGCCATTTTATCTATTTTATTCCGTTTTATTCCATGATTTTAACGGTTTCCTCCTTTGCATTCTGCATTGTTAAAAAACGACTTGCTCACAATCAGAGCCGTTCTGTGTCGAAAACGAGCTTAAATGCCAGATTGCACGGTTTTAGTGGAATTGGCAATCACATGTATACATGATTACATGGTTGTAACTGTAACAGTTACTTAGATCTATGGAAAAAATGAATTTTAATAGGTGGGCCCTCGCAATTGCAGCTGTACCAACAACTCTTTCATTACGATTTCCGACAACTGGTTACGCACGAGTGCTGTAATTCATAATGTATAAGGCGTGAGCTAGGAGGAACGGGTACACTACAAATTTCGCCACACGTAAAAATCATATAATAATCATATGATTCTTATATAAAAACTTTTATATAATACTTGTTAAAAAAGGCAGCCGCGTGTGGATCATATAAAACAGATTATATAATTTTCATATGAAAATGATATGATTTTTACGTAAACTGAAATACATATAATAATCATATAAAATTGATAAGCATTTTTACATAATAATCATGTAATAATTATATTAAAATCATATGATTGCCATTTTATATAAATATCATATGAGTGCCTTTATATAAAATTTATATAAAAAGACAGTATATAAAATTTATATAAAAAGGCAGTCACATGAGAATGATGTGTAATGCACTGTATTTGAAAATTATAAAAATGTTACAAAACTTAATTCAACACACATGGTTATCACATATATTAATTTACATATAAAACTTATATGATTTTTTTTTATCATCAATTCATATAAATTAATTTATGTCATAATTATATGAAATAGTACACATATAATGATCATATAAAACTTACATGGGTTTCATATGATATTAATTACATAAAAAAATTATATGATTTTGTGAACATGTAAATATCATATAAATCATATTATATAAAATTCATATGAAACTGCACATATGAAAATCATATATTCAGGTTTACATATGAGAATTATATAAGACTCATATGAGACTCGTATATAAAGGCAATTATATAAGAATGACGTGTGGCGAAATTGGCTTAGTACAGGATGTTTATTTCAGTTTACATACTGTGGGAATACCACCAGAGTTGTTCCAGATTAAGTCGGACGTTTCGTCTTTATACTATATACCACAAGCTCAAAATATAAAAAAAAACATCGTAATATTGGAACAGATTATGATCCACGTGACTGTTCAGTACGGCAAAACCTCGAAATTTCGAACTCCCGATTGTTCGAAATACTCGGTAATTCGAAACAAATTTCGTACACGATGTATTCAGATAATAGGGCCTATTTATGAACTATTTTAAATGCTATCTATACATGTTTTGTGTGTGTAAAATAAACGTCTCCCCTTAGACGTTTCTTTTACACACGCAAAACATATGTTTGAAAGGAGAAAACTGATAATAATCATTTTTGGGCGGTTATAATTACATTCTCATGTCGTCCCTATAATTCGAACTGTCGATACTTCGAAATAAATCGCTAGTCCCTAGGACTTCGAATTGAGCAGATTTTACTGTGTTTGAATAAACACTTATAAAACAATACATTTGGGCCAGATAATGAAATTTTGGTATTTATCGCATTGTCAAGCAACAAAGGGTCAGACGAGCCTGCGCATGTAGATGTAGCTTTGGATCAAAATTTAGGCCGGTTCCGATAAGTGTTAAAAATTTTTTCACTTACTGTAAAGGCGGAAACTTTAATATTCATATCTGGGCGTGGTTCGGCTATTTCATCTGCTAAGGAAGAGAAATCAGAGGCGAGTTCAACAATGCAAGCGCTTGCTAGTGCTCGTTGTACTGATGTCAGGCTTTACACATAACGAATAAAGACAGGTACCAGTCAACGAGCGCCCGGCGAGCTCTCACATAATTGAACTCACCTCTGGTTTTATCAAGAGTTTATACGCTTTTTGGGCCGCGCAAACGTGCGTGCATTTCATGAAAGTCATGACCGTATATACACTGACCTCACTTATAGCGCATATCACAAAATTCTTATGTTTATTGTTGTCTGCTGAAACATTTTCAAGCCTCTTTAACAAATAGTGTAGATTTAGATCAGCAGTCTGATCTGGGTCCACACTGTTTGCGTCTATACTTATGTTAAACAATAAACAGAAACTTTCAAATGTAGTTATTTTTCTGGCGTTTTAAAGTTGAAATAATTACTGTCTTTACTAAGGTGTTATGGTACAATGATACAGTTATATACACCTTCGAATAAAATCACACCTCATTTTCAGCTTTTACCCATGTCTAAAGTAAACCAGTCCTATTTACCCATTCATGAGGTGCCACCTTTACAGTAGCCAATAAGTTCAATAATACAAATCTCATGAACTGGTCCATTTATAGAGTAAATGCATTCAGTGATGTTTGAGATATTTTCAGTTTAAACATTTATTCATGGTGCTCAAAAATACCGTCTCATTGAGACGGCTCTTTTGAGTACTCACAACATTATTTTGGTTGAGAAATAAGAAAACTACTTTAATTACGCACTCTTTTCTAAAGGCATGACTTTGGCTGGTTTTGGAATTGGGTATTATAATTGCACATTTGACTCACACGATGCTGTACTAAAACATATATTTTTGTCATTTCAGTATACCTGTAAAAAATTTAGCTGTGATGGCGAGGGATGTTCTCTAAATGCCAGCAAGACAGCAACAACCTGCGTGGCTACTAAGTGCGCGGTATGTTGCATCATTCTTCATGTTCACTTGTTTAATCGCGATACGAGTACCGCTCCCATTTTGATAAATGAGTAATAAACTCCAAAAAGCAAGTGAGCTTTCATGCCTCTAGGTTATAAAACCTGAGTACAGTCTCATACTCAAAATAAAGCTCAATGATTGGCTACTTGCGGACGAGTGTCCGCAAGCAGCCAATCATTGCGCTTTATTTTGAGTTTGAGAATGAACTCAAAGTTTATAACCCGAGGCCAGCAAATACCACAATCACATACCACATACCAACCCATGGCACCGCGAGGAAGAGGCAAAGACCACAAATATCCACGTTACCACCAGAACACACACAATTAAAGTAAAGGAATCAGATCTCTCTTCCTCAGCAAGCTTATTGCAAAATTAGAAAATACACTAAGTACTGCATAGCAAATCAAGGACAAACACAAACCCCACCCATCAATTGGGGCTGTCCTAGAAGTTTTTTACCAAAAGGTCACATTGATTTATGCTTTGATAACTAAATACTCCAGGAATGAACCAGCTTTTATTTGTAATTTCAAACGGAAATGGGACATTTTATTCTATGTAATGTTGTGATTTCCTTTTCCATTTCCAGATTACAAAATTCGACAACATAACTGACATAACAGTGGAAGCCAAATGTGACCAGAATTGTACAAACGCCTTCAGCGGCAGCGGTACCACCAGTACGTATTGTTGCACGTCTAACAACTGTAACGGCAATGAATACGATGTCCCTGTACAGGCAACGGCAATGATGAGGGCAGGAGCGAGTGTTTGGACAGCATCTATAGTGGATGTTTTACTAGTACTGTTGATAGCATATAACTGTTAGTTTCAAGATATAATATGGTATTTGGACAGAGGTACATGTAGTCAAGAGGGTGGTTATCTTCGCAAGCCAACGGTACTAAGTGCATTTCGTTCCATACGCACACGTGCGTATGGAACGAAATGAACTTAGTATCCTTGACTTGTATTGTTACACGCGTGGCAACTGCAACGGCAATGAATACAATATCTCCCCCCTCCACAAATGCCAATGGGAAGGAGAACAGGGGCAAGCGTTCGGAGAGCATCTATAGTGAATGTTTACTTTTAGTTTCTAGATAAATTAAAGCATTTGGACAGCATCTGTACATGTAGTGAATGTTTTTCCAATACTTTTTGGTCCAGGTCTAAGTGGACTTAGTATCCTTTTGTGCGTATAGATCTGTTCGTTTGATTTGATTCTTTACGTCCCATCAACAATCTTTCAGTTAAACAGGGACGGGTCTTACTAGGTTGAACCAGTACTAAGCTAGGATAAATGTGTCTTGCTCAAGGACCACAAGGCAGTGACGCCGGTGAGGCTCGAACCCGCGTGCCCTCGGTGTGCGTATAGAACGAAATGGACTTAGTATCCTTGTGTACTGATGGAACGAAGTGGACTTTGTTACGACATAAAGCCGGTCAGGAAGGAAGAGGGGAAATCTTATTGGAAAATTCCTTTATGCGATGACGATGCTACCAGGGAAAAATAATGCACACAACTAGCAAAAACTTTTCAGTACTTTATGTACTAAGAAAACATCAACAACACATTAATATACAATGACACCACCTACGCTGTTATTTCTGACTAATTGACCATCCTATACTAGAGCAAGTTGCCACTCCAAGATCATTTCAATTAGAACTAATCTTGGACTGTCCTGTTCTAGATGTACGTCAACTAGTCAGAAATAAGAGACGTAAAGAATATGATTAACATATATCTTAAGATCTCATAAAAAAAAACAATTGGGCCCTTTAATATTTCAGTTCTCGTATTGACGAGAAATCTCGAGATTATACGCGTCTCGCGAACACTATGTCTTCTAAGCTGCACGTGTGTCTACTTCAGACCATCGGCGCTGAGGTGATCGAACCTGTACTTTGGTCGTCACTGGATTCACGTATTATTTGTTACGCGTATTACTGATCGTCGTTCAAGACGTCAGAATTCGTATAAATAGATCTTCCTGATCATATCCCCACGTTGGGTGTCAGATTCACATATAACCATTCAGGGAGCGCAGTGGCTCAGTGGTAGAGTGCTTGACTCGAGACCGAAGGGCCGCGGGTTCGAGCCTCACCGGCGTCACTGCGTTGTGGTCCTTGAGCAAGACACATTTATCCTAGCTTAGTACTGGTTCAACCCAGGAAGACCGTCCCGCATAACTGAAAGATTGTTGAGTGGACGTAAAGAATCAAATCAAACAAACAAACAAAACAAACATATAACCATTCAAGCCGGTTGGCTTCCCATTCAATTGTGCTACGTGGAAACGATTGGGCCTTGATCCACGCTGGTCGTGGCCTGAGGGGGACAGCTCATATGTGCCCTCAGGTGATAATCAACGGCTCACCAACATTCAGCCTCCAACGAAGGAGGGGACACAAGAGACGATTCTGCAAAAAACAATCTATATTTAGAATCTCAGAATAACTCTTTTGCGTCAATAATGGTGTTGTTCGTTCGAAGTTCACAAAAATAGAAATAATTTCAGTGGTCTTACTCCTTTAAATTACATCCTAACCCTATAAGCGCGCGATTAGCCCTCACCTGTGGGTGTATGGCTAACGGCTCCCATGCGGTTAGGATGGATCGGCTCTTCTAAATATCCACACTTAAACTTATATAATAGAGAAGTATTTTTTAGTGACTGGCCTATGTCAGCGCTAAACAATACCTCTTATGCCAAACGAACAAACCCATACGTAACAAACTCTTCTATACACTGTCGTAACGTCACCCTGGTTGAGACGCTATCGCAGCCGAAACATCAAGATCCTGTGGCCCTTTTTCCCTTCAAGGTCACGTTATCTAGATAGTTTCAAGGTTTACAAATACTGATACCAATTCTCTTAAAATTCCAGGAAAAAGGTTGAACAGTGTGGTGCCGACGTAACGTTTGGACGTTTACGTCGGACATCACCCTGCCCACGCACTAATTTCGTACATGTATAACGTATCAGTCGTAAACAACTAATTATGACCTCTCGGCAAAGAATATTTACATCAATATTGAGAGATTACATTCTGCTGTTTTATGTGTGTAAAACCGTACAATGCTTTCTTACATTTATTTTGGTGTAACATAAAATATTTTACATTTACTTTGGTGTAACATAAATATCTTACATTTACTTTGGTATAACACAAAATATTTTACATTTACTTTGGTGTAACATTACACCTACCTAATCTCTAAACATACATGTCAGCTATCACCTTATTTATGTAAGTGTGTTGTAGTGTATGCACCTAACCCTTATTCTTATATGCGTCAGATATAACTCGAGGTGACACATACAGGTCGCTACAGAAAGGCGATTATCACTGGCAGTTAAATCGTCTTTCCAACAACGCCGTACCAAATCACAACAGTTTAAAATCTAGATGCTAAAATTGTTTTTCACCTATCGGTCCCTGGTAAATCTTTCAGCATGCCATTATAGTTTTTAGGTGCAGGCCCGACATGGCCTGTGACTACTTTTGTCCGAAATAACCTGACGAGTCCATCCGGACAGCTTTTATTATAGCCGCAAGAATGGTCCCAGCAGATTTTTAGGCGATACGCATGTGCGTAACTTCATACGCAAGTGCGTAACAATCGCTATTTTCACCAAAAAAACCGGACGTTATTGATAACACCCGAAAGAACTCATACACAGAATGCTGGCCGATTCAACAGACGACAAAATAGAAAACGAGTGACTTATTATTTCAATACAATGTGACATGCTAGAGACATCGCGATTCAATGCAATTACACGAATCGCCATCGCCCTGTCATGTACAATATCAACACAGTAACAATATATATATAACTTCACGTACCTTTTATAATAATGAATAGCGTCTCTATCGAACCTTTCAACGGTATGTTTAAAATGTCCCCTAACAAGAATGGGAAATTCCATCCTTTATATATTGAAAAACGCACAAGATTTCCGAGATATTCAAGAAGAATAAGGAAATCGTGCAAGCGTTGGTAAATATATACTGAGCAAACTTCCAAACCGCCACTCGACATTTTCTTATATATCTTAACATATATGATACATACATGGCTAAAATTTACACTAAATATGGAAAAATTAATTAAACAGAACCTGTCAAAACTTCATTTTCATGAATTGAAAATAACATGCTCAATTGATAGACTGTATAAATGCACCATCGCATTTTATTTTCACACAAACACTAGAATTTGAACTCATCGCTTAAAACCGAGTATTCAAGGGACCTAAAGTGAAAAACACCAACTTTATGGTGTTATAAATGGACATTATTGAACATTTTTTGGATTTCGCTTTTATTAACAAGCAATTTTCAGGAAATCCACAATGTTCCTATGGAAGCCCATACGATATAAAACAACACAAGAATGCTTTATGGAGATGACAAGTTTTTGTCCACAATATTACTGAAGCTTTCTGGTGCTGTAAATGGACATTAATGAACACTATCGTGTTTATTTTGTAATAAAGTAGCAATTTTCATGCAATTCAGTGCTCCTATGGAGGCCCATATGGCCTAAAAGAACACAGAAATGTGTTTATGATGATGAAATGTTTTTGTTTTCAAAATTATTGAAACATTCGTCACCAATTAACCGTTTACTGCACATCAATCTCGACACTTCTGACGTTCCAATGCAGCATTTGTGCATCACCGCACCAAAGTATGGTGGACTATACAGGACATTTCATTACATACGTAAAACTCAGTTTTTGTCGATTTTTCCTCGTGCTACGAGTGCAAAAATGAAAAATGACCGACATATTGGGGTGTAAACTTTCGGCTCTATCAAAACATGTCAAACTTTATGATAAATTTTGAATCAGTCTCAGCGAGGCCCCATTTCCGATTGAACCCACAGCCCGACCCCTCTATTTTATACTCATACAGCCCAAACGTTGGCATTTTTGTGATAAAATAAAGTTGTCCGATAGTTGTCGATGAAAATACGAGAATACACATGGCGATAAACATTTAGCATTTGTGTGCCACGTGCAAAACAGGTATAAGTACTCTATCGTTACGCATAAATGAACATCCTTATTGAATCAAACTGCGTTATGTTCAATCGACGCATACATGTGTCCAAATATACTGTGGCAAATATCATTTCAAACAGTTTAATAATAAATGAGTTATATTGAAAAAATGTGCTTTGTCAACTGGCGGTTTAGAAGTTTCGTTCAGTATAGATACAATGAATTCCATCTCAGACAAACCGACCTTTTATTGGGACTATCAATAGAAAGAGTACCGTATCATGGTTCGAATAGATGACCAGGTGCATACCTAAACCTCTGCGTATTTGTACGTATACGCAACCATCGCTGATTCTGTTATTCCAGCCATTCTGTATCGTAACAGACTTATAACCATTGGGCTGCGAAGATGGAGGATGTTGTATCAACTTAACTTTGACATTGAGGTTTATGACGATAACAGACCTCCAGATAAGAAAGGACAATAATTGCCATTTTCAACTAAAACATAATTGAGCCAGTGCATGAGATTTCCAACAATGTGGTATGTGCGACGAGCAAAGGCTCAGATAAGCCTGCGCATACGCGCAGTCTGATCAGAGCCTTTGCTCGTCGCTTGAATATTCAATGAATGTTAAGCTACTGACCGAGCGTCATTTGAAGTTTCTAAGCTTAAGAGGAGGCTGCACAGGCTTGTATGAGTCTACACTTGTCAAAATGCCACATAGTTGGAAATCACATGTCACGGCTCATATGTTATGGGCACTCAAAAGAATGACTTAAATGAGACTGCTCCTTTGAGAGCTTAACCATATGTTAAACCTTGTCATGCAGAATTCGGATTTATCTTTTATGAAAACACTGTAATTTTTTGCAAACAGCTTGGACCCAGATCAGGGCCGACAGAACGTCGGTACTGATCTGGATCCGAACTATTTGACATTTTGATAGTGTTCCTGAAAGATTTTCTGAAAAGTTGACCTTAAAAAAGTCAGCATACGACAACAAAAGCATGAAAAAATATTCAGCATGCAAAGAGTTAAATGAGTAACTGCCATGGCTCATGAACTATGAAGCTATACATACTGAGAGGAACTAGAAACTTAAGTTTATTTCACATGGAAATCTTCCAAGATATTTTTGCATTTTAAACATTTAATGTTTTTATTTTTGCAATTTAAGATGCGCGTTCAGACCATTGATGCTACCATCAATTCTGTGAATTAATTGTGTTAAATGAATGTTGAGGATGTCGGTTTTGATAAAAATATTGATTTTTTTTTTCATCCAGACATGTAAGATAAAAAAAACTTAAGTTTCTAGTTCCTCTCAGTATAATATGCTGATCGTTCTGACTGTCAGGTGCTGTTTTCTGTGTAATTCTTATCCTGTTAATATATTTGTCAAAAACATGCTGTCTGCTAATTACGTCTGCTGCACATATCCATGCGCACTCCAGACTAGTTTTATAAGGGACTCTGATCAGACTGCCCCTAATGGAGCAGTATGATCTGGGTCCACATTGTTTGTCATATAAGCCACCAAACTATATAAACAGTTGATGGAGCAGACGATAACTGTTGTGAATTGCGGGAAAAGGGTTAACCCATATAAGCCGAATGAAATTTCCCACTTTCATCAATTTGACCCGTCCATTTCTGTTTTAAGGGTCGTTTGGTGGTATTTTTCATTTTTATTCAAATTTTAATTGAACATTCTGCCAGCAAACAGTGGAGACCCTGATCAGAAGCCACTTTATGTGGCGTCTGATCTTGGTCTGTACTGTTTGCCTATGTCCCACAAAAAGGACGCTAGGCAAATATGGGTTATATAAGGCTATGTAGAGTGGAGATACAACAGACCGAGAGGTACGGAGGATCGAATATGCGATCCAAGTTTATGGACGATATTCATAGGTCTGAATCTGTCTGTATAAAAATATTTCTTTAATTTGATATGTATTTTATAAAAGTGAAGTAATTTTATAAGCATAAAGTTGCCTCGGACCCAGTATATTTGAACTGGGTCCGAGTTGTTGTTTACTTGTGTGTGTGCCCCTGTTTGTGATACCAACTGTATATATGGTGTGCAACATTTTGTATAGAAATAGATAACCACTGTAAAACTTAAACTTGTTTTTAATAAAAGCGTTTCTTATCATTATACATTGAGCTTAGGAATCACGCAGGGGAACCGAGTTAACTCGAAGTCTTGTCGAATAGAGCTATCAATACACATAGACTGAGTAAAACGGAGTTTATCTGTTATAGAGGACAACATAATTGAAAACATGTGAATCTGAAAATCAAGCCCTTCTTAAGGCACGCAATCTGCCACAATTCCGATCAAATTCGAATGAAAAATGAGAAAGTTACAGATAATTCAGACAGTAGAGAATCCTTATCTTATAGCGGGTTTTAGGCTGTGTACGTGATTCACAGTCCTAATAAAATAGAGGGTCATACATGAGTTCTCATTTTTTATTGACTTTATTAAATGAGTTGAGGTAAAAAAGATAAAATTGGAGGCTTGCCGAGCATTTTATCTCTTTTTAGCAACGAGTTTAATAAATTCAACAATACAAGAGCACTAATGTTAGATTCTACTTGTATTAATTTGAAATCTCATTTCTGCCGTTAAAAACGTTATAATTTTGTCATTTTGTACGTTACATTGCTATGGACGTCATTACGTTTCCCCAAACTCTATAAACCACTTTATTATATAATCTATAAATAAACATCTTCTGATTGGCCCAGATGCATATCCACTCGAGTCAATAAAACTACATGTCCACCTCAACATAAGTCAATAATGGTATAATAACAGACGCACGCGACGTCATATGATAAATACATGTTATTATATGGCCGAAGAGTGCCTCTAGATCATGTTGGCATTGGGGTAGCCATATCGGCCCGAAGGCTTATATGGCTAGCAAGTGCCAATATGACCTAGAGCCTGTACATAACTACAGTTTAGCAATACATAAATAGAGTATGAGATATCAAGTAGACATCTCCGCCGCCCTACTTTTAGCTAAAGAATAAACCTGAATGAATAAACACCCAAAATTTCAATGTTTCCTCAAAGTTACGTACATGCACTACCTTAGTTAGGATACGTAAATTAGTGTTTTAAACTTCTTTATATTGAAATTGTTTCATGTATACGTGTGGGTTACAATGGCACCTTTGACCATAATATACTGTGCCGGGCTTGGCAATATATTAAAGAGATGTTGCTTTCAAAAGCTCTTACTTGTATGAACATTTTCCTGTATAAACAAAAATGGTTATTTTATCAAGGAGACGGATACAGTTGGCTATATTGTCGTATGAACAATTTATACATCTCACACAGATCACTTTACGCCCCCACATACAACTTTTGAGCACTCAGCAGCATGCTTATCAGGCATTTCTGATGAGAAACTGCTATATTTGATCTCCAATGGCCGAACTCACATCCAAATGATCCCGTCTTTGCTCACCTTTTTCACCTTTTTTCAGTTTATTAGTTCCCATATTAAAGTAAGGAAGAAGGCAAAGATCAGGAATTGATACAATCAAATAACTTATCTGATCCAGGACATCACATGGGAAAGTGACAAAATACAAGAATACATCATACAAGAGAACCAAGAGGCCAGCCCTTTTCCAGCAGATGACCACAATGCTGCAATGAACAGACAAAACAGCATGCCAGACACGTAACATAAATAACAAAAAAGATCCACAAAAGAAGCACCGCCTAGGAACGGTCAGTATTTTTTTACTGGAGGCCTTAAGCTTGTTTCATTTTTCTTTCCTTATGTTCCAATGTTAACATTATATTTGCTTGACTGGTCATTGTGTGAACATGATACAGTCAACCTTTCATAACATAGTGTACTCTACAATAGGAGAAGAACTATAAAAGCTTACGCTTTCGTTCTTATCCTAATTTCCTTATACATTGTATATATTGTACTGTATTATCCCAAATGTTACATACCAAGAGCAACTTGTTCTGGAGAAGAAGACTTTTTGCTGCGGAACGCCACATATAGTCTTGGTCTTGACATATTTATCTATAAATATACTCAGTAGAAAAAGTTTAGTCAGTAGTTATGTTTTCTTATAAAATCAACGATACTGGATATACCATTGTCAAATTTTATACATGAGTTGTATTATTGTAACTTTACATGTACCTGTTTTTGTGTGACAAATAATGCCTCTATTAGACTGTATCAACCCAGCAAATTTCAAAGTGCACGATGTGCACGTGCTGCGATAAACCGGCAGGGTTATTTTCTCATATACAGTTCGATATTGGAAGAGAGTTGTTCCTTATGCAATAATTCGGAAAAATTTAGTGCTATTAAGCATATATTGGGCAATGGATGGTCGTCTGTGACCTTTGACTTGACATTTTCTGGTACTATTTGCTTGTTTTTGATGAAGTAATGAATGTGAAAGGCAGTGCAAGGATTTCCCAGCAGGCACATGACGTTGAAACAACTTTGTTTTAACGTTGATGCGACGTCATGACGTCGCATCGACTTGATACAAAATTGTTTTAAGGTGAACGTGACGACATTACAGGTGTATATGTTCATGTTTGCCAGAATGATTGCATATTGAGTGTAGATAACAGTAGGCTGTTCAGATTACTGATATGGCCTTTGGACCAAAGGTCAAGGTCACATATACTAAAATCTGTCTAACAGCTCCTAATGTGAACTCCTCTTTCATTATTTGACCAAGGGTGTTCATATTTGGCACAATTATTGCCTATGGTGTGTACAACAACCATCTTGGCATAAGAATCAACCATCTTGGCAAAAACAAACAACCATCACGGTATAATATGACCTAAGAGTCAAAGGTCACCTTCCATTAGGAAATGAAAGAGAAGTTAACATTACAAGCTGTAAAACAAATTTAAAGCAATATTTGACCATTACCTTTGACTCCAATGTCAAATACGCATGCTGAGACCTTTGTTGTAATCTACACATGATAGGCAATTATTAAAGAAAAGCTTGAATATGGTATGTGTATATTTGGTAGAATGAAAATGTAGGGATGAGGCGATGTTTTTGAAGCTCTTAGAGTGCGGCAAGCAAGAGTGGCAAGAAAATGTTTCTGAATCAATAAATAATCATATAAAAAAGTACTTTTCATACTACTGTTTTATTTCTCTTAACTTCACTGTTCTTCATTCATGGGTATTTATACTAAACTTACGTAGCAGTGATGTCCAAGTAAGCCAGGGTCCGGACTATCTGGAAAGCAGTACTGATTTCAATGACTATCATCAGCATCTTTTAACTCGTTAGCCAATCAGTCCAGTAATCTGCATCTTAACACCCAAAGTATACTTCCCAAAATTGATCTAGTACGAGGCGAAGCTGCTGCACATGACATCTCACCTTTACAGAAAGCTGGCTAAAACCCACCACTAACGATGATGCCATACAAATTGAGAACATTCTACCTCCATATAGGACGGACAGATGTAAACGTCCTGGGGGAGGAGGCACTGCTTAAGTTATAAACAAACTTCCCTGCAAACGGCGCACAGATTTAGAGGTTCGTGGAGTTGAGGGACTTTGGCTTGAGGCTAATATCAAGACAAAAACGATTTTAGTGGGCGTTTTTATCGGCCACCGAAAAGCAATGTGGACTACTTCAACTTTATTAAATAAAGCATTGACAGGGCCTGCAATACCAGTATAATAGAGATTATTATTACTGGGGATTTGATTACGATTTGTGTTTGCTGTGCCTTTGTACGCGTCTTTTTATATGTGCCTTGTTGTCACCTGCTTGGAAAGGGCTGACCTCTTGGCTCTCGTATGTGGTGTATAACTGTTAATATGTCACTTTCCCATTGGAATCATGGGTCAGGTGTGGTACTTGATTGTATCTATTCCTGATCTTTGCACCCTTACTTATTTCTCAAAAACTAAAAAAAAATCCCAACTCATTTACGAATTTAATCTAACCCAGCTAATAACAGAACCCACACACTACAGAGAGACGTCCACATCAACAATTGACTTGATTCTCGTTCGCAACAATACAAATGTTTTGTGCAGTGGTGTTGCCGATTCTTTCATTCCTGAATAGGTCCAACACAATTGTCCAACTATCGTCATACTTAAATTTTCAAGAGCATATATGCCTGCTTATAAAAGACGAATATGGGATTTCCAACTGGCTGATTACGGAAATATAAAGGCACCTAAATGAATCCAATATTTTTGAAAGATTGAAAGTGAGAGAAATATAGACAAATATGCAAATTATATCAAATGCAATCATAAAAGCAGCTGAGGTTTCAATACCAAACAAAATAACCACTGTTAGACCAACTGATCCTCCATGGATAACATGTTACATACGGTAACGGAATAAGCATTTAAGCAACACAAGAAAACAAATAATACTTACTACTGGAAAAAAAAAGAAAACTCTACGAACAAAGTAATAACCCAGTTGAGGATATCACTAGTTGAGGAAATCAAAACAATCATATCAAGACAATCTTGATCAGCTTTTATCTTCAGGTGATTACAATTCAAAAACGTTTTGGAAAACATCTAAACAAATCTTAAATTAAAGACGGGTCTTAGCCAGTATACCAACTCTTCACCATAATTGCATTTAAATGCAGAGAGTGATCTCGAAAAGGCAAAATTGTTAAATACATAGTTTTCATCCCAAGCTTTTGTTGATGATACAAACACACAAGTTAACCCAATTCCAGACAAAGATCACTCATTAGAGTTCGTAACTATTTCCATTCAAGATGTACGCGATGTTTTTCAACATATTGACGTCACAAAGCGTGTAGGCCAGACTTAATCAGTCCTCGTTTGTTGAAAGAAGGCTGTCATATTCTTGCACACCCAGACTCTATGCAAAGAAATAAGAGCATTATTATAAGTAAGGCCTTCGACAGAGTCTGGCACAAAGGACTTCTTTACAAATTGCACTGCATGGGAAGTTCAAACCGTATTGTTAAGTGGTTTGAAAGTTATTTATCTAAGCGGAGACAACGTTTTGTAATTAATGGTCAGTCATCAGATTGGGTCCATATTTTGGCTGATGTCCCATAAGGATCTATTTTCAGTCCACTCCTATTTCTCATTTACATTAATGATATAGTAAAATATATTTGATGTTCCATCCGCCTGTTTGCCAATGATACAAGTTTGTATATCATTGTGGACTGCCCTTTTCAATCAGTGCAACTACTAAACACAGATCTGCAAACTATCTCAGGCTGGGCTGCTGCTTGGCTTGTCACATTTAATCCCCTAAAAACACTGTCAATATTAATCTCGCGCAAGCGCAATCATGTATTCCACCCTCCCCTCTTAATAAATGGTACAATGATAAATATTACTTCCTTCCATAAGCACCTGGGTCTTACTTTTAAAATACTGGTAGTTGGGATGAGCATTGTTAAATATTTATTTGAAAAATCTTGGTCAAGACTTAACTTGTTAAAAGCCCTTAAATTTTGAGTTTAGAGAAAATCTTTGGAAAAAATACATTTTGCATAATATACGTCCTCTTTTGGAATATAGCGATACTGTTTGGGACAATTGCTCTCCTGAATAAAAAAAACCCCTCTTAGACGATGTTCATGTAGAAGCAGCACGAATTATCACAGGAGAGACGAAATTGTGCAGCATTGACAAACTATTTATTGAACTTGGTCGGGAGGTGCTCCAAACTAGGTGAAATAAGCACAAACTTTTCACATTCTACAAAGTTATGCAGGGTCTACTTCAAAACTATCTTTCGGATCTTTCCCCCCTATTGTCGGTCAAACAAATAACTATGCTCTCAGGAATGCAGATCATATTAAGAGCTTCAGATAAAAAAACTGACCTTTTCTCAGGCTCTTTCTCTCCTTCTATCATCAAAGCATGGAAAAGCCTTACAAATGAGGCAAATGGGCTGTTTTCCGTTTTGGCGTTTAAAATAACTTAAACTGGAACAAGATCCAGTCCCCATATTACTTTCATGTAGGATCACAAATGCTGATTTGTATCGCAAAAGATAGTTGGAAGCCCTTCCTGTCAGCATTGCGGATGTTTTGAGAGTGCATATCACATTTTCTTTACATGTTACTTATATGCTGCTACAAGACGATATCTCCCAGTCAATCTCTACGAATACTCTTTAAAGGATCTCTTATATGACACTGAAAACGGTACAAGTCATGAGAATGAAACATTGTTCTTAAAAGTACAGGACTTTTTAACAATTTGTTTTTTGTTTGTTTTTGTTGCTTTACGTCCCATGTCAACAGCTATGGTCATTGCGGGACGGTCAGTTCACTTAACCACACTTTTTCCTGGGCAGGCTTGAGCAAGCGGTTAACCAGTAATTTGTGCACATACTTTCGCTTGTAACTGACAACAACCCTTCTTGAATAAATCAGCGGAAGGGAGGAGAACGACCGTAGAAATTATTTCATGATCAATCTCCACGAAAGTATGGTACCGGGCGGGATCGAACTCGCGACCCCTGGATCTGCAGTCAGACACGCATCTGTAGCCAGACACTTTACCGACTGCGCTACGCGGCTCGGACTTTTTAACAAAGTGTTGAAGATTTAATCCTCAATAAATATATACATGTACCAAATCCTTAGATATGACATGGCAACGAAAGGAGTCAGACTACTATGCCTACATATTACAGATACGACTTGTGCTCACATATAATTTACATGCTTTCTGTTTTAATTTGTTTTTTTGTGCGTAATACCACATTCAATTAGGCTGCTGTATAAGATTATGCTTGCTGATACTTATATACTGAACACAAATAGAAACTTTACACTTTTACACTTTAACGCAAACTCATTACTTTAAAAAGTATGCGTACGTATATGAAGTCCACACGTTTGACAAGAAAATGATGCAAAAAAAACCTTTATCAGACGTCCATGAATAATGTTGAAAAAACGTCAAACTGCATTTTCATGTCTGCTAGATTACCATTACGATATTTTGAATATGTAAACACACTATTCGGGAGTCTTTCGATTCAGAACTTCGATAACCAACACATAACGTCAGCCGCAGTATACTGTACTAATGCTACGTGTAGGTCAAAATGAGCGTAAGGTCGCCACCATGCAAAGAGTAATACGCGCAGCAAAGCTGTTTGGTTGCTCACGCGTTAATGCTCATAGCCACGTGAGAAGGTTTCAGAAGGCGGGAATATCTACCGATGCACAGGATCGACTCGACGTAAAAAAAACAACGCCAAGACACGACCGTTAATTTACACTCATGCATTGACGTAAGCGGTTCTAGGCTGCTGTAGATGCTACACACTTCAACGTTTAAATCAGTAATATCTCCGCCAATACTTTGCTATTTAAAAACAAATTATATCAAATTAATGGGTGTTCAGTTCTCGGTCCTTTTTTGCAGCTGCAACATCGTGTGTTTGACTGGTAGCGTTGAGAATGAGTAAGGGGTCAAAATAAAAAATAAAACATCAAAAATCATTTGTTCCGATTCTTGTTTTTATCGTCTGGTATTAAATAAGTGTAAAGGCTCTATTTTTGCTCAGTATATATGAAATCAGGAGGTATGGCTTATATTGCCAGCCTTCCTTACGTTTTGACGGAGGATGCATTCTATTCATATTTGACACAATGTTTGCTTGAGGTTTGTAGTTAAAAAAATAATTTATTATGATGCCAGGTATGGCCATTTAGTCAGAGGTGAAGGTCAAAAAATTAAATTCTGGTTGTATGTATTGTTAAATAAATATCTCTTAGATCTTTTCATGTAGTTGCTTCGTGTTTGGCACATTAACTGCATAAGGTGTGTCAATTGCAGCAATGGTTTCGGACAGCTTATACGAGGGTTAGTCAAAAATAACTGAGCCCTACCTCATAACATTTTAGTTTGGAATTGTAGACAACCAATGTGATTATGTTCTATAAGTATAATATGTCATAGATGTTTTAGCCCTAAATAATTACCCTAGTGAAGCTTCCATTATGGTTGCTAGGCAACTGAAGATCGTCAGTCAGATATATGCGTTCACGATCTCAGCCACCAGGAATTTACAGCATGTCTTTAAAAAGCTTGTGTGATTTGTAGTTTTTGTGAAAGGCATATTTGACACTTATTTGAATAACATATATCATATTGTCTTTTCATTACACTAAGTTCGTTCATGTTTAGGTGAACATTGAGTGTATGCGTTGCCTAGCAACAAAAAACTCCAAAATTCCACAAATTTTCAAATACACGAGGATGGTGTTGCCATTGAAACAAAATTGTGCATTTAAATCAAGGAACTTAACATGTCTTAGGGTTGGTTTGTGTATGCAGTACTGTTAAAGCATTATTATGATAATGTTTTATGTTTTCTATTAAAATTGTGTAAATATGAATGTGGGTGGGGTTAATTATAGGACTTCAGACATGTTAAAATTTAATGAATTCTGAAATCAAACTACTATAGTATCTATAATTTGGGTTCAGTTGGTTTCTGTTCTGTGACACTGAATAGGTTAATGTTCAAGGTATCAGACGACAGTGAATAAAGTCTTGCTTTAACATTACTGTTTCCATAGCAACGCTTAGATTAAGATGTGTCACAGCGTGAACGCACCCCTTTGACAGGTCACATTCTGTTGCCTAGCAACCGTTACAAAAAGCCTACCAACAGAAATAAATTAGGTGATCAAATAGATTACATATAACTTCAATGAAATATCATCCAAATATATGTCCATCTTACTTAATGCAATTGTTATGAGGTAGGGCTCAGTTATTTTTGACTAACCCTCGTACTACTTTTGATTCAAAGGTCAAGGTCAAAATGCATATGCAATGTAACGCATACATTTTTGGAATATGTAACTGATACATATTTATGATACTGATTGCCTAGTACGGTTTGTAGATGACAACAAATGTTTTGGATTGCTGGTATGACATTGGGGACAAAAGTCAAGGTCAAAGCAGGTCATGTTATTCGGTTTTTAATGTAAGTGCTGATATTTGCGATGGGTCCACCCATCTATTCGCCATTTTCTAAGTTACTATTATAAGTAAAAGAAGAAAAAAACTGGTAAATTTGACAATGACATGAGTCAGTTTTCTGACACTGTATAACACTGTAGGACAATGGTGAATTCAGAGTGTTTTATCAAATAAAACAAGAGGATGTCGATACCACCTGGCGCGTAGCTGATAAGACGGTTGATATTTCTAACAGAGCGATGCTCTTACTACCATAGTAACATTAAACTTATTAGCAGCCTGATAGTAGAAACTTATTGGAAAAAGTGGCCGCTTCTATTAGTGGGAAATTGTTGGGAAAAAGTGGCTTCTTCAGCTGGTTTTCAATTACTAATGTGAGTTTATCATTTATATTACACTTTTGATGTTCTTTAACCATTTTCATTCAGGAACGGGTACAGACAGCGAAGACCGAGATGAAATGCCGCATTATGCGGCATTTCATCAGGGTCTGCACTGTCTGATAAGATAAATTTTCAGGGGCAGAAATACATTGTTATATAGAAATTTTGACGGGCTGCCCAGTTAAATAAAATACAGAAAATAAAATTCCAAACTTATTGAATAAGTAAATATGGAATAATCTACTAGAATTAAAAGGGCTACTGCTACATTTCTTGATTTTGGGAAATATTGCAGTAGATCTTATAAACAAAAATACATCATAAATCGCCAGATGTATGACAAAAGTTCTCAGAATTGAATTTCAAACGTTACAATGCTTCATTATTATAAGACTGTCTTATAAACTTTGCAACTAGCACACTTATGAAAACATGTAACATTAGACTCCTTTCCTTTGGGTTTGTGTATGAGTTATACCATAGTTTTAATGTTACATGTACTGGATAGTTTTTTCCTTCATTATGTTAAATTGTTAATTCTCTGTAACTACGTAATTCAAATAATTTCACAGATATGATCCTCATTATACCCTCTACCAAATTGCTCAAATGGCCCCGCTCTGCCGAACAAAATTGCTGTCAGAGCTGTAGATAAGAAATATCTTTAAACGACATCTTATCCTGAACCACTGGTTCAAATTCAAAATAATTTCACAGACATGTTTCTCAAAACGCCCTCTACCCAATGGTTACAAATGGTTTTACTGTTTGTAATGGTTCTACAGAGCTGTAGATAAAGAAAACTCTAAATGACGTCTCCTCCTGAACCACTTTCCCAGATTCAACATTATTTCACACACATTTTCTCATAAGGCCCTCTACTAAAATTGCACAAACAGTTCGGCTTAAATAAACAAACTGGCCGCCAGATCTAAAAATTAAAACACCTTTAAACAACACCTTTCCTGAACTCCTTGCCTAATTTCAAGATAGTTTTGACCAAATTTTCCTCATAAAACCCCCTACCGAAATTGTCCAAACGGTTCAACTCCACTGAACAAAATGACCACCCATAGCTAAACAATCTATAAATGACATTTTTCCGAAACTCCAGACCAATAAAAAAAAACAAATATAAGGTCGGGTCAATCACCCGAATCGTTCCGCTCCACCAAACTAGATGGCCACCAGAGTTAAAATAATAATAAAACACCCTTAAATGACATCTCCTCCCGAACTTCTGGCACAAATTCAAAATAATTTTGCACAAATATTCCTCATAAGGCCCTTTACCTTAAGTGCCCAACCGGCTCCGCTCTGCTGAACAAAATGATCACCAGAACTTTAAAAAAGAAAAAAAACCTTAAAACGGAATCTCCTAAATTCCTCGCCCAATTTCAAATTAATTTCACCCAAATGTGCCTCAAAATACCCTCAACTAAAATAGCTCAAACGGCTCCGCTACACCGAACAAAATTGATACAAATTCTAAAAATAGACATCTTTATACAATATCTTTTCCATTGGTCTAGATTAAAAAATGTTACACACAATGCTTCTCAGATACTTCATGTTCCTTAAATTGCCCTCTACCAAAGTTGTTCAAACGATTCCATTCTGCTTAACAAAAGTGCCTCTAGGGCTAAGAATTCAGGTGAGCGATCCAGGGCCACCATGACCTTTTTGTTGTTTTCTGTTTAGTGAGTTATATGTTGGTATGAGGCTCTTGAATGCCATTTGATGATTAAGGGATGAAGAATCGCATGAGATTTTTGCTCTTAGTCCGTCTGCGAGCTGTCGACGCTTAGTCGAGTTTGTGCATCTTCATGGTCTCGCTAGAGGTGTCGCTACTCGCAAACATAATATAGTACAGAATAAGAAGAAGGCTAGACGTCTAGGTCAACTTGATGCACAGGAGCTTGAAGTTCGGTCCTCATATCTCTTATATAGCCTCAAAACCAAAGGCTCACGATGTCATTACGTAGTTATGACCAGGAGTGAAACTAGATTTCAGGTCCCTTTGAATCGCAGTTACAAGGAAGTTTTGGCGAAAGCTGTTCATCTAACCATAAAAACTACATCAACAGGTCATGCGAGGCATGGATAACTTTTTATGACATATCACCAAGTTGCATCAATCTGCAATTGAAAATAAGAAAAAAATAACGGTAGCCATTCCGGCTCTAGTATCCGGTTTGACGCAGTGAATCAGAGCCTTTGTCACACTTGGAGAAAATAAATTTCAAAACTTACTAACTCTTCAGCCAAAAAATGATACTATCAGTTAAATGTGTTCAGAATATTAAATAAATCAGATCTTTACATTTACTAATCAAGAAAAGTTCTGTTTTTCATAAACTTTGCGGAAATTCAAAACTGAAACCGTTATCTTTTCAAAGATCGTGTGACGTTGACGTCGCGCACGATTTGGCGTACAAAGCGTAACGTCAAGTTATAACGTCTTGGGGCTAATTTCGTAGAGGAAAACGTCATTGTCTCATTGTTTATGTCTCAACAAATAGGTTTCATGGTACCATATCGACACAAAGTATTTGTGAGACATTGCCCTGTTTTCCCTCAACGTCGCCATCTTGATTATAACGTAGAAGAAAAGTTATCGAACACTTTGACGTTGCCGCCGCAACATTCACTGCTGATTGACCGGAAACTGGAGCCGGAATGGCTATCGAGAGTTTAGTTTCACACCTGGTCATTACTACATAATACACTGCAAGCTTTTGGTTTTAGGCCATATAGGTGATATAATGACCAAACTTCAAGCTCCTGTGATTGATGTAAGAATGGCCTTACACTACGATCTTGTAGGTTGGTCAATTTCAAGATCATAATTAATAAAAGTATATAAAAAGGTGAATATGACCATACTGCAAAACATAAGTGTAACAAATTGATGCCAATTAACACTTTTCCACAAATAAATGTTTCTAGTAAACATTTATACCAGTTAAAGCTGCATAATCTGTAACTTTTGATATTTTCATTTTAAAAATAATGTTTCTATTTTTCAAGAACACAGTAAAAATACTAAAATTCAGGTATACATTTTACCTTTTTCGCAATAATTAACAAATTATTAGTGCCAAAACAACAGCATTTACGTTATAGATTAACTGTCTAGAATTATTGGAGGGACGCAAATAATTACAAACAAGAGAAAATGCACCTGTTTTTATAAGATAATTCACTTTTTCATGCAGTTTTCAGCTGTAGAAATTAGATTTATTGTGACAACATAACTTTAACATACTTTTGCAAATGATTTAAAAAGAAAATATTTTTTTTCGAAAAATGTCCATAGTTACAGAGTATGCAGCTTTAATGTTGTAGTTATTCTCTTGATCGATACAATCGAATAGAACATACCTTTTAAAGCAGTTGAAGTTTACATCTAGATCAATGGCAGTTCAGCTGCCATCAAACTGATTTTATAAGAATCATAATTGGTCCTCGGCGCGAACAAACCTGTCTTTGCACCCGCACAGACTGATCAGCGCCTTTGTTATTCGTTGTTTTTAAATATCATATCTAAACCTGCTACATATGAAATTTCAGTTTTCTAGCTAGTCTCTGAAGCTACGGATACTGATATTAGTCTCGCTTTGTCGGGAAGCCTGAAGACATATAAAGATATCTGAGACTTTACCCTTGGATAGAAAATCTTATCGTTATCTTACCCAGGACGTCAAGTAACGTCATCACGTGTATTGCATCTTAGCGTACTCAGGGACTTCTGGAAGCTTATTTAAAAATAAATAAATGAATAAATAAATAAAACCAGTGGTTAGCAAGAAAAAGACTCCATTATTCGTGTGAGCATAGGATAGAAAAATCCGTCCCTCGCGATTACCGTTTGTCATCACTCGGCAAGCCTCCTGATACCTAACGGCGATCCTTGGGACGGATTTTTCTATCCTACCCTCATACTCATGATAGATTCTTATATGTCGCGTCGAGACCCATATATCACAGTTAACCTATGGCACCAAGAGGAGTAGACATTAATACACAAAGACACAAATAAAGACAAGAATACAACAAACAAAACATCCAGCTCTCTATTCCTCTCTATTAATAAATACTTCACCGACCAATTCTTTGTCCTAAAATATGAGAGAGAGAGAGAGAGAGAGAGAGAGAGAGAGAGAGAGAGAGGGGGATATAGAATGAGCGAGAGAGGAGGGGAGTCGACTGTATGACTTTAAATGTGTTGTTGCCGCCTTTCACGGCGTCAGTGTCGCTTCCTCTCTGTACAGTGGGCTGACTATGGCTTATCCTGACCATACCCCTTTCCTATGAGGGGGGGGGGGGGTACTCAGATATTTTCATACATACGTAGGCTCCGACCATTTTGGGGGGTTCAAAATTTTGAATTTCAATGTGAAGAAATTGTGGATGATTTATGAGGTCATTACGAAATTGGACTATTGTGGGTGTCATTTCTATACATTTTAGGTCAAGGTACAGATTGGGAATATTTCTTGGGTTGCAAAATTTCAATTTTTTTTGTATTTCTGATACTCCTGATATTATTTGGGGGTTATCATTAGATGCTGGGCCAAAGCCTTTGTATGAAGAAAAATTGAAAGTACCCCCCCCCCCAACTGGGACTCACTTTTCTGATGATAATGTTGATCATTTTAATTGATCAGGCAACTGTTTTAAGGTATGCTGTTAATCTATCTACCAAATCACTATCCTGTTGCAGCATCATCTAATTAAGATTAAGGATGAGTGTCTGCGATAGAGTTTAGAAAATGCTCTACGAAGTTTATGATATCTCAACGTTGGTATCCCCATGGCTAGGAAATAGTAAAATTAATCTTAGAGACATACATTTAGTAGAGAAATAAGATAAACTGGTAACTAGTCTATCTGACATAAAACATTGATGTTTATAATTTAGGCTTGTTCCATATCGTTATCAGTTACTAAATTGAAACAGAAAGAAATTCATTTCAGTCATGAAGAATCGATTTTGGTGTATTTGTCAAACTGTTGTTTAAATACTGATAATCTTTGGATGACTTGCTAATATCGTGTTTGTAGCGTGGTTGTCAAGGAAATCAACTGATAAAAGGCCGTCCCTACCTGAACTGCGTCTCAAAACACAAAATGGCCGGCCCATTCGATAAGGGTACTTATGGTATGTGTTTAAAGTCATCATCTATTAACGTACACGCAAAGCTATACTTCGTGCGATAAGCTCATTTAATCTGACCAACAGCTTTGTTGCGTATTCGCTGGCTGCTTTGCCGGTACGATACGTACCAACATAGAATGAGCTGGTTCATATGATTCTTGGTGGGGGAATCGACCATCAAGAATCTGCGAACGGCGACAGTCAGATCAAGACCTTGTGTTTTCCTGTTATCAACTACACTTCCTGATGGATCTGTCAACCTAGCATCTGAGCATGAAAACAGGGTTATATAACAATAAACGGTTCGAGAGGTTTGTCCGAGTCCTGCTAATACGGAATGAACGGTATGGTCGCAGACCAAGGTTGTTCGTCTGCGCTGACGATGCTAAATTCCAAGATAACAATATACTGGCAATTCCATGAGATAAGGGAATTATCGTATGTGCATATAGTTATGTTTAAACATTAAGGGGTAGCTTCTGGTGGGGAAATACGTTTATCACTTTGTCCGAGTCTTCGCCTTATACAGCGCTTTATGTGTACGGACATCCAAGGTTCTGGCGAGACTGAGCGGATGCGCAGGCCCACCTGAGCCTTGGTTATTCATCGATGCGATAGGTACAAAAATAAAACAGTGCTCAAACGTGGCTCAATTATACAGGTCATCTGGTAAAACATCGCTGCTTCGACATCACCATGTGTATTTATCAACTGTTTTGAATGATCATTCAGATTTAACAAAGATTTGGACTATTGGCTATTTCATCTTTGAGGTGGGTTTTCTGTTGACAGTGTCTTAGAAATCGAACACTCCTTAAATAAAAACTAATGCCTCTCCACAGGGAATGTTTGTGCTGCACACCCTTAAATATTATGTTAAAGTAGGGCCGTAGCAGGTGACATATTTCAATACTTTGTTATCTAAGCTATGATAAAATGGTTCATTTCATTTTCAATAACATGTAAATGTGTAACTAAACCACAGCCTTTGGGGTACATGTAGGCTGGAATTAGTCAAAACACTTTAGGCAATCCTATATATGAAACCAAAATCTCATTTCCCTCTCAGATAGCAGAGACGTTTTAACCATAAGCATCAGATTCTTTGAAACGTCAGTTGGATCACAGGAGCTTGAAGTTCGATCCTTAAATCACCCCTATAGCCTCAAAACCAAAAGCTCACAATGTCATTACGTAATGACATTGTGAGCTTTTGGTTTAGAGGCTATATGGGTGATTTGAGGATCGAACTTCAAGCTCCTGTGGTTGGAAAGGGTATTTGAGAGAAGTAGTTATAAAGAAACTATAAATATGACAGAAATCTAATTGAATGAACTGCGCAAGTCTGCCTTTGAGGCAGTTATACATACAGTGGTGGTATTAGCAGTGAGTGTATACATTTGTATGTGTTTGAAACAATATAAATATAATAAAAGCTTTATCAAAGTGGGCTCTGGTTTGAATTTATTCCTCAGCATTAATTAATAGCTTGACAGCCACTTAGTTCCGGTCCAACACAAGAAGACTCGTCCCGACATGACTAAAAACTTGTTGACTGGGACGTAAAGAATCAAATCAAACAAACCAAACAGAGAAGACTTTAGTTAATGCCCTTCATATCAAACCCTATTCGCTACAGTAAGCATGAAAGGACCTCGGACAGTCTTAATGAAGGATTGCCCATAAAAATAGTCAGCCTTTAGTTATGATTATGTACCAAGTAATTAATTGCTTTATTTTTCAAACAAAACATATGCTGTGGCTACTCAAAATAACCCTCGCAATGGGACGGTCTTTACAGGTTAAATGATGAGTAAGAAAATATTTACAATTTGTGTTTATCTACTGTCGTGCCAGCCAAGAGTGACAGTGACGTAATACTTTGTTTAGAATTGCTAAGTTAAACGCTAACGTGTACACTTCACTTGAGCTAACGCGAATCGATAGATCACTTCACTTGTGCATTTATCCTATCCTGAGGATAGGATTAATACACACGTGATCTATCGATTATAAGTCCCTGAAATCTTTATAAACAAAACATGAAATCACTGTCACTCTTGGCTGGCAGGACAGTAGAGTCCGTGTTTGATGAGAGTAGAGTTACGTAGTCGGTCACGTTATGGTACTTTATTCACCTGATTGGAAATATAGGGTTTTCTTTCATACTTTTAACTATAAATCTGTTTAGTCACTCTACTCTTATCGAGCACGGACTTTAGACTGTGATGTATACAGTATGCAAACTAATTGAAATTGAAACTCAAAAGTCATGGGCAGCATACTTATTTAGAAGAAACGATGAAATCTTCTCAACCAAAATTTATGCAAATGCATAGCTTTCGTCTAAGTTTTATGCTGCAAACTTTTTTAAGTGAATACCCGGTGAAACTTTGACTTTCTGTGAAATAAAATTTGGTCACCAAAAACACCCCTAAACCCTAAAGTCCTGGCATTAATATGCAATAGTTTCCATTTTTTTTCTATTTTGCTAGGTGGACTAAATGTAAGGGTTAGATTTAAGCCCAAAGTTATAGTTGTCAATTATGCATTATCCTAGCCACAGGCAGTCATAATTTGGGCAGATTGAATAGGAAACTGTCCAAGGTCCTTGTCCATTTTGTATTAAAAGGTGTCACAGATCAAAATTATGATATATTTCTTTCTCTTAGTATTGTTTTTTTCATGTTTTTTTTTATCTTAGCAAACAGTGCAGACCCTGATGAAATGCCGCATGATGCGGCATACATATGGTGCTTCACTGTTTGCTAAAGAATCTGTTTATCAGTATCCAGAAAGTAAAGCGTTAACAATTTGGCTACTTTGTCAGTGTAAAGCGATGCATTCACGCTGTACGTCTTTCTTGTTGTGCCAAATATACATAGTTCTAAAAGTTGAATTATGTTTTATCCATTTTCCTCTGGGATTGGCATAACATTTCCTGGTTTGTTTGTTTTGTTTGCGTTGATGCTTTACGTCCCAGTCAACAACCTTTCAGTCATGTCGGGACGATTCTTGTCTTCCTGAGTTGAACCAGTACTAATTGGATGATATAGTGTCTTGCTCAAGTATACAACACAGTACCTCTCTCCGGTGAGTCTCAAAGTAGCGACCCCTCGATCTCAAGTCTACAACTCTACTGCAAATGCGCTCCCAAAACGTTTCCCTGTATTTAACAATGGCGTGTGACGACTTGCAGAAAAAGTATACCAATAACATAAGCTTAAATGAAACCAATAAATCTTGCTTTAACCTTTTTCCTGCCATATAAGATGGTTGTTGTCTGCTCTTTAACCTGCTTACATTTTAACAGCCTAGGAACCAAGTTCAGACTGCTCTCTTCCATAATGAAACAAGTCTGGAGTGCGTTTACATATATGTAGCAGACGTAAAAAGCAGACGGCATTTTCCCTACAAAATTATCGACAGAATAAGGATTAATGTCGCATTGAGCCTCTAGTAATTGGAGAGGGTTTTCCTTAATTTCTATAATTTATTGTGTTTAAAGGTATTTACTGAGAAGAACAGTTTAAACAATATACTATTTAAGGAACATACATGCTTTTCAGTTTTCACTATATTAAGTATTTACAAAATTTCAGAGAAAGCTTTTGCTCCACAGCGCATGCTCAGATGTAGAATATATAACAGACCCAAACTAGTGAAGCCTTTATACGTCTCTCGCATTATCAGAAAAAGAAACTTTAAAACATGCATATCCAGACGTTTTTGATAGTTCTGTTTTCATGTAAGTAGAATTTATTGTATTTTTGTTTACTGGACACCCGTAAATGTGTATATAGACAAAAAGTGCAGACATTAGATGCAATGCCGCATAATATAATTCTACACTGTTTGTTAGGACAACAACAATACACAGGATCAGACAAATACGATAGTACATGTATTTGGAAAAAAAAATATAACCTGTGATCCATCAATATATAGACCATTGAAACCTATCGCACCAAACTTGGTGGAAATTCCATTGATGTAAAGAGGGTCAACTGTATTTCAAACACATTCAATGCTATCAATGTGTCAAAGAGTATAGGTATAATATAACACACTTTAACCGCCTTGCAGTAGAAACCGATTTTACAGCGATGTGGTAGAGTGTTTGCCTGTAGATCCAGCAACCTGGGTTCAATTCCCGGTTGGGACAGATAAATTGTTTTCGCTCTACGAAAATGGCGCCCAACGTAAATATCCTACCCTATGACCGTTCTGTGCATAAATATCTCCCTTGGTCTCATTTCGCGTGATTTCTGTACTAAGAAATTCAGGGACGAATTTCAAATTGGAGGGATGAATGTCACAGGGTCTAGGTATAATATAACACACTTCTACAGCCTTGCGGTAGAATTCAGCTTTTACAGCGACTTTGTAGAGTGTTTGCCTGTAGATCCAGAGACCTGGGGTCAATTTCCGGCTGGGACATGTAAATTATTTTCGCTCCACAACAAATGTAATAATCTTAAGTGTCGTAATTTGACGTAACAACACACGCACACAAAACACACACACACACGTACACGATTATCTTACATTTCATTCCTGAAAAATAATGGACATCGGTCCGTACACAAGGGCCGAGCGCATCAGTTTTTCAGTAATGGACAAATTCTGCATTTTGCTTCATTAAGTATCGCAATATTTCAATTAGAAGGGAATTTGTTATAAATAAAACGTTCACATAGAAGTTGTATAAACATCCAACCGAGACACTTTTGTCATGATTAAAATTGCTTCAAAATCAAGTATAACGATAACAAATTACCGAAAAAGCAAGGGAGTATAATCAGGAAATACCACAATCACACAATGTAGACAAACCCACGGCACCGTGAGGAAGTATGGAAGGGGATTACCGCCAATATTCTGTCCAATTTAGTTTATCGAGATGCCATTTCATTTGATTTCGTAAATTATGTCATTATATCATGTGAATTGTCTTATTACACCAGCTTGGACCAACGGATGTATGCTGTAGAATTACAATTAATACCAGGTTAGCAAGAAATGTAAACATGCAAATAACAGAATAGCACCAACAACATAATAAAGTGACACTCCATTAATTCAAAACAGAAAATTGACGCCTTGAATATTGGCGATACTACCCTTCTTCTTTCAAAGCTAAATATTGTGATGCCAGAGGGTGCACTTTCATTTATAATTTACAGAGTATCCGCTATTCGAAAATCATCGCTAAATTCAGGAGTAATTCTGGCTAAAATGGTTTATCGTGAAATGTGCATCAATTATATTAAGATAAATATACCAAAAATTGTTGAAAATTGCTGAAAGAGTTTTTGGTTTCAATTGTTGTGGTTTTGTAAAACTTTTCTTAAAAGATACAAGATACTATCTCTAACTAAAAATACATCTAACTTTAACAAAAGAAATGGAATGAACATCGAAGAAAAAAATACAAATATGAAAATACATACATGTCTAACACTTAAATGGAAGCAATTCAAGGATAACTCATGATGTAGTACAGGTTCTGAGGTTATAAAACTTTTTCATGCTCAACTAAACTGAGCACGAAATTTCAACTGCTCATTAAAACATAAATCCTGACAAATAAAGAAGTTTCTTGTTTTAAGTTTCTCAGATGTTGTATTTATCATGCTAATAAATGTTAAAATGCCAACAATTGTTGGCATTTTAACATTTATTAGCAGGATAAATTTCGTGCTCAATTGAGTTGAGCATGAAAAAGTTTTATAACCTTGAGGCCTGGTTTAACACTGAAAATCGTTTTGTATATTTTCTTTTCCAGATTGTGTACAAATTGTAATACTGGCTACTGTTGATGCAGGTATGTATCTAACACTGAAATCATGCAAAATATTTATTTCATTAACCCTAAGCCTGACAGTATCGTCTGCTCCTTTCGTCTGCTTATGTTCTTAGCACAATTTGGACCCAGATTAGACTGAGTCTGATCAGAGTTCATATTAATTGCTTACATGAAAAATATAGTCTGAAGTGCACATGACTATAATGTAGCAGACAAAACGGCAAACAACATTTACAAAGTGGTAGGATAAGTGTTAACATTTCCCATGGTATTCACCACTCAATTCATCAGGTTTGTTGTCTGATTTAGTATTTTGAGCCTCTAAGGCAAGTAAGTAGTAATGGGACCAGAATATATTGTTCCATATGGTCAAAAACATTGGTTGCGTGCTCGTGTAAGAAACATCTAGATCTGGACTATACTGTGTATATGGAAGTTAACCCGTTTAAGCCCTTAAGGGACATTGGAACACAGTGCGGAACC
Source organism: Loripinus fragilis (assembly GCA_964019695.1). Lineage (NCBI taxonomy): Eukaryota > Metazoa > Mollusca > Bivalvia > Lucinida > Lucinidae > Loripinus > Loripinus fragilis. The sequence goes on from OZ026516.1 coordinate 117,397,512, forward strand.
GGATTCAGACACCACAGAATGCAGACACGAAAGCAAACACCAAACACCCACAGAAACTGTCAAGAAGGCTATGATCTGTTTAAATGTAAAGAACTGCATGCAATGTAAAAAAATAAGCAAGTGAATATAATCAGGAAAGGTCACAATATAAACAGAGACATGCACAAGAACACTATTAAAGTACAGCAACCAGCTCTCTCTCTCTTCCTCACCAAGTTGATCGCAAATTAGAAAGGACGCAAATAACTGTATCACAAAACCAGGCCCAAACACAAAAAGCCACACACAATGGAAGCAACAACAAATAGTGAACCCAGTATAAGCTTTTCAAAAATGCTTGCCATCGTTCAACCCTTAAATAAATTGTTTTTTGTTCTACTGTCTGAAATTACAGAAGCCATTTGAAAACGAAATTTCAGTAGCTGTTAAAAACGAAAGTGATGATATGGCTATGAGCTGGATGTTTCATTTTAGTGTAATGACACCACGCTGTAATATTCCCGAAATCTCATGCTACAACACTTAGCCGGTGCTTCTATACAGATTGCAAACTCATTCAATTATATCTACCATCCAAGTGGGTGGAAACAAGAGGATGGGCATGATAGAAATAGAATCACCACCCAAGAAGCAACCGTAGTCACTGGTTATTTTGCACAGGATTTATATTTTGTATATTCTCTATAATTGTGATGACAAATTCGAAATATTCCATACAATTTAAACATTTTTTGCTTTAAACATCTTGTCAATTCATTCTTAAAAATAGTGGTAAAGTGCATCTGAATTTTCACGGCATAGCCGCTAAGAACGACAATTCTTGCGTAGATGTCTATTCGTATAGCTGTTTACTACCATTGTCAAATGAGCGAAAATCCATGTTCAAATCAGGAGATTCACGTGCTGTTTGAACATTGGTCTGAACTTGAAAATACTTAAAATGAGCCCTACATTATTTACATGGCGTTTAACGGTTATATACGGAAAACGTTGCGGGCCAGACTGATACTTTCACCGATGTTTTTGTTCGCAAAAACATTGCTTACAGTAATGACGTTGTGACGATGTTATGACTTTTGAAAGTACTCAGCCGACGCCATTTTTTTTAAAGAAATCAAGTGTTAGAAAATGGACAATTTAATGTTTTAGCAGCGTTTTCAGTGCGAATTGGGTTGGAATAAGGTAAAATATGCAAGAATAACGATCACACGTGTTTGTTTCATTGCATTAACACTTGCCGGGTCCCTCGAAAGATGTTTGAACACTCGGCCTATTGGCCTCTTGTTCAAACAGCATCCTCAGGATAGGGCAAATGTTTATGCATGAAAAAACATGTGTGATCCCTATAATAGAACACAGGCCTAGCGGATACAACAATAAGTATTTAGCACTTTGTATCTTTATTTCTAAAGAAAGGAAATCACATTTAGCTATTTTACTAATAGTAATTAATTATATGTTTGGTTTAGTGTTTGATATGTTTATACTGCTCACAATTGTACATTGTCAGCTACCTTGTCATCTAAATCCCCACCAGTTGCACCAACACCAACGCCAAAAGTAACTACATCAACACCACCCACGTCTACTGACTCTAGTTCACCGACCACAAACAAGCCTTCTACAACGTCCAAGTCACCACCTGGCTCAAATCTTACAGGACATAAAACTTCTGATAAAACAGATAGTGGGAACAAATCACAAAGTCTAGTAGCGAGTGGGAGCAGTACATCTCCAAGTACAACATCAATGTCAACATCAACAGCAACGCCTACGGTACGTTATCATTAATTTGAACGCTAATGCAGGTTTGTTACAATGAACCGGTGATGATTTATGGTACACTTCAAAGGTCACAAGTTAGAACATTCAAGAAATTCCGTCACAATTCGAGAATCTAATCATGCCTCAGGTGTATATAAGGAGCATTACGCGTAGTTCTATATACCAAAAAGCTTTATTTTGTTAGCTGGAACTGGCATATGGAACAAAAGTTCTGTAGCATGTGGGTTCAACTCTATTAAAATCGCTTATTCTGATTGTCCGAGAAAGTTAAATCAGCAGAATGATGAAAGTTTATGTATTTTTCAATAAAATATAGCTATAGTGATATTTTATTGAAAAAACATAATAGACTTAATTTTTAACCGTTTGGTTTGCTGCAATCACACTTGTAATTGTGTAAACATGGCTTCTGTGACGTCAGACTCACGTTATATAACGTCAGCGTCACGTTATCACCCACGTTATCAAAGTAGATACTAGATGTATATCCATGGTCTGATTCCACGAAATTTGATTAGGTTAAAAGTCGTAGAGTGCTTGACTCTGGATTGAGAGTTGTGGGTTCGAGAGTCACAGGAGGCATTGCCGTGTGTCCTTGAGGAAACCACTTTATAACCTGCTTAGTACCGGTTCAGTCCCGTCATGGCTGTAAAATTGTTTATTGAAACATTAAGAATCAAGAACAAACAAACAGTCAGGCTAGAAGTTCTTAATTAGAATGTATTTGAGTTCCTGAAAACAACAAATACAAAAAATTTCATCTGGGTTGGACTTGATTTAGCTGTTCTCTTTACTCCTTATACTCCGAACAGACAGAACACAAATCAAGTGCACTGGAACATCTGTGCTGGAAAACTCCAGCGTACAGATGATGCAGAAAGAGCAGTCACGTGACCTGTTCCAAAACAAGATGGCGAAGTACTGCCTACACTGTACCGAGATATTTTTCTGTCTTTCCCGATATGTTCTGATAATTATTCATATTGAAAAAAAATAAGCTTAGCAGTAAAAGGATCTAAAAGGGATTGAAACATATGTATTTTTTTCATTCTTTTTTCTTCTCCTTGGCAATTTGATTGTGTTATTTATTTCACAATTCAAACAGTAATCGCTTGATTTACTCCGGAGTACATGTACTCCAAAGTGCCCAGTTTTGCTTGTTTCAGGTGGCTGTTCTGGCGTACTCCAAGTACTCTAAAATTATCAAATCAAATCCGCCCCTGGATATTCATTGCTTGTTGAGGGATTTCCAGTCTACAAACAGTTCATATCGACGACTTTTGTCATTAACTTGTATTTTTTGCAAATAGTTTGGACCCAGGTCAGGACTAGGGGAACGTCGGTCTTGATCTAAATACAATTCGTATGACACTTTTTTTTAAAAAAAAAAAGATAATTTTGAAAACAAGAAAAACAGATGACAAAAAGGCATGTACAATTATCCAGCATGCAAAGAGTTCAGTTAAGAAGCATGAAAAGGCTATGTCATTTACAGTTTCACGAAATCTGCATCAGAATGAAATTACCGAATGCTCTATGGCATTTTCGGCTTTTAAAACTGAAAAAAAAGAGTGCACTTTTATATAAAAAAGTAATAATTTGATAACCTACACCCAAGGACCAAAACCTTCACAAAATTAAGTTTACAAAACATTATCAAGATTTAATTACAGCAGCTTCATAGCTGAAACCGGTTTGCAATTTCTGAGCAATCTTTGGTCAATGTCGCTATTTATGTCAATGGAAAAGTAGCATTTTTCAAAGTAACTTTGACAGAATATAAATGTATTTTATACGGATGTTGTAAACTTTTAGTCAAACCATCATCTTAGTAGCATACTTTTGGCGTCTATTATTCATTTTTAAAGCAAGTGCAAAAGAATGGAAATTAAATTTACATTCAATGATAAAAGGTAATCAAACAACGTCAGGAATTCCATAGACTTCAATGCATTTTCTAGTGTATAAGAACACTTTCCTTCTCCTGGTCAACATATTCTTGTGCTCTTTGTACATATTGAAAGTACATACATACGGCGAAATTTTATACATTCATTTTCTTCTTTTTGAAGCGCACAGATGCAATGAAATCCCATTTTTGAAATCCTTTTTATTACAAAAGCCAATAGGCAGTTCAAGTGTTGAAACTGAATGTAGTTGGTGGAGTGTAGCTTAACTTTCTTCAGTCATAGTCAATGAACCCAGATGGGTCACCATGCACCCCCTAAGAGAGTGGTATAACATTGTTCATTGACCTTTCCTGATTAAGAATCAAGATTTTTTAAAACACTCGATATCTTGGGTCCCACCCGCCATTTTGGATGGTTTTAAGATGGCCGCCATGCAAAAACAGACAAAATGCCTAAAAAGTTTAATATCAGCCTTCTACCATCTGCTATGCTTACTTTTATGAATGGACCATCTATATTTAAGATACTCAACTTCATTTCTAATATAAAAAGCTAAATATAAGGTCTTAACATACAACATTTAATATGGCGGCCAATTTGAAATACAATTTTTGCATATTTTCGTCAATCTTAAAAAAAGTTTTCACGAGTTTGTACAAAACAACTTATAGTTACATGTTTCAGTCATTATTAATTTTGGAGATATATTTACTGTCAGCATTGCTTAAGTCATGGACTATTTCATTTATCACAATGTAGTCATCTTCATTATAATTGATAGACTGCATACAAGGTTATCCCACACATTTGATTAAGTAGACACACTTTCCTGTAAATAACCATTACTGTTTTTCATCTAGCTCGATGATATTGAGATGAAGTTTACTTGGTTATCTTCAGAATCAATATGTATTGCAGCAGATATTTTTGAAGGTTTATTTGGGCCCTTAAGGTGTAACATACGTTACATTTTACATCTTCAACTACATAGGCATGATGAGAATGAGTCCAAAATAGCCTCTTTAGAATCGTAACGGTGTTTTACTTTCAATTGGGTCTATACTTTGCATTTACTAAATAGAAAATTGTTTTGTCCTTCACAACTGCAAGGAGATAGTTTTCTATTTTGTATAAAGTGCCAATATTTGAACTTCTTTTGCGCTGGTATTCAGTTTTATGTACTGTTGAGTCATTAGCTTTGCTATATCTCCTTTTTATATCTTGATTTATATGTTCTAGGTGATGATGCATAAATAAGTAAGGTGTCTTTCATGCAAACCAAAAATCTATGTGTCTTGATCCACATCTAAACTAAGGGTGAGGTTAGCGCCATGAAACCAGTTTAAGACCTCCATTTAAATATTTTACTGACCGTTCCAAGGAGGTACTTTTTTGTGGATCATCTGTGTTATTTATGTCTTGTGTTTATCATGCTTTCGTGTCTGTTCATTACTGCCTTGTGAAGGGCTGACCTCTTGGCTCTTGTTTGTAATGTTTAATTTTGATTTTGTCACGTTCCCATGTGGTATCCTGGGTCAAGGGTGGTTCTTGATTGCATCGATTCCTGATCTTTACCGTCTTTCGTACTTTAAGACCTAGTAGCACTTTGTAAAAAGAATATCAGAAAGGCTACATTTATATCATAAAATATGAAATTCAGCTGTAAATTGTAACAAATGATAAAATGTTTGTAACTTCTTCAGGCCTGAGACATTACCTAATGCTAAAAGTACAATCACCTGCACTCGTAATGTAAGGAGTGTGCACATTAGCATTAGCGACATACCGGTATATAACGCAAGCACAATCTTTTTAATTCAACTGCTTTCGTTATCAGCATGGGACTCTTCATCAATCTTAAGAGTTTCAAAATTCTTAAACATTAGCCTCATCAAAGTGTTGATTAATCAAACTTTGATTGCAGATTTCCCCTAGATATTTAAGAAATAGATCAGCTCTAGCAGTGAATTATTGAGTAATAATTCACTGTTTGGAGGTAAGTTGTAAAGAAGATCAAATCACGAGCGCGCAGCGCGAGTGATTTATCTTCGTGCAACTTACTGACAAATAGTGAAATATTACTCAACAATTCACTCACTGGGGCTGATATATTTCAATTCTAACACAAAATAAACAAGGAAAACACATTTGAAATCTTCAGCTTCTTCCAACTTTCTGCCATTGCACTGAAGAACTCCCGCCAATATTTAGACTACGTCGCATACATTTACATGTTTTTGTAATGTCTTTCAAGCGTAAAAACGACGCTACACCGTCTAACGTCATGAATGACGTCATTTTCCAGTAAAAATAACGTCAGCTAGCACGTACTTTCCTCGCGATTTAAAAACTGTGAATTATTGCCTGATATATCACACTTTTTTAGCATTGGCTCTATAGGCGAGGTGTGTTAGAATAAAGTATAACTGTACCTAGGAAAACAATTATAGATAATATATTAATGGTATGTTGATATATTCTGAATGTTTTAATAAGAATTATTCGCTTCTGCTCAACTCTTTGTTAATAAACACATAAACGCAATCATAAAAATGAATCAAAAAGTCGTTTGAATGTATTTTTTCCAAATTGTAAATTGTGTAACATACATAACATGCAGTATTATATGACTTTTGATGTAATGTATTCTCCACACAACTCACTTCGAAACATTTTAATGCTCATTCAATTTCTATTATTGAAGAGTCCTATCAATGTTGTGAATGTTTGAACCTAACATATGTATATAGGCAAAACCTAGAGGTAGCAAGTATCAAAACGATTTGATTGTGGGAGTCTGTAATTGTTCTATGTTTTGTTGTACGTTACTTTATGTCCATTCTAGTATTGCAATCATCTTAATGGGGAAGAGAGAGCTGATTGCTTTGCTTAATTTGTCTTCCTGGTGTCTCGTGATGGTTGAGCGGCTCTTCCTCGCGGTGCCACGGGGTAGTCTGCAGTTTTTGATTGTGGTATTTCCTGATCATACTCACTTACTATTTTTGAAGTAGCCGATTTTAGTAGCTAGTAATTACCAGATAATCCAAAGAAACTGTAGCTCCACTTTCTTCTTTGAAAAGAAGTGAAAAATGATAGCAAAGATTTACTTGATTCTAAATGTCTATGTTGCGGGTTGATTCGCCCTTCACTGCTCTTCACCATTCAAACACTTCCATAGCCTGCATTCTCCTAGCTTTACCTTTCCTGCACTACCCGGACCTAAAAATCTAACCTATTATATATGGATGCCCTACTCTTCATCCTTACTTACACATCATTGTGCTACCCTATCTATCCTACGCTACACCACCTTGCCCTCAATTACCATATCATATCCATAGTCATCACCATCCAAACATTCTCCTATGTTACCCAACCTTTACTTATAATGTATTATACATGTAATATACCTGTAACCAACCCATAATCATTATATAACCCTACCCTGTCCCACTCTACCAAAATATAACTCATCTCACACCGGTATTGATAGAACATATAGGAAAGGGCCTGCCAGTACAAGTTAGGAGGAGGTTATGGGTAGAATAAGGATAATTTTTAGTAAAGGTAGGGGAAAGCAGTAAAGACCTATGGTTGGTTGAGTATGATTTGGAAAAGAGTAGAATTTGAATTTGAGCAGTAAAGATTGGTAAATGCGAGTAGGGCCTGCTGGGGTATGGTAGTGTAAGGTACTGTCTATTCTATCTTACATACCCACCTGGCCCATACACCCCTGCCCTTCCCCTGCTCTTATCTACCCATATCAATACGGGTATTATAGTATGAATATATGTATGTGTATGATGTTCATCTGGATATGGGTTGGGTAAAAGTAGATGTAGGGTAGGGCACGAGTATGCAAGTAAAGTAGACTACGCAACCCTTATTTCAGACCTACCAAAGTCCTGACCAATACACAATTTCATAATTTAAAACCTACTTGACAGTTACTTGTATCTTCATAAAGCATGGTGCAATAAGGGATAAGGAAGGATTGGGTAGAAACTGTAGAAACTAGGACAGGGCGTAGGGGAAGGATATCCCATCCATTAGAGTGACCCTACTAAATCATATACTCATACCCTACCCATTAACATACTCCTAACCCACCCTACCCTGCCCCAATGCCTGTTACCCCTACGCATATCCACCATTCACATATACCCCGGCATCCAATTTAGGTTACCTTGCACCCCCCCCAGGACAATTTTTCATGGGTGCCAAATTGTTCATTGGGACCCCCTGGATGGGAAACGAAGGTGTCCTCAAAAAAATTTTGGTTTGGGCTATGTGAAATTGCATGGTTTCTATGCCAACCCATAGCGAATTTGTGAAGGGGGGTCTGCCTATAAAATTACTCATATCTCAGCTGTTACTTATCCTAGACTACTAAACTTAATACCAAATTAAAGCTTAGACATATGCCTAATATCCCCTTGTTGCATATGGAAATTATCTAATTTGCATATTCATAAATATTTATGAAAACATTAAAAATGTGTTTCACGAATGGGGGTATACGTACAAGATCAATAATATCTCAGCTGCTTTTAGTCCTAGAGTACTAAAATTTGTACTAAAATAAAGCTAAGACATAGGCCTTTCATTCCATGGTCAAATATGAAACGTACCTTATTTGCATAATTTGCATATTCATGAATATTAATAAAAACGCTAAAAAATAAGGGAAAATCATTACAAATATAAATAGGCTGATTTCATCCCAATATTGTCATTGTTGCATGTTTTAATATAATCAATGTTACAATTTGACAGGTCCAATCATCCAGTGGTCCTATATGAATATTATCTCATTTGAATATTCATGAAAATGCCTGAAAACTTAAAAAAAAACGAGGGAAAATCACATAAAAACTATAAGCCTTGGGGAGGGGTTAAGGTACGATCTATCCTGCACTCCTAGGGCCTTTTAAATTCATGCCAAATTGTTCAGTGGGACAATCAGAATGTAAAATGAAGTTCTCCTCACAAGAAATTAGGTATGGGCTACGTAAAAATGCATGTTTTCCATGGCAACCGCTTATATGATTCTCGAGATTGGGGGTAGGCCTACAAATTCAATCATATCTAGGGTTCTACTTATCCTAGAGCACTAAAATTGGTGTCAAATTAAAGCTTAGACACATGTCTTTCTTCTTGTGGTCAGATTTGTAAATAATCTAATTTGCATATTTATGAATATTAATGAAAACCTACAAAAATGAAGTAAAATCATAAAAAAAACAACATAAATGAACATATTTCAGCACAAAAACATCATCAAACCACCATTGTTGCCAATTTTTATATCCTCAGTGATTCAATTTGATAAGTTCTTTCATCCAGTGGTCCTATATGAAAAATATCTCATTTGCATATTCATGAACATTAATGAAAAGTTTTGTAATTAAAGAAAAAATCTTAGAAAAATTAAGGGATGTACATATAAAATGACAAATATTTCACCTACCATATGTTCCAGTGTATCAAACCTATTGCCAATTTAATGCTTAGACATCGTTATTTTACCATAAGGTATAATATGAAAAAATTATTTATCATGAATATTCGTGATTTTTAATGTAAACAGAAGAAATGAAAGAAAAATTGCGGCAAAAATCAAGGGGGTGCACTTCCAAAATTACTCATATCTCAGTAGTTAAGTGCCCAATAGTGCCAAACCTGATTTTAAGTCAATGCATAGACACAACATGTTTACCAAAATGATCCAATTCATAACACATCAAATTTAAATTCTCATGAATATTGATGAAAACATGAGAGATTAAGAGAAAATACAGGAAAATTAAGGGGGTATAGCTACAAAGTGATTCATATATTGGCTTCCAATTGCCCAATAGTAACAAGCTTGGTACCATATCAAACAGCAAAATCCTAAGTAAAATTGAGTAAAAGAAAAAAGTATAAAATTTATAACAGCTGAGATATGAGTAATTTTGTAACTACACTGCTATCAATTTGTATACATTTTTTACTTGTATTTTTAAAGTTTTTTTTATTAATATTGATATTAAACAAATTAGTTAATTCTTATATCTTCCCACTAGATAAATTTGCTATGCATAGACTTAAATTAAGTATATTGTTTGCTACTCTAGGCCAATTAGCAGCTAAGATATTGACTATTTTGTAGGTATACCCCATTCATTTTCGGCGATTTTTCTCTTTATTCTAATGTTTATATAAAATGTCATGAATATGTAAATGCGACAACTGGCAAATATAACCATTGAGATAAAGTGCTGTATCATAGCAATAAGTTGGCACCTTGTTTGCTACGTAAGGGCCATAAGCTGCTGAGATATGAGTAATTTTGTAGGTATATCCCCTTCATTTTCAAATATTATTCTCAAAATGCTCATGGTTTCATCAATATTCATGAATATTATAATATGACCGTTTTAAAATTTGATGATTTGTTAAACATACTATTGTCTTAGCATTAGTTTAAAACCAATTTTGGTACTCTAGGGCTCTTAGCAATTGAGATATTATTAGATTTGTAAGTGCACCCCCTTGATTTTTCCGCGATTTTTCATTTGTTTCTTCTGTTTTAATTAAAATTCATAATTATTTATGATAACTATTTTTCAAAGCTGAACTTAAGGTAAAAGTACTATGTCTAAGCATTGATTTGGCACCAAGTTTGATACACTCAGACGCATAGCTGCTGAGATATTGGTAATTTTATACATACACCCCTTAATTTTTCTGAGATTTTATCTCTCATATCTAAAGTTTTCATTAATATTCATGAATATGGATATTAGATAATTTGCATATCTAACTACCAAATCAAACTACTATGTCCAGCGATTAGTTTGGTACCACGTTTAGTAATCTAGGATGAGATGTTGTTAAGATATGAGTATTTTTTGTATGTATACCCCCAATCTTTACAGTCGGCATAATGGGTTGCCATGGAAACCATGAAATTTCAAAAACCCAAATAACATTTAATTTTGAGGACAATATTTTTTTTACATTTAAGTGGTCCTATTGGACAAATTTATGCCCATAATAAAATGTCTGATGTGTTCAATTTAGGTCTGACTACCCCTGTTGCATACTATAGTTTACCCATGCTTTTTTCCGTCATTTTAAGATTTCATTAATATTCATGAATATGCAAATCAGATAATTTTCATATAGGACAATGAGATAATTTTCATATAGGACCACTGGATGAAAGAACTTATCAAATTGAATCACTGAGGATATAAAAACTGGCAACAATGGTGTTTTTGTGCTGAAATATGTTCATTTATGTTGTTTTTTTATGATTTTACTTCATTTTTGTAGGTTTCCATTAATATTCATAAATATGCAAATTAGATGATTTACAAATCTGACCACAAGAAAAAAGACATGTGTCTAAGCTTTAATTTGACACCAATTTTAGTGCTCTAGGATAAGTAGAACCCTAGATATGATTGAATTTGTAGGCCTACCCCCCAATCTCGAGAATCATATAAGCGGTTGCCATGGAAACCATGGATTTTTACGTAGCCCATACCTAATTTCTTGTGAGCAGAACTTCATTTCACATTCTGATTGTCCCACTGAACAATTTGGCATGAATTTAAAAGGCCCTAGGAGTGTAGGATAGATCGCACCTTAACCCCTCCCCAAGGCTTATAGTTTTTACGTGATTTTCCCTCATTTTTTTAAGTTTTCAGGCATTTTCATGAATATTCAAATGAGATAATATTCATATAGGACCACTGGATGATTGGACCTGTCAAATTGTAACATTGATTATATTAAAACATGCAACAGTGACAATATTGGGATGAAATCAGCCTATTTATATTTGTAATGATTTTCCCTTATTTTTTAGCGTTTTTATTAATATTCATGAATATGCAAATTATGCAAATAAGGTACGTTTCATATTTGACCATGGAATGAAAGGCCTATGTCTTAGCTTTATTTTAGTACAAATTTTAGTACTCTAGGACTAAAAGCAGCTGAGATATTATTGATCTTGTACGTATACCCCCATTCGTGAAACACATTTTTAATGTTTTCATAAATATTTATGAATATGCAAATTAGATAATTTCCATATGCAACAAGGGGATATTAGGCATATGTCTAAGCTTTAATTTGGTATTAAGTTTAGTAGTCTAGGATAAGTAACAGCTGAGATATGAGTAATTTTATAGGCAGACCCCCCTTCACAAATTCGCTATGGGTTGGCATAGAAACCATGCAATTTCACATAGCCCAAACCAAAATTTTTTTGAGGACACCTTCGTTTCCCATCCAGGGGGTCCCAATGAACAATTTGGCACCCATGAAAAATTGTCCTGGGGGGGGGGTGCAAGGTAACCTAAATTGGATGCCGGGGTAATATGCCATAGGTGCTATGATCCCATATGGGTATGGTTAGTGTATGGGTATGGAAGTAGTATGGAAGAGACTAGGGTAGAGTTGGTCTATCTACTCAAATCCTACTATTCTAAATACCGTACCCTTACTCATAGCTTACTTTATGACTTTACATAACATAACATAACATAAATTTTATTAGACTTATGGAAAGGGTATGGATATGTAAGAAGCTTGTTGTGAAATACCAAGATGTACATCTGCTGCCACCAAAATATTGTTATGGATTCCATTAAAACCATAATAAAGCATACTATTAATAGTGAAAAAAGAATTAATTAGAAAAGTAGATATTAAAATGGTGGTTTTGATTAATTAATAATTGTCTTTGTCTAAGCTACTATAACTTTATTGGTTATTTTTTCGATGGGATAATAAATGTTTGAGGAGAAAACATCGCATTGCTAATAAAAAGAGCACTCAAAATAAATTAATCTTCAAATTCCGATAATATCAGTGAAGTTATAAATATAATTCGCATATTCTGGGCTACTTTTATCAGTTCTAGATTCATCCATTGCTTAACGAAAAACATTCCTTTCATATTCATAAAATACCTAAAATTATCGACTTTTGGAGTTTGATTTAAATATGGTCAATTTGTATGATATGTACGACGACTCTTTAAAGTAGCATGTACATCATGGTTATATGAGGAGGACAGATATCCCCATAATGGAAGTTTTACATCCAACAAATAAACATGGATGATTGACAGATGGTGATAGCAATATGATGCCTCTTTGGTTTGATGGAGAATGCATGCCAAAGGAGTTAATTGACAATGATGACCTGTCCAATTCAGAGGAGTCTGAAATGATAATGGAAATGACTTTGTGATTAATGAAAAATAATCATCGTGCACCGCAGTTTGTCAAAGACAAATCGATTTTCTATTAGGTCAATACAAAACATTGACACATTTGTAAATAAATAATACGTTGTATAGATTCTGCAGAGGTTATTTTAGACTCAGATGTCATGTTTGGTTTGATGTAAAATGTAACGTATGCTACACCTTAAGGGCCCAAATAAACGTTCAAAAATGTATACCGCAATTAAATGATGATTCTGAAAATAACTTAGTAAAATTCATTTCAATGTGAGTGAGAAAGATACATAGAGAAGTGTAGTTATGTTTATTTACGAGAAAAGTATGTCTAATTATTAAAATGGGTGGGGTAACCTTGTATACAGCCTTTCCAGTATTATGAAGATGATGACTTTGCGATATATAAAATTCTCTATCACTATAGTAATGTTGACAGTAAATTTATCTCCAAAATTAGTAGTGACTTAAACATGTAACTATAATTTGTATTGTATTAACTCATGGAAACTTTTTTTAAGATTTACGAAAATATGCAAAATTTGTATTTCAAATTTGTCATCATACTAAATATAATTATAGTACGATTCTGAAATTTGGTACAAAGCTTGATAGTGATGAGTTGTATTGTGTAATAAAAGAACAGCCACATATTGCTTATCAGTCCCTTTATTTGTTCATTTTTCTTTCTCTCCAGTACGAAGTATATAGGGGGTATATAGTTTTTGCCTTTTCTGTAATGTATGATAAGCTTTTGCTAATGTTTGTATGATTGACAATTGTATTGTATTGTATAAACTGATTTGAAATAAATATGTTTAAACCAATTATGTTTGTTTCTGTCTGTTGGTTTGCCTGTCTGTCTGTAAACTTTTTTTCTGCCAAAGATTTCTAAGCAACTACTTGACTTAGGATTCTGAAATTTGGTACAAAGCTTGATAGTGATGAGTTGTATTGTGTAACAAAAAAATAGCCACATATTGCTTATCAGTCCCTTTATTTGTTCATTTTTCTTCTTTTTCTCTCCTATGTAGATCTCTCTTTTATTTTGTCAAAGATTTCTCAGCAACTACTTCACTTAGGGCTCTGAAATTCGGTACAAAGCTTGATAGTGATGAGTTGTATTGTGTAACAAAAAACAGCCACGAAAATATGCAAAATTTGTATTTCAAATTTGCCGTCATACTAAATATAATTATACCCCCAGTACGAAGTATATAATGGGTATATAGTTTTTGCCTTTTCTGTAATTATGTTTGTTTGTCTGTCTGTTGGTTTGTCTGGCTGTCTATAAACTTTTTTTTCTGTCAAAGATTTCTAAGCAACTACTTGACTTAGGATTCTGAAATTTGGTACAAAGCTTGATAGTGATGAGTTGTATTGTGTTACAAAAAAACAGCCACATATTGTGTATCAGTCCCTTTATTTGTTCATTTTTCTTCTTTCTCTCTCCTATGTAAATCTTACTTTTTTTCTGTCAAAGATTTCTCAGCAACTACTTCTCTTAGGGCTCTGAAATTCAGTACAAAGCTTGATAGTGATGAGTTGTATTGTGTAACAAAAACAGCCACATATTGCTTATCAGTCCCTTTATTTGTTCATTTTTCTTCTTCCTCTCCCCTATGTTAATCTTTCTTTTTTTTCTGTCAAAGATTTCTCAGCAACTACTTGGGTTAGGATTCTGAAATTTGGTACAAAGCTTGATAGTGATGAGTTGTATTGTGTAATAAAAGAACAGCCACATATTGCTTATCAGTCCCTTTATTTGTTCATTTTTCTTTCTCTCCAATGGAAATTTCTGTCACAGATTTCTCAGCTCCTATTGGAGCCAGTATTTTCAAATTTTGTGTACATCTTCAGGATGGCAAAGTGTACTGTGTAAATGGAGATTAAGATGCTAATCCTCATTTTGTTCTTTCTCTCTCCTATGTAAATCTTTCTTTTTTCTGTCAAAGATTTCTCAGCAACTACTTCACTTAGGGCTCTGAAATTCGGTACAAAGCTTGATAGTGATGAGTTGTATTGTGTAACAAAAAACAGCCACATATTGCTTATCAGTCCCTTTATTTGTTCATTTTTCTTCTTTCTCTCTCCTACGTAAATCTTTTTTTTCTGTCAAAGATTTCTCAGCAACTACTTGGGTTAGGACTCTGAAATTTGGTACAAAGCTTGATAGTGATGAGTGTATTATGTAACAAAAGAACAGCCACATATTGCTTATCAGTCCCTTTATTTGTTCATTTTTCTTTCTCTCCAATGGAAATTTCTGTCACAGATTTCTCAGCTCTTATTAGAGCCAGTATTTTCAAATTTTGTGTACATCTTCAGGATGGCAAAGTGTACTGTGTAAATGGAAATTAAGATGCTAATCCTCATTTTGTTCTTTCTCTCTCCTATGTATATCTTTCTTTTTTTCTGTCAAAGATTTCTCAGCAACTACTTCACTTAGGGCTCTGAAATTCGGTACAAAGTTTGATAGTGATGAGTTGTATTGTGTAACAAAAACACAGCCACATATTGCTTATCAGTCCCTTTATTTGTTCATTTTTCTTCTTTCTCTCTCCTATGTAAATCTTTCTTTTTTTCTGTCAAAGATTTCTCAGCAACTACTTGGATTAGGATTCTGAAATGTGGTACAAAGCTTGATAGTGATAAGTTGTATTATGTAACAAAAGAACAGCCACATATTGCTTATCGGTCCCTTTATTTGTTCATTTTTTTTCTCTCCAATGGAAATTTCTGTCACAGATTTCTCCGCTCCTATTGGAGCCAGTATTTCAAATTTTGTGATCATCTTCAGGATGGCAAAGTGTACTGTGTAAATGGAAATTAAGATGATAATCCTCATTTTGCCTTCTTTTTTCAAGTTTTCATTTTTCCTTCTTTCGCTCTTATATGATACAATAGACATTTTTTTTCTGTCAACCATTTCTCAGCAACTACTTGAGTTAGGATCTTGAAACTTGGTACAAAGCTTGATAGTGATTAGTTGTATTGTGTAACAAAACCACAGCCACATATTACTTATCAGTCCCTTTATTTATTCATTTTTCTTTCTTCAATGAAAATTTCTGTCACAGATTTCTCAGCTTCTATTAAAGCCAGTGTTTTCAAATTTAGTGTACATCTTCAGGTAGGCTTAGTGTATTGTGTCAATGAAAATAAAGATACTAAAGCTCATTTTGCCTTCTTTTTCATTTTTTCCTTCTGTCACTCCTATGTAACACATATGGACATATTTTGTCAGAGTTTTCTCAGCAACTAATTCACTTAGGGCTCTGAAATGCAGTACAAAGCTTGATAGTGATGAGTTGTATTGTGTAACAAAAAACAGCCACATATTGCTTATCAGTCCTTTTATTTGTTCATTTTTCTTCTTCCTCTCTCCTATGTAAATCTTTCTTTTTTTTCTGTCAAAGATTTCTCAGCAACTACTTGGGTTAGGATTCTGAAATTTGGTACAAAGCTTGATAGTGATGAGTTGTATTGTGTAATAAAAGAACAGCCACATATTGCTTATCAGTCCCTTTATTTGTTCATTTTTCTTTCTCTCCAATGGAAATTTCTGTCACAGATTTCTCAGCTCCTATTGGAGCCAGTATTTTCAAATTTTGTGTACATCTTCAGGATGGCAAAGTGTACTGTGTAAATGGAGATTAAGATGCTAATCCTCATTTTGTTCTTTCTCTCTCCTATGTAAATCTTTCTTTTTTCTGTCAAAGATTTCTCAGTAACTACTTCACTTAGGGCTCTGAAATTCGGTACAAAGCTTGATAGTGATGAGTTGTATTGTGTAACAAAAAACAGCCACATATTGCCTATCAGTCCCTTTATTTGTTCATTTTTCTTCTTTCTCTCTCCTACGTAAATCTTTTTTTTCTGTCAAAGATTTCTCAGCAACTACTTGGGTTAGGACTCTGAAATTTGGTACAAAGCTTGATAGTGATGAGTGTATTGTGTAACAAAAGAACAGCCACATATTGCTTATCAGTCCCTTTATTTGTTCATTTTTCTTTCTCTCCAATGGAAATTTCTGTCACAGATTTCTCAGCTCTTATTGGAGCCAGTATTTTCAAATTTTGTGTACATCTTCAGGATGGCAAAGTGTACTGTGTAAATGGAAATTAAGATGCTAATCCTCATTTTGTTCTTTCTCTCTCCTATGTATATCTTTCTTTTTTTCTGTCAAAGATTTCTCAGCAACTACTTCACTTAGGGCTCTGAAATTCGGTACAAAGTTTGATAGTGATGAGTTGTATTGTGTAACAAAAACACAGCCACATATTGCTTATCAGTCCCTATATTTGTTCATTTTTCTTCTTTCTCTCTCCTATGTAAATCTTTCTTTTTTTCTGTCAAAGATTTCTCAGCAACTACTTGGGTTAGGATTCTGAAATGTGGTACAAAGCTTGATAGTGATAAGTTGTATTATGTAACAAAAGAACAGCCACATATTGCTTATCGGTCCCTTTATTTGTTCATTTTTTTTCTCTCCAATGGAAATTTCTGTCACAGATTTCTCCGCTCCTATTGGAGCCAGTATTTCAAATTTTGTGATCATCTTCAGGATGGCAAAGTGTACTGTGTAAATGGAAATTAAGATGATAATCCTCATTTTGCCTTCTTTTTTCAAGTTTTCATTTTTCCTTCTTTCGCTCTTATATGATACAATAGACATTTTTTTTCTGTCAACCATTTCTCAGCAACTACTTGAGTTAGGATCTTGAAACTTGGTACAAAGCTTGATAGTGATTAGTTGTATTGTGTAACAAAAGAACAGCCACATATTACTTATCAGTCCCTTTATTTATTCATTTTTCTTTCTTCAATGAAAATTTCTGTCACAGATTTCTCAGCTTCTATTAAAGCCAGTGTTTTCAAATTTAGTGTACATCTTCAGGTAGGCTTAGTGTATTGTGTCAATGAAAATAAAGATACTAAAGCTCATTTTGCCTTCTTTTTCATTTTTTCCTTCTGTCACTCCTATGTAACACATATGGACATATTTTGTCAGAGTTTTCTCAGCAACTAATTCACTTAGGGCTCTGAAATTCAGTACAAAGCTTGATAGTGATGAGTTGTATTGTGTAACAAAAAACAGCCACATATTGCTTATCAGTCCTTTTATTTGTTCATTTTTCTTCTTCCTCTCTCCTATGTAAATCTTTCTTTTTTTTCTGTCAAAGATTTCTCAGCAACTACTTGGGTTAGGATTCTGAAATTTGGTACAAAGCTTGATAGTGATGAGTTGTATTGTGTAATAAAAGAACAGCCACATATTGCTTATCAGTCCCTTTATTTGTTCATTTTTCTTTCTCTCCAATGGAAATTTCTGTTACAGATTTCTCAGCTCCTATTGGAGCCAGTATTCTCAAATTTTGTGTACATCTTCAGGATGGCAAAGTGTACTGTGTAAATGGAGATTAAGATGCTAATCCTCATTTTGTTCTTTCTCTGTCCTATGTAAATCTTTCTTTTTTCTGTCAAAGATTTCTCAGCAACTACTTCACTTAGGGCTCTGAAATTCGGTACAAAGCTTGATAGTGATAAGTTGTATTGTGTAACAAAAATAAACAGCAACATATTGCTTATCAGTCCCTTTATCTGTTCATTTTTCTTCTTTCTCTCTCCTACGTAAATCTTTCTTTTTTCTGTCAAAGATTTCTCAGCAACTACTTGGGTTAGGACTCTGAAGTTTGGTACAAAGCTTGATAGTGATGAGTGTATTGTGTAACAAAAGAACAGCCACATATTGCTTATCAGTCCCTTTATTTGTTCATTTTTCTTTCTCTCCAATGGATATTTCTGTCACAGATTTCTCAGCTCTTATTGGAGCCAGTATTTTCAAATTTTGTGTACATCTTCAGGATGGCAAAGTGTACTGTGTAAATGGAAATTAAGATGCTAATCCTCATTTTGTTCTTTCTCTCTCCTATGTATATCTTTCTTTTTTTCTGTCAAAGATTTCTCAGCAACTACTTCACTTAGGGCTCTGAAAATCGGTACAAAGCTTGATAGTGATGAGTTGTATTGTGTAACAAAAACACAGCCACATATTGCTTATCAGTCCCTTTATTTGTTCATTTTTCTTCTTTCTCTCTCCTATGTAAATCTTTCTTTTTTTCTGTCAAAGATTTCTCAGCAACTACTTGGGTTAGGATTCCGAAATGTGGTACAAAGCTTGATAGTGATGAGTTGTATTATGTAACAAAAGAACAGCCACATATTGCTTATCGGTCCCTTTATTTGTTTATTTTTTTTCTCTCCAATGGAAATTTCTGTCACAGATTTCTCCGCTCCTATTGGAGCCAGTATTTCAAATTTTGTGATCATCTTCAGGATGGCAAAGTGTACTGTGTAAATGGAAATTAAGATGATAGTCCTCATTTTGCCTTCTTTTTTCAATTTTTCATTTTTCCTTCTTTCGCTCTTATATGATACATATAGACATTTTTTTCTGTCAACCATTTCTCAGCAACTACTTGAGTTAGGATCTTGAAACTTGGTACAAAGCTTGATAGTGATTAGTTGTATTGTGTAACAAAAGAACAGCCACATATTACTTATCAGTCCCTTTATTTATTCATTTTTCTTTCTTCAATGAAAATTTCTGTCACAGATTTCTCAGCTTCTATTAAAGCCAGTGTTTTCAAATTTAGTGTACATCTTCAGGTAGGCTTAGTGTATTGTGTCAATGAAAATAAAGATACTAAAGTTCATTTTGCCTTCTTTTTCATTTTTTCCTTCTGTCACTCCTATGTAACACATATGGACATTTTTTGTCAGAGTTTTCTCAGCAACTACTTGATTTAGGATTATGAAATTTTGTGTACACTTTCAGGTAGGCAAAGTGTATTGTGTAAATGAAAATTAAGTTGCTAATCCTCATTTTGCCTTCTTTTTTCAAATTTTCAATTTTTCCTTCTGTCACTTTTATCTAACACATATGGACATTTTCATAAATTTTTTCTCAGAAACTACTTGATTTAGGATTATGAAATCTTTGACAATTTTGTCATTTCTCTGAAAGTGTTACAACCTCTGATGGCTACCGCCGGGGGTATGTGAGCTTTGCTCACTTCTTGCTATATTATGTTAAGACCTTATATTCAGCTTTTTATAACAGAAATTTATACTGCTCAACAAAAGTTTAGCACAGATAAATAAAAATTATTTATTATTTGAGCAAATGGTTTAAAGTTATAAATTATCTGCTGAAATGATGGTTTTGTATGTGATAAAGTTGAGGAAGCAATTGGTGTACTTTTAATGGATTTCTACTGCGTCGTTCGTCGCGTTAAACAAGAGAGGGGTCAAAAAAGGGTTACAACTCCATTAATGGCAATACAAAATTGATGCAGCATCGGTTTATAAAGTCTCTTGTTTTACAGCTTGATCGAATAGGCCATTCTGAAAAAAAGACAAAGGTCGTCTCTATTGAGCATAAGTAGCAAAAGTTGAGTCTTGAAAACAATTAACGTCGTTGTAATAATGACGTTTACAAGTCAAAAACAGTACTGTTTTCGCTGTGTAGGCATGCTTAATTGAAAGGGTTTTCGTGTTTAAGAGGATGCCAAAAGAGAGACAGTTTAAGGAAAGGTAAGTTTATAAAATTTTGTCTCATGGTATTTAATTCATAAAAAGTGACGTTAATCTGAAGTTGAGGCTAAATTAAGGCGATGACGCTATCTAAAGAAGACGTTTTCAAAGGACAAACTACAGTCATGTTCCGGGTGCTTGTGCCAATCTAATATCAAACAGATTACTTGATGTCTTGATTCAGTTCGCTGAAAAGTCAAGAAGTGTAAAAAGCCATTTTAACGTCATAATGGAACGGTAAAACGTGACTTAAACGGGTATTAAACTTTGACGTTTTTAACGTTTTTCATCATTAAGAACCTTTGGCTTTACTCTAAAATCAAAATTTTAAATTCCAGATGTAGACGTGTATCCTTTGCATGCCCATGACATCAAATTTAACGTCGATCCACTGACACCTAACCAGATAACTTTTTGTCTGGCGGACACGAAAAAATGTAAATTTCAAGATCCCCATACATGTTGATTACATTAAATAAAATGGTTCATGTTCATTCAAAGTGGGACTTTGTATTAAAATCCGTGCTAAACTTTTGTTGAGCAGTATAGTTGAGGATCTTTTATATAATTGGTCCGCTCATAAAACTAAGCATAAAATATGGTAGGAGTTCCAGAAAAGTGATCTTTTTATATGTAATCTTATTCATCAGTTTAAACATATGTTTTGAGTGTTTTGGTTATGAAATAAAAATAATAATTTTTAATTACGCACTCTTATCTGGAGGCTGATTACAGGGATACCTCTCTGAATACATAACAGAGAGGGTACCAGCAAACCATCAACTGTAGTGTAAAGTGTATGTGTGCTTCTTGTTATAGGCCATTTCGACAGTTACTGATGTGTAGCGAATATCGCACACAGATTTTTTTACCGAATTAAATCAGGGGTCACAGGTTCGATCCTCGGTTTCTTTAGTCTGTCGAACGAGTCTCTATATGACCTTAGTCTTTGGAATAAGGCTTGGTCTGTCAGAACAGTCTACTTCAAAAGTATCTTTGCAATGACCAGTATATGAAAACTATCCTGGAACATTGTTCATGATGATTGATGGACAATGCTAAAAGTACCACAATCTCATGTGCTGACTCTTGTGTTCAATATTACAGCTTGTAACGTGTTATGATCTAACCTGTGACTATGATGGCTGCTTGAAAAATGAAACATCTGAGACGCCAGCACCACAGAACTGCACTGGAATATACTGTGTGGTAAGTTAGGGTAAAGTCGGTTAACTTCGAACATCAGGTAAATTCGGACATACATTTGCAAACAGTGGAAATCCAGATGAGACGGCTCCTTATGAGCCGTCTCATCAGGATTTTCACTGTTTGCTAAGTTAATTTACTTTTTCATTCAAATAATTAAAATATGAAACGAACAATACCACTGTTCGATTTTACCTGATGTCCGAAGTTACCTGACTTTACCCTATAACGAGTTCCAGTTTAGCCTTTATGTCCTTAACCTTTAAGTACAAATGGCTTTTCCTTCTGGTATAATACATTAAACTTAGGATGGTTCTTGTATACATCGAGGGGTCGCAGGTTATAATTTCAAATAACATGTTTTTCTTTCTCTGAAATCCGTTTTTGACCTTGGCAAGCAATGGACACCGATTAAATGCCGCATTATGAGGCATTTTATCTGTATCTTCACTGTTTGCCAAGGACGCATTCAGGAATACCAGTATGTACAAAGGGTTAACTGCATTCTGTCGAAACATATTTTCCCATTAAGGTCATTATTAACTCTTAATTTCCGGAAGTTCATGGAAGTTTGGACGCCCTGGACTCAGTTCCAAAGCAATATTGTTTGGATATGCAGATGAGTTATTGCAGATCAGAGCCTCTCCCACCAAATACGGCCATCTTCGAATAGAGCTACTCCGTAGTTGTATTTGAAGGAAACCAACAAATACAGCTGCTTTGAAGCTGTATTTGTACAAATGTAGCTATCACAGTCCATCAGACAGTAGTTATATTCGAAGTATGTCATGTTTTTATGCCGTATATAGCTATCCTTGCTTGGCAATCCTAGATTACCAACCCTAACCCCAACCCTAGCTCTAACCTCATACGTTTGGGTATTAAGTAGCAATGTATGTACTTCTTTGAATATAGCTATTCAAACACAGTAGCTGCATTCGTACGTATATGGCTCACCGACTAGCTCAACTCGACGGTAGCCGTTTTCAGTACAAAAGATCTGGGCCCAAAATTACAATGCTTCCATAAAGTTAAGGGACAACTTAGCTAAGTTTTGAAATTTCAACATGGTAGCTTAAAAGTTTAATGAATTGCCAGGATTGGTGCAGTTCACATGGTCAAACATGTTACTGTGATCTACAGAATACATGAAACGATTTTGACTTTAATAAGTTTGAAATGTTAGTTTTCGTATCCTAAAAAATCAATACTTAACATAAGTCGTCCCTAACTTTAAGGAGGTATTGTAATTTTGGGCCCTGTCTGCCATGCCTTCATATTCTCATAGACTTATTCTGTAGTAGTAGAAACCAGCTAGATTCTATTTTATCCAGTAACATAACGAACAAATATGACACTGGGCGCTCATACTTTCATAAACATCTAAAAATGCATTCGTGTCTTATACATACATGTTGCTTGGTGCGAACAGGCCTTTACATGTTGTGGTTCATGAGGTTTTGAACGGTTTTGTAAATATAAAGATTCATTAAGGACTTGCTTTGAAAATATAAAATTGTTCGTCTGCGTATAAACTTTGCAAACAGTTTGGATCCAAATCAGGCCCGACAGAACGTCGGGCCTGATTTGGATCCAAGCTGTTTGACACTTTCACGTTATTTTTGAAAAAGTAATGTTAAAACATCTGCAGAGTGACGACAAAAAAGCATGGGAAATTACCCAGCATACAAAGAGCACAAACGAGCGCGTTTACGCCTATATGACAGGTTCCATCACCTTGCATTGCTTTCAGATTACAATCGACCATGACGTCAACAAAACGATCGCGAGTTGCAATTCCACATGCACACCACAAAGAGATGGTGACGTATTGGACTATTGCTGTCAAACGGAACTATGTAATGATGACGAAAACAAAATGTTCGAGACAACAACGATTACAGCCCCCCATACACCTACCACAACTCCTTATGGGAGTGGCGCTGCAAGAAAGAATCTGGAATTATTTTTGACTGGTTTTATGTTATTGATGGTAAAAGTAATTTTGTTCCAATAAAGTGATATCAAAACTAACAATCGTGAAACACACACACACACAATGAACTAACATCGATAAGTAACCATTATCCTACCAATGATTTTTGTCCTGAAAATGTCGTCTGCTTATTACATCTGCTGCATATATTCAAATGCAAATCAATTTCGTTTGGATCATTGAAGCAAACACTATGAGCCCTGAACAGACTGCTCCAGTCTGATCTTGGTCCATAGTTTTATTTGCACTATAAGCTACCAAACTACAATGCAGACGATAGAGCTGACGACAACTGTCGTGAATAATGGGATAGTATTAAATCAAAAATACAAATTGTATTCTTGAGTACTTGCAATAGATACTAAAGGAGTTTACCTTATTATGCAAAACAAAAGTATGAACCAAATTAACCCTTAAAGCGCCAAGAAAACGTCTGCTGCAAATATTTGCCTAACATTACTGACGAATTAAGAAGCAATTAAGAAGCAAACAGCGTGGACCCAGAACAGACTGCTCATAGGAGCAGTCTGATCTGGGTCCACACTGTTTGCCATAGAGGCTTCTTAAACCTTTCCGCAGACGAGAAAAGCAGACAGCTTTTGTTGCGATTGACGCATTAAGGGTTAACCGTTTTCATTCTGACGGATTATCCCATATATATTGATACACAAGTAGGGAACAGTCCATTTTGTATTTTAATGGGTTGTCGGTCAACATTTCTATAAATTGATGTAATCCTGTCCCTGAATTTTTTTTTATCACAGCAAACAGTGCTGGCCCCGAATGCGGCATTTCATCTGCGTCTTAAAGCTGCATAGTCTGTAACTTTTGATCTTCTAATTTTAAAAATAATGTTTTTATTTTTCAAGAACACAGTAAAAATACTCAAATTCAGGTAAACAGTTTACCATTTTCGTAAATCTTAACAAGTTATCACTATCAAAACAACTGCATTTATGTTAAAATTCAACGGTCTAGAATTATTGGAGGGACGCAAATAATTACAAACAAGAGAAAAAAAGCACCTATTTGGTACGATAATTCACTTTTCCATGCAGTTTTTAGCTGTACTGAACATTTTTATTGTGAAAACATAGCTTAATTCTACTTTTACAAATGATTTAAAAAGAAAATAAAATTTTTCGAAAAATGTTCATAGTTACAGAGTATGCAGCTTTAACTGTTTGCCAAATCACCTGTTTGCAGGTACTCAGAATGCCAAGAGTGTTTGAATAGAATGTTATTCTTTATGATGGGTTGCTAATGGAAATTCTAAATCATTCTACGGTAAAACCTGTTTTAAGCAGCAACTCCAAAAGAAGACCAGAACTTGATTTTAAGACCGCTTATCGCTTAATGCAGGTCAAAAGTATTGCAGAATGCTCCAATTGGAGCATTCTGCAATACGTTCGACCTTCATTAAGCTACCCTTTGTCATTAAGATATTTGTTAAGTCTATGTTTGAGTGGCCGCTTAAGACGGGTTTTACTCTTGTTTGTGAATATTGCTTTAAGATACCGCACATACGCATTGTAACATCTACATGTCAGGTTTATGATTTGCCGCACTATGCGGCACTGAAAGAGCCCTATCATGTATGAACTAGGCATGGATTTGCACTATAAAAGATCAGCGAGCCTGATAAGTGTGCGTTCTCCTTTGAGTAAATTTAAATATTGTTTCAATTTGTCTAGGTGTTCTTGTGCTAGGAACGTCCTTTTGTCTCATGTAATCCATGTGCCCTTTCACGTTTGGCCACCATCACTGTAAGGGAAATCATTAACGTATCAATCGTGCTTTCTGGTTGTAATGATAGTACCTTATAATTTTCACTCGGAACTTGTTTTCCTTTGATTGCACTTATAACAGCAAAATCAGAATCTTGGGCAAAGATTTGGTCAGTAAAATCAATTTAAGCCCCCGATCCAACCCCTAGTGGCTTCGGCTGCTGTGCAGGTAGTGGTTCTGGTGTTGTTGATTCATTATTTGTTGGTCCCTTTGTGTGTGTATTTTGAGCTTGGTCCTTGTTGTGTAATGCAGTATCTAGTGTCATTTCTCATGCGCGGATCCAGAAAGTTTTGTCAGAGGGCGTTACGTCCAACAACATTTTGTTTTAGTTGATGAGGGGAGAGGGGATCGAAATATCACTAAAAGCGGGAAATCATCGGCCTGCCAGAGAAACGCCATTGAAATGGCGTTTCTCTGGTGGGCCGATGATGGCCCAACATTGAATGCTGACTTTGGATTTTTCAGGGGACCCGGACCATAATTGTTGAGAAACTCTATATTTTGTTATTTTTCAGGAGGGGTCGGGACCCCCTGCCCCACCCCCACATACACTCAGCTTTTTGTGTTCTTGCTGTCACGTGGCTGTTAGTGTTTTGTGTCTCTTCTAGTGGTGCCGTGGGATGGTCTGCGATTGTGGTGTGTTGTTGTCATACTCTCTATCTTTTTTGTAATATAATCCAAGCATAGACAATCATATTTACATACAATTGTTAGATTTTACGGTGGACTCTCGTCAACTCGCATTTCATTGGATCGGATTTTTCACTTAGAGTTTTAAGTTGAATGAGTTTACCAAAGAGAATTGAATTTAAATATTTTGAAATTAAATGTGGTTATTGTGATCTATATTTTCTATCATTATGTGTTGTAAAATAAAGACACTTTACTTCACGTTAGAGTTTTTTGTCACCTGACAACCATTTTAATCGAGATATACAATTTTTAAAGTTAAGAGAGATAAGAGTATTTTTCTTAAATCTCCACCAAAGCATATTTTGTTGGTGCTCAAAAGAGCCTCTCTATAAGACGGTTCTTTTTAGCGCCAAAAACATATGAAGATAAGAATATATTAACAAATTTATCAATGAATTATTCAGGCACACTTCGAATCGAACTATAGTCCCTACTTTAGTAACTATAGTTCGATTCGAACATCGATAGTCGCTACTATAGTCCTACTAGAGATCAACGGTGGGTCAGAGCACCGTTACTCTAGTAGATTGTCTGGTTCCCTTCTCTAGCATGTCTAACAAGAAGGGTTCAAGATCTGTCAGAAGCCTCAAAATAATTTGTTTAGACAATAAATACTCGCTGTGCTCTATTTGCCGTCCTACTTATTCGTATTTGTTAATTAAAATTGGCTGTGCAGTATATGAACATAATTTTCGTCTGCAATGAAGAATTAAAGGGGGCATGCAAGGCTATTCACTTTGTTTACTTGGCAACCAACTAAAGTTCCAACTGTTGCCGTTCGGGTGTAAACGTGCGCGCGCACCTATTACGTAATAACTATAGTAGGAACTTTATTTCGATTCGAAGTGGGCCTCAGTTTATCTAAGCCTTTAGTCACTATGCCCCTAAATGCCATGGCATTTGACTACCTGGTGGTTATTTACACATGTATTATATGCCAGTTTGGAGTTACAAGAATAAGCTTTTCAAAACTTTTGCAATCATTCAGCGCATAACTAAAGTGGGTTGTTATCTACTGACTGGAAGTGCAGTATGCATCTGAAAGCAAAATTTCAGTTGCTGTTTCAAACGAAAGTGGTTATCTATCAAATGATATACCCACCTCATCGCCATCGCCGCTCGCGGGGATGACAATGAGCTGGGTGTGTCATTAAAATGTTGTGACACCATGACACAATACATACAAGTAATTTTTACGGAAAGGGCAATCTCATGCTACACCACTTACCCGGTGCTACCATGCATGATGCAAACTTAGTCAATTATAATCTCCACCATCAAGAGGATGGCAATGAGGTTTGCTGTTGTAAACTCTGCGTTCAAATATTGCGTGCAGTCACAGAGGTAACAACCTACGTCATAGCATGGATGTCGGAACTATTTGGATTGCCGCAAGCTTTGAATCACAAGGTAAGTTATTTCGCTCTTAAAATCATACAAAGTAATGTCTAGCATGATTTTTTTCATTACATCGGGGCTCGGCGTGCAAGAGCTATATACTGTCAGTAGAGTATGCAATATGTACATAGAGACACATTTTTCACAGATAAGTAGTGACATATACACTGTATCTATACATGGACGGATCCTGATGAGGAACAGAGGGTCCAGGCCCTTTGGAAAATCATAAATGCTAAAGGTTTCCTTGGAAATACTTGTACGGACCCTCCTCGAGAAGCAATTGGGAAGGTTCGTATGACCATATGTGCAATACTTTGATGACTAAAAACCGTTGTCAGGTTCTCTTAATGGAACAGTCAAAGTGGGTCGTGCATACTACTGTCAGTTGAATCTGTAAGTTAATTGAATAATGATGGGGTATGTTGTATATGAAATATTGACAAAGGTAAGTGTTTCGTAAACTAGGAAGTGTCATTTTATGCAATATTTATGGACTTGCCATAAATGGTCAATCAAAAAACAATCATAAACCAAATGGTATTCTTGAGTAGGGGCGTATGCTAAAAACGGTGATAAAATAACACTCAAAACTCGTTTAATACATTTACACTGAGCAGTTTCCCGAAAAAGTATACAGTAAACCATTGTCTCGTTTGTTTCTAAATGTTAGTACGGATTTTATCAAATAAACTGTTTGATTACCAAAACCCTAAATTTGCTCCGATTGTTGAATATAGCACGATCATTACTTTTGCTCAACTAGTAAAATGACTACGCCCCCGAGATTATATAAATATCATGCTTAAATCAACTAAGCATGAAACTAAGCATGTTCATAATTGTTAAAATGCCAACAATTGTTGGCATTTTAAACATTATAATCATGATACATGTAAGTACAGCCTCTTAGAGTTTGAAAGCAAGAAAAATATTTCTTTTTCATATTTCTTTGCTTTTAAGAGCATTTAAAAAAGTCATGCACGGTTGATTTGAGGATGAGAAAAAAATAAAACCTGGTCGCCTGGGCCCGGAATTACAATGCCTCCTTAGAGTTAAGGAAGACAAAATTAGGTATTGATTTTTCAGGATGCGAAAAATAATGTTAAAACTGATTAAAATCAAAATAGTTTCAGTTTTTCTGAAGATCACAATGATATCTTTGACCGCAAATATATATGTACCACATCGCCCGGGGGGGGGGGGTACTCATTTTTTTCTTGATACGTTGGCTCGGGCCCAGCATCTGCCCTTCACCCCCAAAAAATATCAGGAATTTCAAACACCCCAAAAAATATTTGAACTTTGGCAACCCCAAACAATATCCCCATTCTGTACCTTGACCTTAAAAAAGACCTTAAAATGCATAGGAATGACTCATGCATATAGTCCAATTTTGTGATGACCCCCCAAAAATATCCACAAACTCTTCATACCCCCAAAAATATTTATTTTTCTGAAATCCCCCAAAAATATTGAAATTAAAAATTTTGAACCCCAAAAAAATGACCCGAGCCTACGTATGTATGAAAATATCAGAGTACCCCCCCTCCCCCCCCCCCGGGCCACATCGATCCAGAAAATTTATATAGCATTTAATATAGCATGTTGAAATATCTATACGTAACTTAAGTCTTGCTTAACTTTAAGGAGGCATTGTAAATCCGGGCCCAGATGTCTAAATTCTTCCTGCTTACATTGTGTATGCAAAGGAGGAAGGCTGATGCGAACAGTACAGTCTACGCATATGCTCGTCGCTTAATATACTTTGTGATAAAAAAAACAAAAAAAACGTACATGTATGAGTTTGGTCCCTGTTCGATATCACATTCATGGAATAGCTACGGATAGACTATTCTGAAATTACCGGTTCCTTTCAAAAGGAGAGTATGTTGTTCGGGTAAATTGTGGTACTTGATTGTATTGATTCCTCATCTTTGCCTTCCTTTCTACTCTAAATCCAGGGCGTGATTCCAAGGTCAGTAAAATGCATTTAAAGAGGTAAATATTTGAGCAATAATACTGGTACCACTCATTATGACTCTCTCCAGGGGTCATACTGGGCAGATCAAAAGGACAGTCATAATGAGGTGATTATGACTTCCTTACAGGGGCAATAAAAAGGTCCCATAACGGGATTAGGTATTTTATGATAAAATATAGATCTTTCTTTTAATGAATGAAATTGTGTTGTATACAGGTAAGTCCCCTCTTGAGGCCCCATTAATTTTGTGAGATACTGAAACTGTCCCTTTTCAGTTAATCCTTTAATGATCTCTATTGGACAGTAATCTATGTCTTTAAGCCCCCGTTTGTCTAGAATGCCAAGGCGGTGATTCTGTTGTGGTTTATTTATTGTTTGTTTTTGCTCTGACTTTATCTGTTCGTTTTGTGTCGAGTCATCATTTTAGTGGTGTAGCTCGCGGTGTCCTTTCATCTAAGAATAGAGAACAGGATGCTGATCTTTATCAGTTACCTCTCATATAAACTGCAGTGTTGCACGTTGCTTGATAAACGTTGTCTATCTCACGCCATGTGGCTTTATCAGGTCATAATGACGTTGCACTTTTTGAATGACGTCGCTTATGGTGCTGAATCAACACAAAAATCGAAAATTACGTTATAATCGCTAGCTTGAAGAGTAAAACAACGGGTAAACTAATAAATAGAATACCAGGTCCGCGTCTTTTGATATCAAGTTTACCAGGCTCGGCTTTGAGAACGCTTGTTGAATCGCTCGGCAAGCCTCGCGATGTTAACAAGCGCTCTCAAAGCCTTGACTTGTAAACTTGATATCAAAAGACACTAACCTAGTATTCTCTATTTATTTTGTTGTGGCTCTGTGTTTTTGTCTTTTTTAATGGTAATGTGGGTTAGTCTGCAGTCTGTAATTGTGGCATTCCCTGGTCATACTAACCCAAACGTAAGTGAGCGTGATTACATACAAAATATTTTCCCTAGTTGTGGCTCAGTGCACTGGTCTCTTGTAAGCACTTCACCTGACTAAATTATTTAAGATTTTAAGTGTCATTTATATGAGTCAAAACTATTTTTATGATACTTGAAATTATTAAAATTACGAAACATCATATACCATTCTTAAGTGCAACTACAGATATGCCTTTTAAAACAACTTTATCACCCTACCCTATTGTGGCGAGTTTCTTGACATTACTCCCGCTAGGGGAAATTTGAAGTAAAAACACACAAGTACTTTTAATATTTTCGAACAGAATATTGGATTAGGAAAGAAATTATTACTAAATATTCTCTTAAGATGTCTACATTTTGAGCATGAAATTTACAATCAAAACTGCCCAAAGCGTAGAAAATTAACCACGAGACAACTTGGCAAAGCTCAAAAAAGCAATATTTAATTGTAACACCCCATTTCCAAAGTATCTCTAGCTCCCTTAAAGTATATGTTGTTCCGTGCAATCAACAGGCTTGTGAACTTACTCCTTTTTGGATGTTAAAACGCCCTCCTTTAAGGCACCATCGCCTTTTTCGTAATCAAAAACAACTAATGCGCCGCTGCTTGGTCGCGGTGCGATTTGGTCATTTAGGTGGCGCTACATCAATTAATGTAACGGCTACCCAGCGTGGTTATTTCAATAGTGCGCATGCGGTCGTGTGTCTATCAGTGTTCTGTGTATTTTCCTCGCGGTGCCGTGGTTGGTATATGGCATGTGATAGTGTAATTTCCTGGTCATACCCATTTGCTTTCTGACACTCGCAGCTGTATATAAGGAAATCTCTTGCAGAGAAACCCTCTTTATACGAAGGTCACAGTATCGTGAAATGTAGGTCAATGTTACAACGTATTAGGTCACAACGGTGCCGGATGACAACGACAATACAAGGTTTGGAATTTGCGGCTATCACTTCTGCAGAGAAACACACTTAAATGTAAGTAGTTGTCAGACGAACGAACGAACGGAAATTTTAACTCCTGTGTCACCCCCTGCTAGAAGCAGGTGTTACAAAAATGAAAATGGGCAGTTCTACAGGACATAAAGAATCATATTATATTTTCATAAATCGACATTTATCAAAACACTCATTTGTATACATGAGCCAGCATGTGAGATTTTTGTACAGATAGCATTGTCGAGCAACGAAAGGTCGGGCAGTCTCGTCAGAGCCTTCTCTGCTCGCACACACAAACTATGGATGTAGATAAGGACTCAAACCATAAGTATGACCTCTCGACTAGCTGGATAGTAAGGCATTGGATTTTTCGGAGGCGCCAAATGTGACATATGTCCTCGTGTGAGTACCAATACTTGATTGGCCTTTACCCAGCCAGCATACTTTCTTGGACCACCATCGCCCCACCAACGAAACGCCATTTGAATGGTGATTTGCCGGTGGGCCGCTGGTGGCTCTCTTTCATATGCTCACTGCATATATAACTACCACCTTGCCATAAATTGGAAACGCTTGTATTTCATGGACAGCATGTTCTCTAGCTAGGTCACTGTTCAATGTTAGATACTGTGTCGTCGTCATTTAAAAAGTAGAAAATAACAATGTATGAAAGAAAAAGTAAGACAGCAAAAGTATGACAAAAATAAGCATTGTATCATCAAATATCGAAAATACATACATTATATACTTAACAGTAAAAGAAACGCATATGTTTTTTATAAAATGGAATTTAAAGTATAATCTAATGATATGAAAGTTACTGATGATGCGTGAGCGAACATTTTGTATAAACAAGTGCTACATAAAAGGTTGACTTTTCAGAGAAATGCTAATAAAGGGAGATAACTCGTTATAAAATAATCAATAATTAACACGAACTTCGAGATGTTGTATACCCAAAACCACAGAGTGCATTTTAATGAAAATCACTCTGCATTTTAATCAGGCCATATAGGCCATTTTTGAAGATAAAATTTTCCAGAATTATTCAAGGCAAACCAATGTGTACGAGTTGCATTGTCAAACAATAAACTGGAAGTGTGTATTAGACAGGCACATAAGTGTCAAAACAATTGTTTGAAATGGTTCTGTAGGACACTTTATCACTTGATATCACGCATAATGTACCAGACCTCCTTGCATCTGGGAGTTTTCATCCGTTTTTTCAAGATCAATGTAAAAATGCAAAATCTGAAGATTTTGGATCTGCAGTAAATCTCCTACAGCAATGGTTTTGAAATTTTATACCGTTTTCTTTGTAACATTTATGACAATATGCAGTGGTTTTAAATTTTAAATAAGTAATGGAAATTATGCGATTCTTTTGCTGTCATGTATATATACATGTCAGTTGTACATGTTTGTTAAACAATATTAAACAGAGCAAGACACATTTATCCCAGCTCAGTACTGGTTCAACCCAGGAAGACTCATCCCTGTTTAACTGAAATATTGTTGATGGGACACAAAGAAACAAATCAAACAAACAGACAATACTAAATAAACACTGCGGTAAATATTCTTATGAGGTCGCAACAGCTGTCGTTGTGCCGCATGTAGTTAGCAGACTTTGCTGGACGCTAATGCGGCTGGTGCCAATATTTCAGGTGATCACTTATTTGAAGGGTAAGGAGCGGGCTGTGCTTTCTCAGAGTTTCAGTCCCAACCAAGGTCAGTGTTGCAACTTCATGCTAGTTGTGAGAGCTACTCCGAAAAAACATAGCTTTTCCACACCATTGTCTGTCTGTCTGTCTGTCGTTCTTATCAATTTTGTCACATACATCACCCAGCTTTTCCAAACAAAAACACACAAAAAACAATATCAACAAAAAAGTTTCACGGACCGCCATTATTACCCGTTTTGTATCGCTTGATTGACAAACGTCTTCACAATTTCATTGAACAGTAATGCAACTGAAAACCACGTTAGTACTTTGCAATGAGATCCTAATGTGTACAAAGGATGCCATTTATATAATTACGACAGTTGATGACGTTTAGCAGAAGTTTAAAATTTTCAGGTAAATAGAGTCAAAAATCCTTAAAACATTATTTAGAGCATGTATCTTGAAAACCTGATTTCAGAGTTTGCAACCAAATATGGTTTTAAAGCAGGCTCAGCTAGCTACCTTCTCTGCAGCAAGCATATTTGTGCAGATCAGACTGCACTGTTGAACCGCAAATTTCACACTTCGTAAATTTCACACGGTGAAGAATTGGTACCAATTCCTCACATTGATAAACTACCCCCAAATCTGCTGCATTTTGCATTCGATTCCAATTCTTTATTAATTTGTCACTGACATAGTGACGATTAAGCACCAATTCTTCACATCTGTGATAATTAGGCACCAATTTTTACATGTGTGAGGAGTTGGTACCAGTTCTTTTCCCATGTGCTGATTTAATACCATTTTTTCACAGATTTGAGGATTTGGTACCGATTTTTCACAAGTGTGAGGATTTGGTACCGATTTTTCACATTTGTGAAAATTTGGTACCAATTCTTCATATCTGAGAAAATCATACCAGTTCTTCACACGTTAAAAATATAAGTGTGGAATTTGAGCACAAATTTTACACTACAAAAATTATCGATATTGACCGTACGTAAATTTTACATTTGCCAAAAGTGACTTATTGGTACCAATTCTTCACATGGTGTAAAATTTTATTAGGTTTGCGGTTCAACGCTGTATTTTGGCATAAGGCATAAGAATTGGCACACGATATTTTGGTACTGGTGCAGACGAGACTGTGCACGCACAATCTTGCCAGAGCCTTCACTTCTCGCATACTCTCCAAATCTCGTGTGCTGGCCCAAGTGTACGTTTCCATGCCGTAGCTAGTCGCCCTTAAAATCCTGTGCACTATTAACTGTAAATGAGATAACATGGCTTGAATGGCACTCTATGTAACCTGTACAACTGTCCATTTCATAGACAGAAGAGAAGCAAGTCCAGGCATCGAGGTCATAAAACTTGAGTTCATTCCCAGACTCAAAATAAAGTGCAATGATTGGCTGCTTGCGGACACGTGTCCGCAAGCAGCCAATCATTGCGCTTTATTTTGAGTCGGTTTTTTACCCACGAGGCCTGGGATTATAAGAAGTGTTTCATACTAAACTCATCTGAGCAGGATATTTCAACTGCTTATACTATAAAGATTGATATTTCTTTAAAACTCCTATATGTTATATATATCTTGCTAATATATGTTACAACGTCAACTATTGTTGGCATTTTTACATTTAGTAGTAAGATTAATTCCAAGCTTAGTTAAGTTGAGAATGTCACAAGTTTTATTATCTCGAGGCTTGGTTGGGCAGGCTGGTGTGGGCAATTGCTGTTACAAACCTATGAATTCATGGCGTAGCTAATTAAATGAGATAGAAGCAGCCATGCCAACCTCAAAAGTCTTTGCTTTAGTTGTAGAAGAAAAAATAGGGAGTGAAAAATACGAAGAGAATTTGTACAACTATAAGTGTCCATTTCAGAGACAGGAGCGAAGCTGCGTTGGGGTTGGGCGCATCTGGTATCTTTGCTTCATCATTGTTGCAGGCCGTTGTGTTACAACAGTAAACTGCCGTGTCGGATGCTTTATTACCGGCTGGCTGGCAATTAGTTTCACAGCTTGCAGTTACTTCATAGTATGTAGCGTTGGTCGAAACTTTAATCTGGTGAGAAGAAGAAAAAAACGAGACTGGGCAAATGAAATAAGGAAATCATATAAAACAGAGTCTAAGATTTAGAATCGATTATCATTAATTCAAATCTTAACTTCAGTCAATGTTAGAGTCAAATTGCAACGCGACGTACATGTAAGATGAACACCCCAAATCATACAAAATTTGCCTTTTCTTAACTTGTCGATTCACTACTTAGTACTCGTAATGATATTTTTTGTCAGATTATTTGGACCTCATCGAAAAAAAACCTTTGTTGCATGCGAACAACAAAGGCACAGAACGAACTTTCTTGCACATCGGATAAGGATATCTGATACTTTATCCTGTGTTAGAAATTCTTATCCTACCCATGGTATCTTACCCAGGATGACACATGGGGTCGGTACACTCGTTATATTGTAAATTAGATACTACATCGTTTATTACATATCTGAAATCATAATTCTGGGAGCCTTTTTATAAAAAATAAATATTCGGAATTTTATGGTGAGCAAGAAAAAATCCATTATTCGTGTAAGGATGGGATAGAAAATCCGTCCCTCGCGGTCACCCTTTGTCATCACTCGGCAATCCTCGTGATGCAAATCGGTGATCCTCGGGACGGATTTTCTATCCATACCTCACACCCATGATAGATTCTTATAGTCTTGTCATCGCCCTTGCCATTCGGCTTCTGGAAAGTAAACCAGCTAAGCTTGCTGCAAACAAAGTCTAGCTAGACAAGGTCCTGAATTTATACAACTTGTTTAAAATTCAACTCAGCTGAGCATAAAATTTCAATGGCTCATAAAAACTAAAATGCTGAAAATTAAAGCATTTTCTTGCCTTAAAAGTCTCAGATGTTGTATATATCATGCTAATAAATGTTAAAATGTCAACAGTTGTTGACATTTTAACATTTATGAGCAGGATAAGTTTCTTGCTCGGCTGAGTTGAGCATGAAACAAGTTTTATAACCTCGGAGCAAGGTATCTCTTAACAGTTGTGCTGTGTCAGCTTCTTCTCGTATAGTAGCGTAGTGTTGACAATATTTCATTCAAGAAATGAATTAGATATTTGGAAGGTTCATGAACTCATAAATACTTCGGGTCTCTTGCATAGTTAACGTGAAACCCGAATGGCTTCACGTTAACTTTGCAAAAGACCCGAAGTATTCATGATTCCATAAACCCTCCAAAATTGATTTTATTACTTATACTTACATTTTATTATAAATAACTATAATATAGAAATTATTTATTATTCATGAGATAAAACAATTTAACGAGTTGTGTTAAACGGAAAAGCGGAACAGTCAGTGTGAACACGGACAGCCAATGGAGCAAACACGTGGCTTGCTTTGCACGTGTGCCTCGGGTGTGGCTCGCTGTCAATCACAACTGTTACACCGGTATCACTTCTGGCGAACGAGTTTGATGTTTGAAGCGTGTTGCACGGGCAAGTGAGTTTGGCAACTTTCAATCGAATTTGTGTAGTTCATGAGGCTATGAACGGTTTCAAAAGTCTAAAGATTCATTAAAGGCTAGCTTTTAAAATGTAAATATAATGACATAAGTACATGTAGTTCCACTTCGCATTTTACATGTATCTCATGAAATTACTCGATTAAAACAAGTCATCTATTTCCACATGTGTTGGCCACTCTTTTTCCTACTTTGATTGGTCTGCAGTGTGTGATTGTGGTATTTCCTGGCCATACTCACTAACATTTTTATTCGTTCTTTGTCATTTTTTTATAATTTGATATCATTTTAAAACGTTTTGATCCTCGCGGTCAGAGAAAGACAATTTGTTTTTATATATACACCATGTACACTGAATATAATTATTTTAAATGTTTCTATATAAGTTATGTGTACCATCAACGAAATGCAAAACACGATGTATCAAAGTGTTATTAGTATAGGTTATAGATTATACATTACAATTATAAATGAATTAAGTGGGAACGAGCGTAGCGAGTGAACCATTTACTTCCTTTTCATTGTAATATGTGCTCTATGACCTACTTAAAATTTTCTCCTGCTCTCTTCTGACTGCTCCTTTGGAAATGGTCGCATTGATCACTTAACTGATTTACTTAATGATAAACTTAATAGAGATTACAAAAAATGACGAAATATGTGATTAAGTTGGCAAAATATTTAAATTTCAATGCAAATTGATTGGCTGTGAAGCACAGAAAGGGGTGTAGGGAACTATTCATTTCATTATTATTTTTGTCACTTACTTAAAACTCAGACAGACAGTGTTCTTAAAATAATTTAATTCGGGACATTTGTCTGGACTCTCTAATGTGGAATCGCGTGTTTTGTGCCGATGTACTGCATGTACTGCTGTTTTCTTCCCAGAAGTAAATAACATTTTTTCTCCTTTTTTACAATTGTATACCATTTTCCAGTTTTATTATTTTGCATAATTTGATGCCATAGTTATATATATAAAGGTTTGTACATTGAACAAACATTCTGACACAAGGTTTTCAGCGAGATCATGGTCTACCCTGTTATTTGTCACATAAAATTGTGACAGAGTGTTTGCCCCAAGTATAAACTTATATGAGAATACTATGATATCATTAGACCTGGCTTAAAGTGGACTGGAACGTGTTGCATGGAAATTGTTTGTTAGGTTTGTGGTTTTACATTCCAGTCAATAGCTATGGCCAGTTAACCTAAACACACCCTTTCCTGGGCAAACTTGACTAAGTGGTTAACCAGTACTTCGCGCATATACTTTCACTTGTACATGTAACTGACGCCAACCCTTCTTGAATCAGGGGAAGGAGGAGAATGAGTGACCATAGAAAAAATTGCATGATCAGTTTCCACGAAAGTATGGAACCAGGCCTGGATCGAACTCATTACCCCTGGATCTGCAATCTGACTAGTTCAAAATTGCTTATCGCTGGTATCCGTGATATGATTAAGAAATAGATTCGCGCTCGCAGTGATTTGTTGCTTAATATATCACTGGCTGGAGGTCTGTCGTTAAAGTGGATAAATCATGAACGCGAAGCGCGAATGATTTATAAACTTACGACTGACCGACAGACAGTGATATATTAAGCAACATATCACTGCCAGCACGAATCTATTTAGATTCTAACACACAAAAAAGATTGAAAATATGAACGATTCCTTTAAATTCTATACAGATTCCGTCATCTTGAGCAGAGCATTAGAATTTCCCGCAAAACTTTTTTGGACTGAAACACGTATTTTTACAAACGTTTTTGACGCCCATTAGTTGTAAATACGACGTTACGCCGTCTAAGTATGATGTACGTGATAGATGACGTCATTAAAAATAAACTGTCGGCTGAATGACGTCACGTCAGTACGTGCAGTGATTTATCAACCAATAAATCACTGAGTTTAACCATTGGCTACATAGGCGAGGTGTGTTAGAATTATGATTTTGTTCGGCTTTTCTGCACATTATTGCAATATCTTCATCACAATAACTGTTTATCAAGATGCGCTTTACAAATGCTTCAGCGGACTCATTAATGTAATATATTAGCCTTTGTCAGTCATTCAATGCTGAATCGGGATAAATTCTACTTTGAAAACAGTGTAGATCCATTTAAGCCAATTGATCAAGACGCATATACACAAATTCTGCTTTGTCATTTGCACGCGTGCCTGTGTGTGTGTGTGTGTGTGTGTGTGTGTGTGTGTGTGTGTGTGTGTGTGTGTGTGTGTGTGTGTGTGTGATTCTTATAAAACACACAACTCAATGCGCCTGAACTAACTGAAAAAAACCAATATAGATCAAATAGAATGAACCCGACATTCCTTAAATGACAAATCGACTGGTCCAATTGCAAGTTATCTTTCAACTTACGGCACATAGCTGTCCCGCTGTTGGAGTACAAATGCCAGCCCCTGATGTTATATTGCTGGTATCAGTTCTTAAGCAACCTCTCTCGTAACACACATGGTCAAAGCATTGGCTAGGCGCAAACTGGAAAAAAAACACAATTGTATAGCCTACAATAAATAAGCAGAAGTTATTGTATGATTTGTGCGTATGTACGAAATGATAATAAGCAAGCTTTAGCGAGTGGATTATCGACCGTACAGACGTAAACCATACAATAACAGGCTTATTGCACTAGCATGCATTAGCATGTTGTGCATTGTGAGATATTTGGCGTCAAACAATGGAATATCAATGAAAGGTGCAATAAGTACTTTAGATAGGGTATAAACTAGTTTCGTTTACTCTCCGGAAACATCTCTTGCAGAAACTTTCGATATTCATCACAATAACTGTTAATAGGGAGAAACTTTGTGATGGATCGTCCTTTTGGATTTTCTTTAAATCACATTCAATGCACATGAGAGCCTTTGGTACTTATTTTATTATTTGTTATTTATTTCTGAAACATATATGTACACGTATGATAGGTATGATCTAGTAGTATTTAGTGACAATTTTCAAGCAGCTGTTTCTTTATCAAATATGAAGTATGGCATAAGTATGGTATGAGAGAGAGAGAGAGAGAGAGAGAGAGAGAGAGAGAGAGCAGCTGTCGCATTTAATGTCTAAATAGTGTTAAAGTTGTAATGTTGAATTTGGCAAGTAAGCTTTTCATGTAATACATTTTTGTTTATAGTCTTTGACTACGACATACGTTAATTTACACATCTAAGCAATGTGTGTCCCAAATTAGGTTAATTTATCCTAACGTGATGGCGTTGGCATAAAGACATATTGTTTCATGTATTTTGACCTTGATTTTTCAGCAGATCATAAACCATCATGCTAAATATATACACCCTTCATCACAACTGTCAGACGTGTCCATAAGACAGATTTTAGATATATTTGACCTTTAACTACATGGTCATAGCGGTGATATGGAACTACGTTGTCATTTACATATTATATGCAATCATAATACTTAATATAGAACACGCTCTGTCTAAAACTTAAAGAGAAAACCTCGTTAAGATTTTAAATATATTTGAAATTAATCATCGACTCCAAGGTTATAGCAGTGATCTAAAATCTTCGTTGTTATCTAATCTACATTCCATAAGCAATGATTATTCTAAATATAACACCCGCCATCAAAATATGTAACAGGAGCTCACATTATGAATTATAAGCTAGACAGATTTTAAGTATACCGGACCTTGAT
The DNA here is from genome assembly GCA_964019695.1 of Loripinus fragilis. Taxonomy (NCBI): domain Eukaryota; kingdom Metazoa; phylum Mollusca; class Bivalvia; order Lucinida; family Lucinidae; genus Loripinus; species Loripinus fragilis. The sequence continues at coordinate 117,437,901 of OZ026516.1, forward strand.
CATCGACTAAAAAGCCATAGAAATATTCATTGTCATTTGCACTCTATACTAAGCAAACATAATGCTTAATATGAACGCCAACATAAAAAATGAAAGAGGACTTCGAATTGTACTTAACTACTAAAGAAACCCGAGACATACTGTGTGTCAATTTTTTGGTAGTAGATGAATACGATGCACACTTGTCTTTCCATTGCGTAAAGTTGAACAAAGATAGACTAAGATGCACTGAGATTATTTGAAAAGCTGAACTAATTTCAGACGCCAGCTATCAAAACGTCACGTAACCCCTAAAATCATTTTTTGCAAGAACAAAGAAATCACGCAAAATTCACCACAAACCGCTTTAGTGTGATTTTTTGTTATTTCATTGACATCTTCCAGGCATTCAAATAAGGCATGCATCCATAATTCAACCCTAAAGCATATTTTCATTTTCTTAACGTCAATTTTACGTTATCAGCGTTTTATGAGCTTTTAAAAAGGACTGCCACTTTATCAACTTTTTTCACTTCGTATGATGTTTGGAATGCCTTTTGGCAATGTTTCAGTCCTTTTGGACGCTGTAGCTGCTTCCTACGTCCATTTAGCGACGTCAAACGTTACAATTACATGCTGATATGTGCATACTGCAACGCTTGAAATTCATATGCTATTAAAGTAAAGTGTAGCCAATTGGCACTTTTACAAAGTAGACAGCACACACTAAACGGCGCCATACGTTGACAAAGAAAAAAACGGTTATTAGCCATAGTGTACATTGTTTCTTAATTGACGTTAATTTTGGTTTATTCCGCTTTTACCCTTTAACGTGACGCGAAACATAAGTTCTGATTCTTGAAAATGCATTCTCTTACAATGATTGTTTGACTCCAAGTCATTTCAGTTCATAGAAATTGCTTAAACAAAAGAAGAAAAACACTGCCGTTTAGTCAACGTCGAAAGCACAACTTAAAACCCCTATATCATACGAAACGGCGAGATATTGCAAATGTTTTGAAATGCACTTTTGTCTGTATTGGTATGGGCCTCGCATAAATGGAAAAAAGATTAAAAAAATATCTAGACATACACTCACGATGCAAAAGAGATGAACACGGTATTTTTGACGCCGTGACGTCATGTTCTATATTTGAAAATATCTTTTTTTGAAGAATATTTTCTAATGTCTTATTATTTAAATAAGCATATCAGCTTAGCTCTATAATTTGTTATTTACGAGTTTGAAGCAAGTGAAAAGTGTCAGGTTTCTTTAGTGGTTCAGTATATAAGCCGTGATTGAGATTTTAACAATTTTTTACATTGACCTTTGACTCCATGTTCGTGTTACAAATTTTAAGTATATCTGACCTAAGGTCATATCGGCTATTTGAAAATTTGTTGGTCAAGTTCAATGTCACGTATTCCGAAGCCTTTGTTGTAATTTACACAATAGGAAATACATGTAACTTTGCCAAACATGAACACTCTATGTAAAAAAAAAATGAAAAAGGTTTTCAGATAGCTTAATCCACTGTACCCCATATCTTTAAGAGTTATCTGCCATTTGTACTAGTTAATAAAATTCATCATGGGTTAACTAAAAAGAACACAAACTATACCTGATAAAATATCATGGAAGAACTGGTTTAAACCACAGCCAATTATGTATTTTAGAAAATAAATACACTGTGACTTGCGGTATTAAGTTGAAAAACAAATAATGCATTGCCTTGTATTCTAAGAGGTGTTCAGACCCTACGTCGGTTCCGACTTAAAGACTTATCTATTGATGAGATGGTAGGGGCCTGATTCTTTGGCTGTTGCCTGGCCAAATGGGGTTTACTTGTTGGAGTTTTGTTGGTCCGGTATTCAGTTTTATGTACTGTTGAGTCCTTATCTTTTCTTTATCTTCTTTTATCTCTTGCTTTATATATTTTTGGAGATGATGCATTGATAAGCTATGGGTCTTTCATGCAAACCAAACATCTATGTGTCTTGATCCACATCTGAACTTAGGCCAAGGTTGGCGCCGTGAAACCGATTTAAGCCCTCCAGTAAAATATTTTTACTGACCGTTCCAAGGCGGTACTTCTTTTGTGGATCATTTGTGTTTTTGTGTCTTGTGTTTCTCATGTTTTCGCGTCTGTTCATTGCTGCCTTATGGTCACCTGGTGGGAAAGGGCTGACCTCTTGGCAATAATATATGCAGAACCGAAATAACAGAATCCCTATTATCACATGACCATCAAGTTAATCAGTGAAATAGCTCATATCATAAATAATGTTATGACCACACGTGTATTAACACCTGCACAGCTTCTCATTGGCTATCATAATTAACCGCATAGCTATTCGTATCATTACGCTTGCTAATAGCACTACAGTCTCTTTTTATAGCAACCGAAATGACGTCTATAATGCTGGTAGTTTCACTTCAGCATATGAATTGAATTGGGCAATAAAGTAAAGAATGATGGTCGCAGGCAAGGAACCGTGTTGATAAAATATGTAGCACCGTTGGTGATAGTATGAGGTAATGCTTGACGGAACTGAATTCATTGTCACAGTCAGGGTCGAGCAACTGACCCAGTTTGAAACAGAAAGTGAAACGGAGTCTGAAAGCTGAGCAGACCAACCACAAAGCCAACTAAAATTGCAACAAACAAGGGATTTGTTGAGGTCCAATCTGATGATATGTACGAAACTTTGTGAATCAGCAGAAAAAAACAGAAACTCTCTATGCAAAAACATTCTTTGATCAGAAACTTTTATCCTAGCTTCTTGCACCAAGAAACAATAAATGAGCACAGACACAGGCCAATTTATGATATACTTAAGGAATAAAGAAACGCAACAATAACTTTGAGTCATTTTAATCTTACAATATGAGGAAAGTTTTTGGTGCAAATGATATTGTTCATGAGAGCAGTATGTGTCAGTCAAACTACAGCAGATTCAACGTAATAATCGATTATGTAATCATTTTAGTATGCCCGTAACCAGCCTGACCCCCGCAGTAAACTGCTGAAACATGATCAATAAAAGCAAAGTTTGAATCAACAATCGATTTATTGTTTTAAAAAGTATTGGCATAGATTGCGGGTCAAGGAAATGATCAAATGGCGACCTTCCTGTAGCTTTGCAGTATACACATATCAGCATGTAATTTTAACGCTTGACGTCGCTAAATGGACGCAGGCAGCAACTACGGAGTTCAAAAACACTGAAACATTGTCAAAATGCATTCCAAACACCATACAAAATGAAAAAAGTGATAAAGTGACAGTGCTTTTTAAAAGCTCATAAAACGCTGATAACGTAAAATTGACGTTAAGACAATGAAAATAGGCTTTTGGGTTGAACAATGCACGCATGTTTTATTTCAATGCCCAGAAAATGTCAATGAAATAACAAAGAATCACACTAAAGCGATTTCTGGTGAATTTTGCATGATTTCTTTGTTCTTGTGAAAATTGATTTTCGGGGTTACGTGACGTTTTGGTAGCCAACGTCTGAAATTAGTTCATATTTTCAATTAATCTCAGTGCATCTTAGTCTTCCCTTTGTTCAACTTTATGCAATGAAAAGATAAGTGTACATTGTATTCATTTACTACCAAAAAATTGACACACAGTATGTGTCAGGTTTCTTTAGTAGTTAAGTATATAATGGGAAATTATTTTACTGAACTGCACTGAAAAATTATTAGAGCCAATAATCTTCAATTTATACTCTCGTATATCTGACTTTTTTCTACCAGGCATACTGACTGTCGCAATGTATTAAATTGCTGACCTCCAATACAATGGCAATACAGTTTCAATAAATAGACTACCTTTCACTGTTTCTTGTGACCAAGCAAGGTCCTGGCCAGCCCAGGTTACCTTGATGGTGATTGACTTGTGATAACGAAAGAAGTACGCACCTAAAACACATTTACCAAATGACACTCTGCCATCCAAAGATGCAATTACACACCATATTAGGGATCACTAGCTAAAATAATAAAAGGTGAAATGCTCCAGACACAATTATTCTAAAAACTAGGTCAGCGGTCAAAATCACAGTGAACGATAAATGGTACACGACACTCTGCCATCCCAAGATGCATCAACACACCTAATTTGGAATTCCTATCGCAAAGAATATAGAAGTTTTGCACCAGACTTGATGCAAATTCTAGAAACTAGGTCAGAGGTTAAGGGCACAGTGACCGGAAACTGGAACGGGACAACCCGCAATTCTAATATGCATTCACACACCAAATTGCCATCCAAGATGCATTTACACACCAAATGTGGAATTCCTACCTCAAAGAATGTCAGAGATGTACTCCATAATTCAATAGTTCTTAAAACTAGCTCAGAGGTCAAGGTTACAGTAACTCGAATATGGTACGTGACACTCTGCCATCCCAAGATGCATTTACACACCAAATTTGGAATTCCTACCTCAAAGAATATAGGAGATATGCACGAGACTCAAAGTAGTTTCTAGAAATTAGGTCAGAGGTCAAGGTCAATGTCACAGGGACCCAAGGATGGTGCGCGACACTTTTCCATCCCAAGATACATCCACATACCAAATTTGGGATTCCTACCTCAAATAATATAGGACATATGCTGCGGAAACGATCATTCTAAAAACTAGGTCAGAGGTCGAGGTCAAGGTCACAATGACCTGAAAATGTTAGGAGACACTTTGGTATCTCAATATGCATCCACACCAAAATTTTGGAATTCCTACCTCAAAGAATATAGGAGATATGCACCGGACAGGAATTGGGACGGAAGGACTGACGGACGGACGGGCGGAGGCATGGACGGTGCGATTACTACATGTCTCCAAAAATACCTTTGGGGCATAAAAACAGTTCCGTTAAAAGAAATGCCACAAACCCAGTGTGTATATACAGTACATCATTATATAAAGCCTGAGTTGGTGTTTTAGCCCTTAAAGCGCCAAGAAAAAATGCATCTGAAAATGTCGTCTGCTGAAGTCGTCTGCTGCAAATAATTGCTTTACATTGCCGACGATTTATGTATAGAAGCAAACAGCGTGGACCCAGAACAGTTCTGGGGATAAAATCAAGCGTTCTACCAATAACTCTTCTACCAATAACTTCGTATCGCGGTCGGTGATAAAAGCCGGTACTCTCGGTATTTATCAGGTAGTTCGAGATGAGTGATGTTTTTATCATAGTGGAATGGACTATTATTCATTTTTAGCACACGCCAAAGATATAACTATATCTTAAATACCATATATCTTTTATGCACGTGCAATAAGCAAGCTTATGTATGGTTTGTGCGTCTGTGCGGTTTTCAATAAAAATAATTTACAGTTTTAATAATAATAAAAATAATAATAATAATAAGTTTCTGTTTGACTTGCGCGTCTGCACGGTCAGATAAGCTCCAATCGCGATGTGCTTATGCGCAGGCTAGTCAGATCATTCCGGCGCTAGTCGGATATAAGATTAAAGGAGCTTTCAGCTACGTCCCTAGTTTGTGTATGCGATCGGCGACGGTCCTGGTAAGACTGCTTATGCGCAGGCTAGTCTGAGCATTCTTTAATCAATATGCGATTAAATATAAAAAATAATGAATCTTCTTAGAATTTTGACCCTAAATGACTAGAGGAGCTTTCAGCTACGGACATCCCTCAGTTGTGTATACGATCAGCAAAGGCTCTGGTGAGACTGTGCTTATGCACATGCTAGTCTGAGCATTCGCTTATCACATAGGCGATTAGACGGTACAAAAAGATAATCAAATTTCATAAGATTTGTGACCCTGCGATAAGCCACGGTTCTGGTGAGACTGTCCTTATGTGCAGAATGAAACATTTCTAATATGATCGCAGAAAAAGACAACTTTAGACCCCTAATTGACCCCTAATCAGAGAATGTGACACCACTTACACTACATATATATGAGCCGCGGCATGAGATTTCCAACAATGTGGCATGTTGGCAAGTGTAGACTCTGACGAGCCTGTGCTCCAAATGGTGTTCAGTCAGTAGCTTAACAATCATAGAATACTCAAGCGAATAGCAAAGGCGCGTATGCGCGGGCTGATCTGAGGCTTTGCTAGGCGCACATACCACATTGTTGGAAATCTCATTCATTGGCTCATATGTAGTTATCAAGTAGGGGTTTAAATGAGATAAGTAAACTTTATATTTCTAATAAACTTCTGTTCTGTTCTGTTCTGTTCTGTTTCTAAGGGTCCAATCAGAGGAAACTGAAATTTCGCTATCCAAACTTCATTAGTATTAACGATTTCTGATATGATTGACGAAAGAGGCACCTTTAGACCCTTAAATGATCCCTAATAAGGGAATGTGACACCACTTACCATATGTAGTTATCAAGAAGAGGTGAAAATGAGATAATTAAACAATATATTTCTTAGAGCCTAATCAACGGAAACTGAAATTATGTTAACCAAACTTCGCCCGAATTCACGTTTTGTTATATCGCCCAAAAAGACGAATCTCGACCCCTAAATGACCCTTAATCAGGGAATGTGACACCACATACCCTATGTAGTTATCAGGAAGAGGTGCCAATTAGATAATTAAACTAAATATTTCTTAGGGCCCAATCAAAGGAAACTGAAATTATGTTAACCAAACTTCTCCCGAATTCAAGTTTTGTTATAATATCGCCGAGAATAACTATTTGCGACCCCTAAATGACCCATAATCAGGGAATGTGACAACACATACCCTATGTAGTTATCAAGTAGATGTGTCAATGAGATAATCAAACTAAATATTTGTTAGGGCCCAATCAAAGGAAACCGAAATTATATTAACCAAAATTCGCCCGAATTCACGTTTTGTTATATTGTCGAGAATGACTATTTTCGACCCCGAAATGACCCTTAATGAGGGAATGTGACACCACATACCCTATGTAGTGATCAAGTAGAGGTGCCAATGAGATAATTAAACTATATATTTCTTAGGGCCCAATCAAAAGAAACTGAAATTATGTTTACTAAACTTCGCCTGAATGCACGTTTTGTTATAATATCGCCGAAAATGACGATTTTCGACCCTTAAACAGGGAATGTGACACCACATATCCTATGTAGTTATCAAGAAGAGGTGCCAATGAGATAATTAAACTAAATATTTCTTAGGGCCCAATCAAATGAAACTGAAATTATGTTAACCAAACTTCTCCCGAATTCAAGTTTTGTTATAATATCGCCGAGAATGACTATTTTCGACCCCTTAGTGACCCTTAATCAGGGAATGTGACACCACATACCCTATGTAGCTATCAAGTAGATGTGACAATGAGATAATCAAATTAAATATTTCTAGGGCCTAATCAAAGGAAACTGAAATTATGTTAACCAAACTTCGCCCAAATTCACGTTTTGTTATCTTATCGAGAATGACGATTTTCGACCCCAAAATGACCCTTAATCAGGGAATGCGACACCACATACCCTATGTAGATATCAAGTAGAGGTGCCAATGAGATATTTAAACTATGTATTTCTTAGGGCCCAATCAAAAGAAACTAAAATTATGTTTACTAAACTTCGCCCGAATTCACGTTTTGTTATATTGCCGAAAATGACGATTTCCGACCCCTAAATGACCCTTAATAAGGGAATGTGACACCACATACCCTATGTAGTTATCAAGTAGAGGTACCAATGAGATAACTAAACTCTATATTTCTTAGGGCCCAATCAAAGGAAACTGAAATTATGTTAACCAAACCTCGCCCGAATTCACGTTTTGTTATAATATCGCCGAAAATGACTATTTTCGACCCCTAAATGACCCTTAATAAGGGATATGACACCACATACCTGATGTAGTTATCAAGTAGAGGTACCAATGAGATTATTAAACTCTATATTTCTTAGGGCCCAATCAAAGGAAACTGAAATTATGTTAACCAAACTTAGGGAAAATGACTATTTTCGACCCTAAATGACCCTTAATCAGGGAATGTGACACCACATAACCTGTGTAGTTATCAAGTAGAGGTGCCAATGAGATAATTAAACTATAGATTTCTTAGGACCCAATCAAAGGAAACTGAAATTATGTTAACCAAACTTCGCCCGAATTCACGTTTTGTTATAATATCGCCATAAGTGACTATTTTCGACCCCTAAATGACCCTTAATCAGGGAATGTGACACCTCATACCCTATATAGTTTTCAAGTAGAGGTGCCAACGAGATATTTAAACTATATATTTCTTAGGGCCCAATCAAAGGAAACTGAAATTATGTTAACCAAACTTCGCCCAAATTCACGTTTTGTTAAAATATCGCTAAAAATGACTATTTTCGACCCCTAAATGACCCTTAATAAAGGAATGTGACACCACATACTCTATGTAGTTATCAAGTAGATGTATCAATGAGAAAATTAAACTCTATAATTCTTAGGGCCCAATCAAAGGAAACTGTAATTAAGTTAACCAAACTTTGCCCGAATTCACGTTTTAATATAATATCGCCGAACATGACTATTTTCGACCCCTAATTGACCCTTAATAAGGGAATGTGACACCACACACCCGATGTAGTTATCAAGTAAAGGTGCCAATGAGATATTTAAACTATATATTTCTTAGGGCCCAATCAAAGAAAACTGAAATTATGTTTACTAAACTTCGCCTGAATTCACGTTTTGTTATAATATCTCCGAAAATGACGATTTACGACCCCAAAATGACCCTTAATCAGGGAATTCGACACCACATGTCCTATGTAGTTATCAAGTAGAGGTGCCAATGAGATAATTAAACTATACATTTCTTAGGGCCCAATCAAAGGTAACCGAAATTATGTTAACCAAACTTCGCCCAAATTCACGTTTTGTTATATTGCCGAAAATGACGATTTCCGACCCCTAAATGACCCTTAATCAGGGAATGTGACACCACATACCCTATGTAGTTATCAAGTAGAGGTACCAATGAGATAATTAAACTATAGATTTCTTAGGGCCCAATCAAAGGAAACTGAAATTTTGTTAACCAAACCTCGCCCGAATTCAAGTTTTGTTATAATATCGCCGAAAATGACTACTTTCGACCCCTAAATGACCCTTAATCAGGGAATGTGACACCACATACCCGATGTAGTTATCAAGTAGAGGGGCCAATGAGATATTTAAACTATATATTTTGTAGGGCCCAATCAAAGGAATCTGAAATTATGTTTACTAAACTTCGCCCGAATTCACGTTTTTTTTTATAATATCGCCGAAAATGACGACTTTCGACCCCTAAATGACCCTTAATAAGGGAATGTGACAACACATACCCTATGTAGTTATCAAGAAGATGTGCCAATGAGATAATTTAACTATATATTTCTTAGGGCCCAATCAAAAGAAACTGAAATTATGTTAACCAAACTTCGCCCAAATTCACGTTTTGTTATATTGTCGAAAATGACGAATTTCCGACCCCTAAATGACCCTTAATCAGGGAATGTGACACCACATACTCTATGTAATTATCAATTAGAGGTACCAATGAGATAATTAAACTCTATATTTCTTAGGGCCCAATCAAAGGAAACTGAAATTATGTTAACCAAACTTCGCCCGAATTCACGTTTTGTTATAAAATCGCCGAAAATGACTATTTTCGACCCTAAATGACCCTTAATCAGGGAATGTGACACCACATAACCTGTGTAGTTATCAAGTAGAGGTGCCAATGAGATAATTAAACTATAGATTTCTTAGGGCCCAATCAAAGGAAACTGAAATTATGTTAACCAAACTTCGCCCGAATTCACGTTTTGTTATAATATCGCCATAAATGACTATTTTCGACCCCTAAATGACCCTTAATCAGGGAATGTGACACCTCATACCCTATATAGTTTTCAAGTAGAGGTGCCAACGAGATAATTAAACTATATATTTCTTAGGGCCCAATCAAAGGTAACTGAAATTATGTTAAACAAACTTCGCCCAAATTCACGTTTTGTTAAAATATCGCTACAAATGACTATTTTCGACCCCTAAATGACCCTTAATAAAGGAATGTGACACCACATACCCTATTTAGTTATCAAGTAGATGTGCCAATGAGATAATTAAACTATATATTTCTTAGGGCTTAATCAGAGGAAACTGTCATTATGTTTACCAAACTTCGCCCAAATTCACGTTTTGTTATAATATCGCCGAAAACGACGATTTTTGATCCCTAAATGACCCTTAAACAGGGAATGTGACATCACATGCCCTATGTAGTTATCAAGAAGAGGTACCAATGAGATGATTAAACTATTTATTTCTTAGGGCCCAATCAAAGGAAACTGAAATTATGTTAACCAAACTTCGCCCGAATTCATGTTTAGTTATATTGCCGAAAATGACGTATTTCGACCCCAAAATGACCCTTTATCTGGGAATGTGACACCACTCTCCCTATGTAGTTATCAATTAGAGGAGCCAACGAGATAATTAATCCCTGCATTTCTTAGGACGCAATCAAAGGAAACTGAAATTATTGTAATCAAACACCGCCCGAATTCACGTTTTGTTATATTGCCGAAAATGACGATTTTCGACCCCTAAATGACCCTTAATCAGGGAATGTGACACCACATACCCTATGTAGTTATCAAGTAGAGATGCCAATGAGATAATTAAACTATATATTTCTTAGGACCCAATCAAAGGAAACTGAAATTATGTTAACCAAACCATGATACAAGAAAAATATGTAATGCTACAAATGGAAGACTACCAGGAGGACGAAATACAGAAGTGAATTTGAGAGGTTTTACAGCTGTGATGTGTTGTGATAAGCGCTCATCTTCAGCCGGTGTCATTATTCTTTTTTTTTTGTCTAGTGAGTCTGGGAAAACATATTTATTTAAATTCTGCACAGATACATGTTTGGTGAAACCAGTATGCTTGATATAGGAAGGAGATATGATGGCTGGGTGGGGTGGGGGCGAGGGTATGGTCTCTGAAAGAAGGCAAGAACATGTGCCATATCTATACTCATTATCTTACCTGGCAACGCAGTGTATTAACAATATGAACCAGGTTACAAAATGCAGGTTCACATTTAGGCGCATTTTATTATGTAAATGGAGTGTCAAAATGCGAGGAAACTGTTGGTTTAGATGCCACGTGTACATGATTAGTAAACCTTTGATCCAAAAATATATACATGTATGCCACCCAGACAATTAAAACACCCATAACCACTAGTCTACTGAATCGCCACAGAGCAACCAAACGCACAGAGCTCACTGAAATACACAAATCAGCCAACCCATTGAAACTCCCAAACTCCCTAGGCAACTGATACACCCAAAACCGCACAGCTCAGGAAAGCACTCCGGTCGCTCAGATCACTGAAATACCCTGATCGAATCCATTGAAACACGCAACTCACCTAGTCCACTGAAACACCTTTCTGTTGCACCGCCCTTTAGGATTCTATTCAATGAAACAAACTATATCAACAATTTACCCCCCCCCCCCACACACACACACAAACACACCCACACACCCTCCCCCGCCTTCCTTTCTTCTTTTATTGCTATGCAACATCTAAAACATTTGAATGGCATTTCACTGGCGGACCGATGGTTGCTCGACATTGTGTGTGCTGGCTGGGATAGGGTATGTCCATGTCTTGTACCGCCATCTTGTAGCTTTGCACCGATACGCTTTCTTAGGTTTTGTAAAACATTTTCAGTGAGAAAAATGCACATAATTATATCTCAAAACATCTCATGCGATGTTGTCATTATCGCTTAATCATGCGCGGATCAAGAAATTTTGTCAGACGAAGTCCAACTAAACTCAGACACACTTTTTTTAGATGAATGGAGTGAGGAATCAAAATACCACTAAATACGGACCATCATCAGCCCAACAGCAAAACGCAGGCGGGGCGATAATTACCCAATATGGAATGCTGGCTTGGTAGCTTTTGATTTTCAAGGGGATCTGGACCAGAATTGCTTAAGAGCCCCAAAGGTTTCTGATTTTCCAGGGAGGGGATCAAGACCCTCTGCCACTCCCTCTCTGGATCTGCGTATCGTAATCTTAGTTGAATGCGCCCAAATAACTGATAAATTGTTGATTGGGATGTTAAGAATAAAATCAAACAAAATAAAAACCATAATAATGAACCCTGTACAGTTTGCATACGTTTTATAGCTGTACTCTTTGCGCCATTGCGACAGTAAAATAAAATGCCACACGTATTTAAAAGCAATTTACCTTTTTGGTCTGTTGTCAGTTCATTTTTAAAAGTATTAGTCTACATGTAAGCTTATCTGGATTTTCACTGCATATTTGTACTTTTTTGTGGCGTTTCCATGGGTAGAAACCAGTACTGGGCCGGGAGGGTTTATGATTTGTGTGTTTATTATATGACGGGAACTCCCGAAGGCTCAACCGAAAGTGGTTTTATGGAGAAGCCGGAAATCGAAGCTGCGACCCCTGGTTTACAAGGCATAGCGCTTATCCACTACACCACGGGGGCTTCTTATACTTGTAAAACTTTTTGTGGCTTTCCTGGGTATAAACCAGTTCCGCCGGGTTGGTTTAAGATTTATGTGATGGTTTTATGACGGGAACTCCCGAAGGCTCAACCGAAAGTGGTTTTATGCAGAAGCTGGGAATCGAACCTGCGACCCCTGGTTTACAAGGCATAGCGCTTATCCACTACACCACGGGGGCTTCTTATACTTGTATAGGTGGACAAAATAATCCATATCGAAAATATTGCAGTTTCGGTGGTAATCCGTTCTGTTATTTTATCTTTTATCGTTTTTAAACTTTACATAGTAGTACAGGGTCTGGAATTACAATGCCTCCTTAAAGTTAAGGAAGACTTAAGTAAAGTATTGATATTTCAACATGCTAAATAAATTGCCTGGATAGATGCCGTACTTGTGGTCAAAGATATCATTGTGATCTACAGAAAATGAAACTGTTTTGATTTTAATCAGTTTAAAAACGTTATCAAGTTTTCGCATCCTGAAAAAACATTACTTAACTTAAGTCTTCCTTAACTTTAAGGAGGCAGTGTAATTCCGGGCCCAGGTCCTTATATTCCGGTAACAACAGCCTAAGCCCCACAAAGGCATCTTTTGGAAACAATATTTTGTCATTCTATAAGAAGCAATAAAGATGAGTTGTATATCTTTAAGATATTTTTAAAAGCTTCACACCGGATAAGCGGCAATCGAAAACGCTAATACTATCGACGAACGTAGATAAAAATCGTTGGAAACAGGGTTTTCGATTGCCATTTGACGTCCGAGTTTTTGATTGCCATTTGTCGCCCGACTGGCGACAAATGGCAATAAAAAACACTGTTTCTAGCGATTTCCATATACATAAAACAACATGTATTTGTAACATGTTATATATTTGTACTTATAAAGGCAGATAGCTTCCCATTTCTGTAAAATCGAATGTTTAATTAGATCTTTCTGCAACTATTTGCAGTACGACTTTAAATTATCTTTAGTTCAATAAATGTACCTGGGTGACGTCCTTTTCAGAAAGAGATGGACAATCGGATGCTACTCGTTTAGAGTTTGGGTACAATATTTGTTTAAATAGATCAAGTTTAGGAGTTTTATAGTTGTGATGTTTGTTCTATTATCTATAATAGAGGTCCTCCCAGGAGGGACCTGTTCCCTTGTTCTTCTTAAATATTGACTTGTCTCCATGTTTCATGTTTTATTTATTTCCCTGTTCTCTGACAATTTTGCTCCCCTGAATTTGGCATTTTCTCTTTCCCTAGAATAAAATGGCTTGTACAAATACACCCTAACTCGTGAGAGAGCCTCATTTTTAAGGCATACAGAGAACTCCTCTCTCAATTCCATGATAAAAATGTTTCCTGCTAGCACGCTATTACGGTTCTTTACAATCGGATGACGTACTTGGAATTTGACAGAGGAGGACTGCACATGGGAGTCGAACATTCATTTCATTATATTCTCGTACTGCTCATGATATTTTAAGTTAATTACCAAATACATTGGATAGAGAGAGTAGAGTGAGTAGAGAAAAAGAGTGTAGAGAAAGAGTAAGAGTGGAGAAAGAGAGTAGAGAATGAGTGCGAGTAGAGAAAGACAGAGAAGAGAAGGAGTGTGAGAAGAGAAAGAGATTGGAGAAGAAGTGTGAGTAGAGAAAATGAGAGTAGATAAGGTGTGCGAGTAGAGAAAGAGAGAGAAGAGGAGTGCGAGTAGAGAAAGAGAGAGTAGAGAAAGAGTGTGAGTAGAGAAAGAGAGAGTAGAGAACAGAGAGTAGAGAAAGAGTGCGAGTAGAGAAAGTGAGAGTAAAGGAGGTGTGAGAGTAGAGAAAGAGAGAGTAGAGAAGGAGTCTGAGTAGAGAAAAAGTACGAGTAGGGAAAAAGAGAGTAGAGAAGGAGTGCGAGTAGAGAAAGAGGGAGTAGAGAAGGAGTGTGAGTAGAGAAAGAGTGAGAGAGTAGAGAAACAGAGAAGAGAAAGAGTGCGAATAGAGAAAGATTGCGAGTAGAGAAAGAGAGGGTAGATAATGAGTGCGAGTAGAGAAAGAGAGAGAAGAGAAGGAGTGTAAGTAGATAAAGAGATTAGAGAAGAAGTGTGAGTAGAGAAAGAGAGAGTAGAGAATGAGTGCGAATAGAGAAAGAGGGAGAAGAGGAGTGAGAGTAGAGAAAGAGAGAGTAGAGAAAGAGAGAGTAGAGAAGGAGTGTGAGTAGAGAAACAGAGAGTAGAGAAACAGAGAGTAGAGAAACAGAGAGTAGAGTAAGAGAGAGAAGAGAATGAGTGCGAGTAGAGAAAGAGAGAGCGAGAAGTAGTGCGAGTAGAGAAAGAGAGGGTAGAGAAGGAGTATAAGAGAGAAGGAGTGTGAGTAGAGAAAGAGAGTGTAGAGAAGGAGTTTGAGTAGAGAAAGAGTGAGAGTAAAGAAAGAGAGAGTAGAGAAAGAGAGAGTAGAGAAGGAGTGTGAGTAGAGAAGGAGTGTGAGTAGAGAAAGAGAGAGTAGAGGAGTGTGAGTAGATAAAGAGAGAGTATAGAAGGAGTGTGAGTAGAAAAAGAGTGAGAAGAGAGAAGTGCGAGTAGAGAGACTAGAGAAGGAGTGCGAGTTGAGATAGAGAGAGAAGTGAAGGAGAGGGTAGAGAAAGAGAGGGTAGAGAAGGAGTGTGAGTAGAGAAAGAGAGAGTAGAGAAGGAGTGTGAGTAGAGAAAGAGATATTAGAGAAGGAGTGTGAGTAGAGAAAGAGATATTAGAGAAGGGGTGTGAGTAGAGGAAGAGAGTGTAGAGAAGGAGTTTGAGCAGAGAAAGAGTGAGAGTAAAGAAAGAGAGAGTAGAGAAAGATAGAGTAGAGAAGGAGTGTGAGTAGAGAAGGAGTGTGAGTAGAGAAAGAGAGAGTAGAGAAGGAGTGTGAGTAGAGAAAGAGAGAGTAGAGAAAGATAGAGTAGAGAAGGAGTGTGAGTAGAGAAGGAGTGTGAGTAGAGAAAGAGAGAGTAGAGAAGGAGTGTGAGTAGAGAAAGAGAGAGTAGAGAAGGAGTGCGAGTAGAGAAAGAGAAAGCGAGAAGTAATGCGAGTAGAGAAAGAGAGAGAGGATGAGGAGTGTGAGTAGAGAAAGAGAGTGTAGAGAAGAAGTTTGAGTAGAGAAAGAGTGAGATTAAAGAAAGAGAGAGTAGAGAAAGATAGAGTAGAGAAGGAGTGTGAGCAGAGAAGGAGTGTGAGTAGAGAAAGAGAGTGTAGAGAAGGAGTTTGAGTAGAGAAAGAGTGAGAGTAAAGAAAGAGAGAGAGAGAGTAGAGAAAGAGAGAGTAGAGAAGGAGTGCGAGTAGAGAAAAAGAGAGTAGAGAAGAAGCGCGAGTAGAGAAAGATTGAAAGTAGAGTAAGAGAGAGTAGAGAAGGAGTGCAAGTAGAGAAAGAGAGAGTAGAGAATGAGTGTGAGTAGAGATAGAGAGTAGAGAAGGAGTGTGAGTAGAGAAAGAGAGAGTAGAGATAGAGTTCGAGTAGAGAAGGAGTGTGAGTAGAGACGAAATGCGAGTAGAGAAAGAGTGCGAGTAGAGAAGGAGTGCGGTAGAGACGAAGTGCTAGTAGAAAAGGGGTGTGAGTAGAGAAGGAGTGCGAGTAGAGAAAGAGATAGTAGAGAAGGACTGTGAGTAGAGAAAGAGTGTGAGTAGAGAAGAATCGCGAGTAGAGAAGAATCGCGAGTAGAGAAGGAGTGCGAGTAGATAGTAGAGAGTAGAGTAGGAGTGTGAATGGAGAAAGAGCAAGTAGAGAAGGAGTGCGAGTAGAGAAGGAGAGCGAGTTGAGAATAGAGAGTAGAGAGAGAGAGAGAATGCGATTAGAGAAAGTGACAGAAGAGAAGGAGTTCGAGTAGAGAAGGAGTACGAGTAGAGAAGAAGTGCGAGTCGAGAAAAGAGAGTAGAGAAGGAGTGCAAGTAGAGATAGAGAGAATAGAGAAGGAGTGCGAGTAGAGAAGGGGTACGAGTAAAGAAAGAGTGCAAGTAGAGAAGTGCGAGTAGAAGAAGAGAGAGCAGAGAAGGAGTGCGAGTAGAGGAGGAGTGCGAGAAGAGAGTAGAGAAGGAGTGTGAGTAGGGAAAGAGTGCGAGTAGAGAAAGAGTGTGAGTAGAGAAATAAAGAGTAGAGAAGGAGTGCGAGTAGAGAAAGAGTGCAAATAGAGAAGGAGTGCGAGTAGAGAAGAAGTGCCAGTAGAGAAAAAAGTATAGAGAGAGTAGAGAGGAGTGCGAGTAGAGAATAAAGCATAGAAAGAGAGACAGAGAGAGACAGAGAAAGAGAGAGAGAGAGAGAGAATAGAGAGAGAGAGAGTAGAGAGATACGTAGAGAGAGAGTAAAGAGAGAGAGAGAGACAGAGTAGAGAGAGGCGTTGAGAGAGAGAGAGAGAGAAAGAGAGAGAGAGAGAGAGAGAGAGAGAGAGAGAGAGAGAGTGTGTAGAGAGATGCGTAGAGAGAGAGACAGACAGATAGAGTAGAGAGAGACGTAGAGAGAGAGAGAGACATAGTAGAGAGAGAGAAAGAAAGAGAATAGAGAAAAGAGAGACAAAGAGAATTGAGAGTAGAGAGAGAAAAAGAGTAGAGAGAGAGAGCAGAGAGGAGTAGAGAGTAGAGCAAGAGAGAGAGAGAGAGAGAGAGAGAGAGAGAGAGAGAGAGAGAGAGAGAGAGAGAGCGTAGAGGGTGAGTAAATGGTGAATGGAGAGCTGCTTTGCTTAGTTTGTCTTCCTAGTGTCTCGTGATTGTTGTGTGGCTCTTCCTAACGGTGCCATGGGTTTGTCTGAAGTTTGTGATTGTGTTATTTCCTGATCATACTCACTTACTATTTTTGTTGTATTTGCTGGGGGTTCGTGTTTAGCACTTCGTGTTAAACGCTTATATTGTGTCATTTCTAGTTTGGCAATACTCTCACTGAGATAAAGGGAGCTGAATGTTTTGCTTATTGTATTCTGACTTTTGAGCGTATTCCTTATTTGTCTGTGTTCCAGTGTCCCTGTCTCTTAGAGACATGTGTCTGTCTGGGATTTTGGCATTTCCTGGCCATTTAAATTTGTTTTAACCCAAAGGCCGTTCTTTAACTTATGCTGTGTAAATGCGAAAACACCTAGTTAAAATGCATCTAGTGAAGACTGATTAGACCGTACAGGTGCTCGTCTAAACATCTGGTATACTAATTGCACCGCTACTTGATCCGTCACCTTCACAAAAAGGTATGTGTCCATTTCATAGTATAATGCTTTGGTATGTTATGTTACTGCCAGATCGTTTCTTTAATGTGATGCAAAGGGCTAAATAGATACGGTAGGCAAAAGCAAACAAAACAAACTAATGCACAAAAACACTCACTCAATGTAGACCAAAAACTCTAACAAATTGGTTTATTTAAGCTTGCTTCTCCTTTGATATGTTCCCCGCAAATCAAACCACTTTTTTTGAAAGTGTTTGAGTGTTACACTTTTGTTTCCGTATGCAAGAGCTTCTTGAATGAGCATAATCAATTAGCCCTTCTCCGAAATCAATGTTAACATGCACATGCCTTCCCTTCGACAGCTACCCAACATACCTCCGAACGGAAAGCTACCCATAAACATAATACCACCGTCATAAAATTGCAAATAGATGTTTTACAAGTATTTTTGAATTGTATTTGACTGATTTATTCCAAAGAGAGATTATACATTCCAGCGGTGGCTGTGAATCAAGTAAGGCTTAAATGAAATGTATGTGTGGTTCCTGTTGCCTACCTACCCTAATTTTTTGACCCTACCCTAAACATTAAAATGGTTTTTGGAGAAAAAATACCTAAAATTGGCACTTTTTCAGATTTTGTCACTATTTTCTTTGTTAAATGTTATAACAAAATTTAATAATTTCCCTACCTACCTACCCTAAATTTTGTTGGTATGCAACAGGAACCACACATATATTTCAATTAGGCCTAAAACTAAAATAATAGATATGAATATTAACTGATGAATTCGAAATATTCGTCCAAATTACTGCATTTCCGAATTCAAATGCGATTTAAACTCGAACAGATTAAGTTCCAAAACATGTAATGTTTTCAGAGTTATTATCATTCTGTATACTATCGACCTAGTGTTCTTATCCCTCTAAACGAATCTAAATGAAATAAAATCGTCTCAATACAGACCATGTCCAACCCCAAAATCCTTTGTTAACCTCCGATAGCCAACGCCCTCCGAGATCTAGACATGCGGTTCACCTGATTGGATTTACAAAGGGGGGTTGTTACATTGCTTGTCGAGGGGTCGTACCAGTACAGTATTCCTATGGAAACCTATAGCACTTTTAAATAATTTTTAGGAGGGGGGGGGGGGGGGGGGTCAGGACCACTGTCCTCTCTCTGAATCCGCCGATGATCTGTAGCCTACCCCTGAAATCTTGATACACCAGTTCCGTCAACTCACTTTAATGATTTCATGATGATTCCCGTTGCACAGAATGTGTTTGTAGCGTCAGAATCATAGTGAGATTGCATATAACCCCCCCCCCCCCCCCCCACACACACACACCCTCCCAATATCCCTCCCCAACGGCCCAAGCACGCGCTAAAGAATTACGTACCATTCCGCATGACGTTGTCCGCATGACGTTGTAAGTTTCAGATATATTGGCCTATATGCGCGTAGCCAGGAAGCCTGGGCTTCAACATACTATGGGCCTCCATGCGAGATACAAGCGAACAACAAAGGCGCAGATCAGCCTACGCAGTCTGATCAGCGCCTTTGTTATTCGCTATCTGAAAAAGAAAGTATCTTTAATTCTCCATATTTTGGTGGGCTTCAACGTGAGTAAAGCCTCTGGCTACGCCCCTGAATTATACATTATAATAATTGGGCCGCGCCGCGAGAAAACCTGTCTTTGGAGTTTCTAACAAATCGAGATTCAAACCAGCCTGCTAAGCTATGGAGACTAGCTAGAAAATTGAAATTTCGTCAGTAGCAAGTCTAGATATTATAAATAACAAAGGCGATGATCAGACTGCTGGTCTGCGCCTTTGTTGTTCGCAAACTCCGAAGACCGGTTTTCTCGAGTCGAGGCCCAATTATGATATAGCCTGCCGAGAAAGTATATTCAATCTGGTGGGTTTGGGCATAAAAGAACATCATAAGTATTGTTTACAAATAGAGACAGAAAGCCATATTTCACAGTACCGGGAATTAGTGTAAATAGAGGTCATGTAGCAGTTATCTTTCTTGTTTTCCTTATTGGTAAAAGTTATTGGTAGAACGCTTGATTTCAGTAATAGAGAAGGAAGAGCTGGTTTCGTGATTGTAGTGTGACTCTTCCGTGTTGTGCCAAAGGTTATCTGCAGTTTGTGATTGTGGTATTTCCTGACCATACTCACTATTTTTTAAGTATAAGTGACATTGACATTTGACTCCAAGGTCATACCGTTGATTTAAATAATACCATATTATTAATGATATGACTGTAAAATTGTTGACTTGGACGTAGACCATCAACTCAAACAAATAAAGAAGTAAAACATTACCGGTGTTGCTGCACAAGAACTGCCCAGAAGAGAACCTGAAAAGTAAGTAACTGAAGGTAGAAAATCAGCAGTACCGGAATGTTTCCTTTCTATGTACATGTATATACCCTAACGATTATGTACGATCATTTTTCAGAGGTCTAGTGTTCTAGCTCCAAATTTATCACTCACAAACAGGGAAAGGCTTAAAAATTTACTCTGTAATTTACAACGAGACCTGTTTTACGTCGTTTGAAAATGGCTATGTTAAACTTCACGACTCTGGCCACGGTAAAGCTACGAATCACCCGAATTATCAAATCGTGACGCATGGGCATGATTCGTGATACATGTGTAGCACGGTAGAAACATAGGCGTGATTCGTAGTAGTACCGCAATGATTCGTGGAAAACCGTAGTGATTTGGGAGCCCCAACGACAACGCTATGATAGTTTAAACCGGTTAAAACATTCGGGGTGAATTTGGGGCGTTGCCTAAATCGTAGCACCACCTTACGGATTTGGGCTCATTCCTAGTGGTACCGTAGGTGTATTCGTGGTCATTTGCGGGTGTTTGGGGGTGAACCCAGGTATCACTGACACCGCGATTCACCCTGATTCATCTCCATTCATCATGAATACTGTACGACTACCGTAGCTAGGATTATGTCATGGCGCTACCGTATCTGCAGCATTCATAGCTCCACCGTGGGGAATCCTTATCCGTATCGCTGCCGTCATGAATCATAGTGGATTCGTAAAGACGCTGTAGGAGCATCGTGAGACACCGTAGTGATTCAGAAGTTTCAGAGAAGTATCTCGATTTTACAGTATAGGTCACATCTGGACGCATCATGGTGAATCGTAGCCACAATCGTGAATATGTAACTGCGGCTTAAGCCCCAGTTACACATGCACGATTTTGGCCATGGTAGAGCTACGAATCACCCTGATTTATCAATTTGTAATGCATCGGCATGATTCGTATAAGCACCGTAAAGACATCGGCGTGAATCGTAGTAGTGCCTTAGTGATTCGTGAAGAATATTGTTTTTTCGGGAACCTCCACGAAAATGCTATAGCAGTTTTAAACCGTTTAAACTTGTCGGGGTGAATAATGTTGGATTGTGGGTGTGGCCTAAATCGTAGCTCTACCATATCGGTGTTGGGATAATTCCTACTGGTACCGCAGGTGTATTCGTGGGTGTTCAGGGTGAATCTCGGTTTCAACTGACACCACAATTCACCCCGGATTCATCATTTCGTGGCGATTCCATAGTAGCACCGTAATAGCACCAATATGAATCATAGTAGAGTCGTATAGACACTGTAGGAACATCGTGAGACATCGTAGTGATTTCTGAATTTTCTGTTTTATCCATCCCGATGCATCCCAATTTTATAGTATAGGTCACATCGGAACGAATTATGATGACTCGTAGCCAGAATCGTGAATGCGTAACTGGGGCAGGAGTACGGCATAAAACGCAGACTAGCCCTCTGTTTCATCACTTTCTTCATTGCACTCAAGCTGTGAACAGATCCAGAGGTTGTCTCTAACTTGATTAGCTTCAGTCTGGCAAATACCTGGATTATAGTTGACAGGTTATCAGCTCTAGGACCATGCTCTTTATCAGCCTACGCAAGCAATTGGTCTGTTAAGCTCCACCTACTTATTGTCTGATATTAAAGCCACTCCTCTGTCGGGGTACAGGATTCCTGCCTTTAAGATTAGTTAATAGTTATACCATAGTTTATCTATCTGTGCGTCAATATGTGGAAAACCATTATATATATATATATAGAGAACTAGAATTCCAAGTATTGGATGTGTCGCCTGGCAAACCCGAAGGCAAACAAGGGAACTCGTCGAATTTATATCCTCCAACAAAGGATTATTTTAGAGAAACGTGTAACCCACAAGAAATAAATCCCATTTTTCCAACCCCTTAGTTCACATTGGGTATCATATATATCATAATAAAAGGCCTATCAACTATTGTAGTGCTTAGTTCAATGAAAATATATATATCTGTATAATTTCAATATCTGACATTTCAACCCGATTCAGAGGTCATAGGTGGCTGTAAGGTCAATTTTTTGCTTATATGTTGGTCTATGCTTCTTTTCCTTTAATTTTAAATGCACCATTACCACATTCAGAAAAAAATGACCTTTTGACCCGACTCCATGGGTTGAGGATGTGTGTAAGGACAGAATATGTTCCTATACAGGCTCCATTACTTTAAATTTGATATTTAAATTAATTAACAACTGACTTAGTTATTGCGAAATTTAAATATTTGACCTTTTACCCCGCCTAAGATTTCAGGGAGTGGTGGGGTAAAAGCTTTGTCATTGTCATGTGTATCTACAGGGATGGGGCAATCGGTCTATAATGAGAAGTTATCCCTCAAAGAGGTAGACATGAGGATTTATCTACCTGAACAAGTGATTTTAACAGAGGCCGCAAACAAAGAACGAAAAAAGAAAAAGAAACAAACTCTGGATCTGTAAATGCACACTATACACGATAGAATTTCTAACTTTAAATTTGGGAACGGAAGTTGTTTATTTGTTATTCTTGGGAGGCCATACATTATATGTCTCCAATGAATGTGAGTCTGGACTGTCTTGTCTCAGCATTCTTATAACATTGGGTGGTAAACTATTCCAGATATACACGGCAGTGTTAGGAAAAAACATTTCCTCAAATCGAGGCGGCATGACTGCTACTGAAGATAGAAGCTGTGGCTTAACGTCATTGACTTTGAAACTTGAATATCGTAACCGCTGGCCCGAGTTTATTTTTCATTAAATTAGTAAAACCGCAGGCCCCATACTTTTTAAGTAGCAAGGGATTTCGTTTTATTGTGAATAAAGTGAAAACCCATCAACAAACAACCCAAAAGTTTTCTATCAATGTCGAAACTTGAGACATTCTTGGAGCAACAAACGAGAAAAGGTGAATATAAAATAGATAATCCCTTAATTAAATATTTCAAATCCATTACATTTTTGACATCGATTATGGTACATGGTTGAATTTTTGTCCTTCCTTCAAAAATAGTAATTTTTAACATTTTCACCTTCAGCATGTCGGATTCTAAGCATATTTATAAAATGCTCCAAATAAATATTTTGTCAAAAGGTTTGAACATTATTTGGATATTAAAATAACAAAATAAATACTCACCAATGCTGATAGAAAGTAATAGCCACATGGTAACGGTTAGTGACCTGGTTCACTCTTATGTTATAATACGTGTCAATTTTATCTTGGATTTATAGCATTTTATAACCGGACCTTTTATGATAGCATCCTTTACGATAATGTGAGAAAACGACCTTTACGCCACATGTGAAATATTTGACTGAATGGACTTGCTTACTTTTATCAGCATCTTCTCAAACCAGAAACTTCATAAACAGAGCTGAGGCTCTGAAAAGGAAATATTATGACTTTCCGGTTCTGTATAAGGAGGCTGAAAACATCACCTTGAGTTTATTGTGTAAAAAAGCGAAAAATGAGAATGTGGTCTTTTTGCTAAAATCATACACATTTTTCAGCTCGCAAAAGCTTGGACAAGGAGCGGAGCAATACATACTCATTTTTCGCTATTTTACATGATAAAATAAAATATTGTTAGTGTTTCGTCGATAATCCCGATGATGGATAAAACACAAGTCAACTCCGAATGTGAGTTCTACGATATTTATACTTATTTTCTTAACAAAGTGCGGGCCCTACGATGCTATGGCGCCGTCTCAAAATCTACTAACTCCCCTAGCAACGTACGTTGCATAACGTTAAAGTAACGCTGTGCAACGGACGTCACATCCGTTGTACAACGTTAACGTAACGCTATGCAACAGACGTTACGACATTTCATTAAAGTTAATTAGTTACATTTAAAATCTCCATTCCAGTTAGTTTTTATGCGAATTTTTCATTCAGAGCCGGCAGCTCTGTTTTATGAAGTTTCCTACGTGTGGGGTACCCATTGTTTAGGATGAGCCCATTTCGAATTTTAGGTTGGTGCCTGATGCTTATCTGTAGCTGGACCTACCGTGGCTCAACGTGTGGTTTTCTTTAGCTCTGACGCTCTGACTATCTGTGAGTCAAGAGCCCTTTTCTTTGTTTTATCATGATGTGTTAATATGATTAGAGTGTTTCTCCATGCTGATGCATTGCATTGGTTAGAAGGCCTCCATGCGAGCTGAACATTTTTTGTACTTCAACAACAGCAGAATCTAGGGCAAAGATTTGGTACCAGTAAAATGCATTTAAGCCCCCCCCCCCCCCGCCCCCGGTGGCTTATGCTGCTGTCCGGTCTAAGGCGGTGGTTCTGTTGTTGTTGACTTGTTTATTGTTACTCCCATTGTGGGAGCCTGCAATTGTTCTATGTTTTGTTGTGCGTTACTTTATGTCCATTCTAGTATTGTAATCATCTTGATGGGGAAGAGAGAGCTGGTTGCTATGCTTAATTTGTCTTCCTGGTGTCTCGTGATGGTTGAGCGGATCTTCCTCGCGGTGCAATGGGGTTGTCGGCGGTTTGTGATTGTGGTATTTCCTGATCATACTCACTATTTTTTAGGGGCGTTTGGTGGTATTTTTCATTTTTTGCCAAATTTTGATAGAACACTCTACGAACAAACAGTGGAGATCCTGATCAGACACCGCATTGTGCGTTGTCTGATCTGGGTCTGCACTCTAGCCTACAGTGAGTTCATGTGCCATTACTGACACTGTAGCTGTGATTTACGGCGAATCCACGGCTTTTTGCGTATGCAAAAACAAGCATCGTGTTTGTTCCTTCGACTGTCGAAATTAAAGTTGGCTGCTCCGCTGTTTTGTTTCACAATTCAACAAAGGAGGTAATACTGATTTAACATTAAATTGCTTAAGTGTTGTCCATCCTCAAGAATGTATAAAATTACATAATCAAAATGTGAATATATTCAATTTGATTAATTTTGTTTTTGTTTGTTTGTGTTGAAGCTTTACGTCCTAGTCAACAATTTTTCTACCAGTTTTTAAAAATTAAGTCAGAACGTTTACCTGTCTTCCTCAAGGACACAACACAGTGCCTCAAGTGAGTCTCGAAGATGACTTTTCGTGTTTATCGGATAATTGTATGCCCTATCTTCAGTTTTAAAGTTAACATGTCACCCAAATGTGTCGCTTACTTTGGAATCAGCCTGGAGCGTTTATCACTTGAAGCGTACTCCCCGTTTTACTTTGCTTTACCAAAATTAATCTTTGCTTTATATTAATAATTTAGAAGATATATAATCTGCAAACATGACCTAGAATTGATTTGTGGGAGATGAAAATGCCGAAACAATTCATGGGTTGATAACAGCTTAACAACAGGAAGAAACAAAACATAAAATATGAGATAAACATGCTGTCGATAGGCTAGAGCTTATTTCGACCCAGATATGAGAAAACCTGACATTCTTGCATGCGAATAGCAAAGGCGCGCAGACCAGCCTGCGAATCGAAGCAGTTTGGTCAGCGTCATTGTTATTCTCCATCTGGAAAGTATAGAAGTCAAAATAGCTCCAAGCAAAATTCCAATATTCTAGCTAGCAGACTGGTTTGAGCTTTACCAGAAATCTAGGTGACAGGTTTACTTGCGCTGATTGCCATTTCGGCTATTTTAAATTCAATGGTATGCTTACTATGTTACCGTTCGCTCAATGATGGAACACATTTTATCAGTTACCACTCATATTAACTGCATTGTTGGACGTTGCCTGATAAACGTTGTCTCTCACACGGCATGTGCCTTTATCAGGCTATGGTGGCGTTGCAGTGTTTGAACGACGTCGCTAATGACGCTGAATCAACACAAAAAATCGAAAATTACGCCATAATCGCTAGTTTGAAGAGTTTTCAACAATGGGTAAACTGATAAATAGAATACAGTACCAGGTTCGCGTCCTTTGATATCAAGTTTACCAGGCTAAGCTTTGTGAACGAATGTTGAATCGCTCGGCAAGCCTCGCAATGTCAACAAGCGCTCTCAAATCCTTGCCAGGTAAACTTGATATCAAAAGACACTCGTCTAGTATTCTCTATATTTCGGCAAGCCTCGCGATGTCAACAAGCGCTCTCAAAACCTTGCCTAGTAAACTTGATATCAAAAGACACTCGTCTAGTATTCTCTATATTTCGGCAAGCCTCGCGATGTCAACAAGCGCTCTCAAAACCTTGCCTAGTAAACTTGATATCAAAAGACTCTCACCTATAAAAATAAAAAAAAAAAGTAGTTTCAAAGATGCATAGTAATGAGGCAATTCTATTTTTCTTATAAACAGGTACAGTAGGTAAAGCATGACTATTCCCTACATGTGCAGTAATCCGTGGTAGGTTCAATATATCTGTAAACTGAGACTACGTGCACGCCCAAAATCAAGGTAAACTCGCCAGTGTTTGTTTACAACGATTCCCATATATCTTACTATACTACTATAGTATTCTTTATATATTCGTATACAGGCTTTGTACATTACACAAGATATTCGAAATGAATTGCTTATTGTCCTCTATCTCGACAGTCACATACAATACATACCTGTCTGGGTTTATTCAATACCTACACCACGGTGTATAAATGTACGTTAGACTAAGTGTAAGACATAAATTTGCCATTTGAATACACGCAGTCTAAAAAGGGCTGGGACAGTGATCTATATAAGATACGTCACTGGTTGGTAGAAGCGTCTACCAGAAAGATGAAATACAGGCTTACATCAAAGCTCGCTAAAAACGTGGTTGTTCTTTGAAGCAGCTTAAGACTGACTTTCTACTGTCTATGGTCCTAATCGTTTATCTTATGACATAGTTAGGCACTGGAAAAAGAAAATTGAATCCGGTGTAGAGTCCATCAAAAATGAACAGAAATCAGGTAGGCCAAAATCTGCATCTCGTAAAGAAATCGTTTCAAAAATGAAGGAAATCATTGAAGGAGATGTCAGATATACAGTTTGTGATATTGCACGAAAAGAAGGCATATCACTATATTTTAAAGAAGCATTTGAAAGTCCGAGTGTCACATCTGTTGACTGGTGAGCAAAAGAGGCAAAGGGTTAAAGTGGTCAAAAAGCTGCTTCAAATGTTTCCAACTTATGACAAAAAGCAGTTTTCCAATTTCTTAACAGGTGAAGAAACATGGGTCCATTATTATGAGCCTGTCAGAAAGGTTAGCAATAAGATCTGGGCCACTAAACACAGCAAACGCCCAATATAGGCGCGTTGCTGAAATTCAAATTTTCGAAAAAACTTACCTCATCGTCATAAAGGATGAAACAGGTCTTAAATTCAAGATAACTGACTCTACTTTATTTCTGATTGGGTCGTACGCTCAAAAATTGGTAGCATCATATTAAAAAATGGGGAGATAACTCAATATTTGCAAAAAGCGGACACGTTGGGTACGGGTTTTAAACTGATTTTGTATTTACAAAAAGACGTTCTTTTTCGCAAATCATTTTATTTTCTAAAAGTAAGCTTACTCTTATTAATATTTGTATGAGTTTTATTGGTTTTTATAAATTTAAACATAGTATTTTGGGGGGATAACTCTTACTACCCAATAAAATTTAATATTTTCCTCTATATCATTCCTTATAATACCGTTATATTAAATCAGAACCCGCAAAACTTCATAAGTTCTAAAACAATTGTTTTTTCGCTTTTCAAAAACATGATTTGCCGCATCTTGATATGCCTGACGGCTCAGAAATTTGCTTCCAAAGTTGCCACCCCTGTGTGGAAAACACAGCGTTTTAATGCATTTTTCCAATACACTTGATGCGAGCATAGGAGATTCGCTGATTTACTTTTGGAGAAAACTTACATTAGCGTCCTAAATAATGATACATGCCTCAATTAAAGATAAATATATCTGTACTATCAATTTGTGAGGATTATACGTCAAAATCGAGTATCGTCATTCATAAAATGGGGAAGTAACTCTGGTACTAGAAATAATGTAAAACCGGCTTAGATAAGCGTCGTTAAGTACCTCCTTGAAATATTGCTTCTCCGCTTTTTTTTTTTTACTTTTGCTTACACCAAAGTATATCTTTTTGAAATATCTAGTCTTTCTTTCTTGAATAGATAAAATAGAATTTCAGAAACAGCAATATGACGCTCTTATTAGATATCAATATTATCTAATAGACATATTCAAGAATATCAATGAAAACGTAAGAAATGAGAAAAAATGTAGAATAAATTAAGGGGTGTAACCCACAAAATTATCTATATGTCGCTGTTTATCATTCAAGACTAAGAATCGTGGTACCAAATTCAAGCTGAGACATTGGAAAAATGACCAATTGAATAGATATACGAATTATCTAATTTGCATACTCATGAATATTAATGAAAACATGCGAAATGAGAGAAAATTGGCCAAAAAACTAAGGGGTATACATACAAAATTACCACTACACCAGCTGCTAACTATCTTATCCTACAAGATTTGGTACCTAATAAAAGATGAGACTAACCCATTTGACTAAAATGATTAAATATATGAATTGTCTAATTTAAATATTCATGAATATTGATAAGATATAAGACAAAATTGGTAGAAAAATTAAGAGGGTATACCTACAAAATGTCCTATACGTCTGCTGCGTTCTAGACTAGACTAAAAAACTTGGTACCAAATAAAAGTAGAGACATTGCCATTTGACTAAAATGATCAAATATGCGAACTATATGATTTAAATATTCAAGAATATTAATGTAAACATAAGACATAAGACAAAATTTGTTGAAAAATAAAGGTGGTATACTTTCAAAATTACCAGGACGTTAGCTGCTAACTATCCTATCTTTCAAAACCTGGTACCAAATAAAAGATGAGAAATAGCCATTTGATCAAAATGATGAAATATACGAATTATCTAATTTAAATATTCATGAATACTAATGAAAGCATAAGGGATAAGAGAAAATTAGTAGAAAAAAGTAAGGTGGTATAACTTCAAAATTACCTATTTATCTACTGCTAACTATCGTAGACTACAAAACTTGGTACCAAATTAAAGCTAAGGCATTGTATTTTGACCAAAATGATTAAATATATGAATTATCTAATTTGAATATTCATGAATATTAATGTAAAAATTAGAAATAAGGGAAAATTGGTAGAAAAATGAAGGTGTTATACCTACAAAATTTCCTATATGTCTGCTATTTATTATACTAGACTATAAAATTTGGTACCAAATAAAAGTTGAGACTTTGCCATTTAACCAAAATTATTAAATATGCAAATTATCTAATCTTAATATTCATGAATATTAATGTAAACATAAGAAATAAGACTAAATTGGTAGAAATATTAAGGGGGTATACCTACAAAATTACATGTACTTCGGCTGCTAACTATCCTAGACTCTAAATTTTGGTACCCAATAAAAGTTGAGACATATCATTTGACTAAAATGATAAAATGTACGGATTATCTAATTTAAATATTCATGAATATTAATGTAAACATAAAAACAATACAAAATTGGTAGAAAAATTAAGGCGGTATACCTACAAAATTAACACGACTCTAGCTGATAATTATCCTATCTTACAAACCTTGGTCTCAAATAAAAGTTGAGACATAGCCATTTGATAAGAATGATAAAATATACGAATTTTATCATTTAAATATTCATGAATATGAATGAAAGCATAAGAAATAAGAGAAAAAAGATAGAAAAATTAAGGGGGTATATCTACAAAATTACCTATATGTCTACTGCCAACTATCGTAGACTGCTAAACTTGGTACCAAATTCACGTTGAGACATTGCATTTTGACCACAATAATTTAATTTACGAATTATCTAATTTGAATATATCCATGAATATTAATCAATACTTAAGAAATAAGAGGGAATTTGTAGAAAAAAGGTGATTTACGTTCAAACTAACCACTAAGTCAGCCGCTAACTATGATTAACTTCAAAGCTAGATACTAAATACAAGTTGAGACAATTCATTTTATGAAAATGATTAAATATACAAATGATCTAATTTGAATACCCATAAATATTAATGTAAACATAAGAAATAAGACAAAATTGGAAGATTCATTAAGGTGGTATCCCTACCAAATTACCTCTACATCAGCTGCTTTCTATCCTAGACTACAAACCTTGGTACCAAATAATAGTTGAGATACAGGTTTGCGACCCTATGATTATATGTATTCGAAATATCTAATTTTCATATTCACGAATATTAAAAAACACATAAAAAGAATAAGTCAAAAATAGTAGAAAACTAAAGTGGTTTGGCCTACAAAATAACCTATATTCCAGCTGCCATATATCCTGGACTACCAAACATGGTACCAAATAAAAGTTAAGATACAGCTCGTTAGACCAATGATGAATATACGAATGATCTCATTTGCATACTCATGAATGTATAAGAAAACATTAAAAAGAAAGAAGAACACAGAATGACGAAAATTAGTTCTAGGCTTTAATTTGAGAATAAGATAACTAGCAACTGACATATGCGTAATTTTGTAAGTACACCCCTTTAATTTTTCCAAAATTTTCTCTTATTTCTTATATCTTTATTAATATTTATAAGTGAGAATGTTTAAAAAAAATTGTTAAAGGGACAATTTGGTAAAAGTTCAGTGATTTGGCATTATTTGGTACCAAAGAGTGGTTGCCTAAAATAATTCGCAGCTGAGTTGTAAGTATCTTTGTGGGTACATCCTTTTAATGTTTTATGATTTCCTAATGTATTCATTAATTTTCTTGAATTTGCAAATTTGATCACTAGCATACTTTACAGCTGAATGAAGCTGCTATGTCTTACTTTTGTTTTTTTATCGAGTAAGTACTTAGGATGAGTTTCTGCTGAGATATAAGTAATTTGTAGGGACACAACCAACTGTTTTGAAGCGCATTGTTTGTTGCTATGGAAACCACGCAATTTCACATAGCTCCAAGGGGGTATTTTCAGGGCAATACTTTTACCTATTAAAGGCGGTCCCACAAAACAATTTGACGCCCATGAGACGTTGTCTTGCGGACGCAAGGCTGGTCTAATTCGACCATTGGGTACTAAGGAATTTAAGTGCTTTTACTTTTGATATATAGATAGTGTAACACATTTTGTGGGTATTGCTAGGAAGATTGGACATTATGACGACAGTTAAAGCAAAGCTACTTGTCGATTCTCAAAACTCATTTCTCGTTTATCACTTTAAAAGCTTGAATCTAGTTCAAAATAATGCTATGAATGGAACATTCATTACAATAGCTGGACACTAGATGCGCAAACAGTAAGTGAGTATAAACAGGAAAAACCACAATCACTACTGCATATCAACCCACGGCATCTCGAGGAAGAGCCACAAAACACTTACGATCACAAGACACCAGGAAGACAATTAAAGCAACGCAACTATCATACTCTTCCTTGTCAAGGTGTTAACAAAAATAGAAAGAACACAAAGAGATGCATAATAAAACAAAGACCAACACAGAACCCCCACAAATATTCAGAGGTACATTTAACAATGAATCAACAACAATGTAAGATTCTGTATGATTTTGGCGGCCATCTTGAAAACATGCAAATAAGCTCAAAAAGACGCCATTTCTCAGCTTGCATTTGTTTTTTCGGATTTAGCATACCTAATTACCTTAAAGAAATGTGTCAGACCCTTTGTCTTCAGAAAGAAATCCATACTTGATACTTTTAAAATTCGTATTTCGTGATTCTGTTTTCTGCGAGTAAAAAGTTATCTCCCCTTTTTTCAATATGACGCTACCCATTTCTGAGTGTGCGACCCCCCAAAAAATAAGTATAGACAACTATCTTCAAATGAAGACTAGTTTCATCCTTTAGGACGATGAGGTAAATTTTCTCAAAAGCATTCAGAAACTGCGCCTAATAGTATATCAAGTGTACGTATTGGTGAAATGCACGAAAGCAGAGTATTTTTCACACGAGGGTAGCAACTTTGCAAGAGATTTTCAGAGCCGGCAAGCATGTCAGAATGCTGTTAATCACGTTTTTGAATAGCAAATTTATATGTTTCTTGGAATTGATCAAGTTTAATGCTTTTTTACTAAAAATAACGGTATTATTAGAAACGATATCGAGGGAAATGTTCTATTTTATAGGGTAGTAAGAGTTATCCCTCATTAGCTATATCTGCAAATGAAGAAAATGAGCCAAATTAGATTTAAAAATAAATAAAAGTTAACTTGATTTTAGAAAATGAAACAATTTTCGAAAAATTAATGTTTTAACACTGCAAAAAATCGATTGGAAATTCGTACTTTACAATTCCCTTTTTGGCAAGGATAGAGTTATCTCCCCTTTTTTAGATATGACGCTACCAATTTTTGAACGTACGACCCAATCAAAATTATAAAGGAGGCATTTAGTTTTGATTTGAGACCGTTTTCATCCTTTATGACGATGAGTTTTCTCAAAAAGTAAGCCTTATATGAAATTCAGCAACGCGCCTAATAATTGCCAAACGGTTTTTGAGTGCAAAGAAGGTTTTGTATGCAATTTTCTTCTCTGGCAAAGAAGCAAAAGCATCAATGGAAAGTACTACAAAGACGTAGTACAGTCAAAACTCGTTATAGCGTCACTCATTATAACAGAATATTCAATATCTGACATAAATTTGTTAGGGACGGATCTGTTTCCATTAAAAAAAAAAACCTTTACATAACAGAATAATCACTTCATGACACCGACAGTAACATCTTGGAACAGCTATACATTTTCTATTGAAAATAAATTCATTATAACAGAATGTTTATCATGTTTCAGACAATTTTATGGTCAGGTCAAGGTCTTTTGCATGAACAGGTTTCTGTCTCATTTGATAAGAGGGCAGCTTTGTGCACTTTGATGCAATATGAAAATGAACCGATGTATAGCATTTTAATTCATTTGTATGATATTCTCTTTTACCAAATGATTATAATGTTGAATCTGGTACTGGTCAGAATTTCTTTATTACAGCAATTCACTGTGACGTCACTAAAAGCTTGGAACAAACACTGTCGTTATAAAGAGAGTTGACTGAACCGACGCCCTGTCACTTGTTTTAAACATATCCATCTTCTACATGACAATGCCCCCCGCCCATACCTCCGCAATGGTTACGGCGTTTTTGAAGAAAGAAAAAGTAAATATTATGCCTCACCCAACGTATTCCCCAGACCTTGCCCCAAAGGCCTTGCCCCAAAGGTGTGTGATTCCTTTTTGTTTTCGAAAATGAAAGCATTCCTTGCTGAGCGGAATAACCAGTCCCGACAGGCACTTGGATCTGTCATTCATCAGTACCTTATTTCTGTGTCCAAATCCCTTCAGGAAGTGGATATATCGGCTAAAAATTTGTATTTCTAGCCAAGGGAAGTACTTCGATGGCATGGAATGAGCACTTTTTGGCTAACATGAAATTTGAAGTCTCTGGATAGATTCAAACATCCCTTCAAGGTCGTAGCACACATATAAAGAGATATATACGATACAACGCTAGTAAATGTGATTTAGAAGAAAGTCGATAAATCATACGATGTCTTTAAATTAAGGACATATGCTACTAAATACTTCCCATATTGAAATATTTTCAATATTTTGCATACAGTTTGTTTTATGTATGGGCTATCCATTTATGAAATAAAAAGGATATGTCACCGTGCTTTTTTTTTCAGAATCTCATATTGAAGTTTACAGCATTTGACCAATTTTCTAGAAATATAAAATAATAACACTAGTCCTAATTATCGAGCTAAAACGGTTGTAATCTTCAGCCAGCTTCTTTCTTTTAACTTAAATTACTGCCCATGACCTCAAACTTATAAGAAAATGTGCATGTTTACTTGTTTCCCATGCTGTGTCAAGATACTGCATGATATATTTGGGCAATTCGTCAAAAAATGGAATTTGTTTTTCGAATAAATCATGTATTAAAAAATCTGATGTTGAAAATCTTGAAAATTTATTTTTAATTCATGGACTATTATAATACCTTTCAGAAAAAAGAATAAAAATCTGGGGTCACCGAACTAATTCTCTTTCTAGAGGGCCAAATTTAACCCCACCCCCATAGGTTTCATGCGTAATTCAATATAAAAAGTTCGGGGATGACCATTTCGTTCGTTTTGATGATGCCATTTTACTAGTATATGAAGTAATTTAGCATTAAAATGTTAAAAAAGAAAGAAAAAACACACTGAAAATATGTGCGCATCCGGGAATCGATCCTGGTCCTCTGGCTTTGTAGCCAGACACGCTAACCACTAGGCTACGAGGTCAGGTCGTGCGCCGCTCTAAATAACCATACAAATAGTATAGACTCGGTCACTATCGTATTCGTAACCAGGGTTATCGTGTACGTCGTTTGATTTCGACTAAGTTATATTTATCTGTCTTTAGTGCTGAGACGATTAGTTCTGAAAAGATGTCAATAGATATTTCAAACACACTTTAATTAGTTATTTTGTGAAGAAAATGTCGGAACACTGATATGACATAAGAATATCGGAAGCTGTGTTGATCCGAATCCGTTAAGGGTCGAAAGACAGGACCCAGACAACTTTCCCCGTTTGCAGACGCGGGAAAGGTGCGCATTGGAAATAGCCGCATATGTCTTTAAGAAATAGATTCGCGCTGACAGTGATATCACTAGCTGGAGGTCAGTTATTAAAAGTGGATAGATCACGAGCGAGAAGCTCTCAGTGCCACAATAGAATTCATTAGTGCACAAAGGGTTAACAACGTCACAAATTGTGAGAGGGGTGGTGTCATCTATATTATGTTCCTCTGACAATCCTTTTGCTTGTATGTTTCATATTGTATCAATATTATTACGTCGCGCGTCTGGGAGCGATATATCACCATTTATTATATAAAATGTAATAAAATACAGGATAATATTGATTTAATATATTGTTTATTTGAAACGAGTTGTATTTCACGTGTGAAAATATAACAAAGATAACCTCTCAGCGGTAATATTTAACTTCCCTGAGCCAGCAAAGTCTATAACTTCCTTATAAGTGGACAGAAGTAGGCGAGTATGACCAGGAAATACAACAATCACATACTGCAGACCAACGCACGTCAACATAGGAAAGAGGCAAAAATCAATAACTGCCACATGCCACCAAGAAGAGAAAAAGTGTAGCAACCAACTCTCTCTTTCTCAGCGAGATGATTGCAAAACTAGAAAGGAAACACATTTAAAGTACTGCATAACAAAACAAGGACCTAACACAAAACTCCTACAAACAATGGGAGCAACATTTAAACAACGAATCACTGCAACGATAGCAGAAGACACAAAGGGTAGCACAGGTTTTCATTTTCTTAATTGGATCGTAAGAAACATTTTGGTAATAAAACTGTCAATTAAAGTCAACCTACCAACATTCTGAAAATAAGTGGTCATAGGATCAGGGATAAAAACAAAACAAGTCAACATATTTGCGCGACAAAATATTTTTCATACGTCATTCGCTACATTTGTAACATGAACTCAATAGACACATTTCGTAATACTGTAGCAAACATAATTCAACGCTAGAGAATTTCTGTACTCGAAAAGTGCAGTCATCCCGTGGTGGTTGCAGTCGACGAGTGTACAAAATTGTGTACCAAGCTGTTTAAACGGGTAATAGTTTGGTCAATATTTTACTTCTGAAAATATTCATCGAGAATTATTGTCGCTTATAAATCCAGCTATGGATCTGCTTAACACATTTGTTGTGCTTTGAGTGATAGTCGCCATAGTTAAGCCAAAAAATGTGATTTTTCTGAAAAAGAGGACAATAGAAATTTTCGCTTATGTTCTGGAATTTATGCATACTTTGGGTAGAATGCAAGATAACAATAATTTAAGTGAAAACTGTTCGAAATCTGAGGCTGGAGCATTTTGAAAGTTATTCAAGCTTTTCATACTGTACACATAGTTCTTTGTATCGGGTGTTCTTCCCCAGTAGTCGGGTCGTTGGCTGATTCATATTGATTTTATTTAGACACTAGACTACTGGGCCAGAACACCCTATAAACAGAAACATGCGTACAGTATGAGAAGCTTGAATAACCTCCGAAATGCCCTGTGCTCAGATTTCAAACTTTGTTCACATGAAAGGATTGATATTTTGCACTTTATCGAAAGTAAGCATAAATTCCAGAACGTAAGCAAAAATTTCTTTCATCCTCTTTTCAGGAAAAAAATCACATTTTTGTCACATTTTTGGCATAACTTTGGCGCTGTAGCGTCTATCACTCAATCCACAAATGTTTTGTTAATCAGATACACAGCTGGATCTACACTCAAACATAAAGGAAACGCCCGATTTCATGGTACTGTATCTTTCGATCCAGATAAGATGTTGCAAAAAATAAAACGAAAATATTTATCAAACGTCTGGCACACAAAAAATTGTAATTATTTGGTTTTATCTTCTGATCTTGAAGAGTTATTAAACCTAATATTCACACAGCTTTTTCTATTATCATCAGGAAGTTAGTCATCGAAACGTGACACTTTTTAGTTTAAACATTTATTTCATTTTTGTATAACAACATGTGTACATATAATGCAATAAGTTCACATACAGATCATTTCGGGGGGGGGGGGGGGTATGGTGGTTGCCTCTATGTACCCAGCTAGCAGAATAGTCGTAAAACCAATCAGTTGTGAACATACAAGTATTTTGGTGGATAATATGCTATTGTTAGAACCTTGAGATATGATTTCTGCAAATGTAGTGTGATATTAGAGCATTGCTATGTGTATACAAAACATATTTTAAATAGTACTATTATCGCAAACATTAAGGATATTCATGTGGCCAATATGGCATGGTGACTAAAATCTGCGGGTGCTTTGACTTTTGAGCTGTAACAAGACCAGTGTGCTCTTTTGCTCTGAATTTCAGAAATAATCATGAGAGTTACATAATATAGTTTATATTTTTGTTGCTGAATGAAATAAAAATAAGAAATAAATAAGTCAAATATTACCTTGAAGTTAGCCAATTTTTGCCTACCCGCTCTCCAATTTTTCTCCATCGTAAATAAAGTTTTTTACACGAAAATGTAGTGTGATATGCAATCCAGCAAAACGAATTCATAAAATTTCCAAAATTTATTTCACAAGGTCACTAATCCTGCTTATTCGATAACACCTAACACTCATAAAATAGCCGGCTAGGCGTAATGTACATGTATATCAACACCTGTGAACAGGGCTACCAATCAACTGTTTTCATAGGAAAATACAAAGAATACCTTTGTTCTCCAAATAATATTTGCTTCGAGATAATATGAGCAGAAATTCCTATGATGAACAAGCACAAGCCGATTCGTATAGGTTACATTGGGTTCTGTCTTATTGGAGGAAGTCGTTATAATTCCATGGTCGCGAAAAGCTAGCATGACCTCTGCATGGGTACAAAGCTTTTTAGTTGCTGGATGACAATGAAGTAAAACAAAAATCATGGCCAGTAATGAGCAAACCACCAACATACAGCCAATCCCCACACTAGAGTAAAAATTGAGCTGATACTAGTAATCCATTAAGTTTAATTAATTTTTACTATGAATGGAACATAAAGATAACTAGAGTGCGCAGTCGATGGGGCGCCATCGCAAATCCCCACGCTAAAGTTTTTGACTCCCCCAGCACCTGCAGTCCCAACCCGGGGCATGACCTTGGCAACAGAATGAAAATACTGTTCAATATGTTTTCTATCTTGTATTTGTGAGAACACACACAAAGTTTGGTATAAAAATCTTTGAAATCGACATGTTAATGATATTTGACCTTTTGACCTCGCCCCAAGTTCACCAGTTTGACCCTTGGATGAAAATGTTACTTGTATTTTGTTCTGCTCGTCATCCCTGTTGATTTGGTATGCTACATGACCATGTTTGAAAAAAAAATGTTTGACCCCCTGGGTACCCCCAGTGCCCCAAAGTCCCAACCCTGGGGCATGACCCAGGGGACAGAATGAAAATCCTGTCTGATATGTTTTATATCTTTCATTTGTGAGAACACACATAAAATTTGGTATTAAAATCTTTGAAATTGACATGGTAACCGAAATTTAATGATATTTGACCTTTGACCTCACCCCAAGGTCACCAGTTTGACCCTAGGATGAAAATTTTACTTGCATTCTGTTCTGCTCGTCATCCCTGTCGATTTGATATGCCACATGACCATGTTCGAAAAAAAATAAAATTTTTGACCCCCTGGGCACCCCCAGCGCCCCAAAGTCCCACCCCTGGGGCATGACCCAGGGGACAGAATAAAAATCCCGTCTGATATGTTTTGTATCTTTTATTTGTGAGAACACACACAAAGTTTGGTATAAAAATCTTTGAAATTGACTGTGTAATTGAAATTAAATGATATTTGACCTTTTGACCCCTCCCCAGGGCCCCAGGGGGCGGGGCCAAAAAAAGTTTGACGTTGCACGCCCCATTCATGTCAGTAAGTCCAATGGTTTAGGAAGAGATAGCATAACGGACAGACGGACGGATGGACGGACAGACAGACGGGCGGACGGACGGACAGACGGACGGAGGCGATTACAATATCCCCTTCGCTTTTTTAAAAAAGCGTGGGGATAAAAAATGTATTTAAAAATGAGAGTGATGTTTAATAAAAAAAAAAGGTGGCAGCTCAGCTGTCATCTCTTTTGATACCAGCCTGGGGCAATTTTTTTATAGAATATGCACTCTAGATTGGGATCAGAGGGCAAGGCCCTGGTTTAGAGCATTCACATGGCTTAAACTAGCTCCCAAGACACGCAATTATTTCATTACATTCTGAGTGTCATCTGCTAATAACCTTTGCAAACAGATTGGACCCAGATCAGGTCAGACAATATGTGGGGCCTAATCTGGATCCAATCTGTTTGACACTCAAATGGTATTCCTAAAAGAATTATTTTGAAAAAGATGATTTTGAAAACAAAAACAAAAAACAACAACAACAGCAAAAGCAGCAGACGACAAAAGAGTATCATAACATTTCCAGGGAGGGAGGGGGGGGGGGGCAAAGAGTTAATACAATATTTCCAGTTTATTCTTTTTTTTGCGTACACGTAGGCACTCCCTTGCCAGCTCACACTACCCATTTACTGTATTGGTGCGCAGGCTGATTTTGGACTAAGAACAAGCAGATTAATAGAAGCACACAAAGCATCGTGACAGTGGTTGAATAGTGGAAATATAATAATACAGAAACATGGTTACAAGCAGCTCACACAAATGAAAAAAGAGCTATAATAGCAGAACTTTTAATGCCAATGATGCAACCAGCAATGACCCAACGTGTCCAGCCTGATAGAGTCTCTGTCGACATTTGAAGTAAAATAAGACCTAAGACACAAAATAAGGTCCTTGTTCTGTAATGCACTATACACTTTTGCAATCATCAGAGCTGCTTATCACTAGTTGTGCAATTGCTGTCGTGTGGCAGCTATTGTTTTGTGCCTCTGGTGAATTGGTCTGTGATTGTGGTATTTCCTGGTCATCCTCACTTGCATTCTGATAATACTGTGAGGATGTACAGGTAAGTAAGAATAAAATCAGGGGAATGCAGACTCACATTGAGCAGGCCTCTAAATAATAATGCAATTTTTGCGCGGATCCAGGGATTATTGCCAGGGGGTCCAGGTCCACTTGCCAGAAAATAGCTCTGACAACGTTGTTTTTTGTTTTTTAGTCCTCAGCTTATTTTACAGTTTTACAGAGGGTGTCCAATGGTTATTTCAAATAAAACTATTATTTTTAAAAGTTTCAGAGGGGGTCCAACTTTTTCAAGGGGGGAGGGCAACTTTTTCCATGGAGGGGGGGAGGGGGGTCCAATGGGTAATTTCTATAGAAACCCATAAAACTTGTGATTTTCCAGGGGGGGGGGGGCGGACCCCATATCTCCCTCTGGATCCGCACATGCGATTTCACAACTTATTTTTCTTATTTCAAAAGGAAACATTAGCTGTGGCTTCCCAAAAGATCCCTCTCAAGAAGACGATTCATTTGAGCACCAAAACAAATGTTTGGACTTATAGATAAGAAAATATTCACAGTTCTACGCTGAAAAAAATGCCTATCTGGACCTATGTTATGTAATGTGACAGGGCCTCAAAACTGGATTTTAACCAGCACTATAAAAGCACTGTAAAACTCACAAGCTATATATGAGTCAGCACATGAGCTTAT
This sequence comes from Loripinus fragilis, assembly GCA_964019695.1. Lineage (NCBI taxonomy): Eukaryota > Metazoa > Mollusca > Bivalvia > Lucinida > Lucinidae > Loripinus > Loripinus fragilis. The sequence goes on from OZ026516.1 coordinate 117,478,138, forward strand.
GGAACCTATCGCATTATCGAGCAACGTAAGCTCAGCCAAGCCTGTGCATCTCTACCAAATTGCTATGATATAGATAGTGACACGAGAATACGATGATACATGCACGAATCGAGACCAGCTTAGCCCTCACACGGTTTTTGTATTTCGCTATGAAGTGGAAAGATTAGTAGACGTGTGTGTGTGTGTAAATTTACCTGTATAATTGACATGTATATTATTGCCAATGGCTATCGTATGAGGATTAGGTGCTATTGAATCAGCAAGAATAGTGACATTGTGAAATGTATTTTGGAAATTTTATATTCCGTGTTTGCTAGATCACATATTACACTACATGTTCGTGCAAAAAGCTTAAATTTATGATGAAGACAAATGGGAGAGTGGATAGACAAAAATTGGCTTACTTCAAGGTAATATTTGACTTGATTTTATTTCATTCAGTAACAAAAATATAACCTATATTATGCAACTCTTATGATTATTTCTGAAATTTGGAGCAAAAGAGCACATTAGTCTTGTTACAGCTCGAAATTCAAAGCACCCGCAGATTTTAGTCACCACGCCATATTGTCCACATGAATATCCTTAAGGTATGTTCCTTACTAATGCAATGCGTTATTAGAGCATTAATGTGTATATTCAGAACGTTTTGACTTAATTATAAATTCTTGTACTGCTTTAAATATCTGCTTATTTTGAACAAAAGTTAGTGTTATATCACCACAGAGTAGAACGTTATGATTAGGTTGACAGATATCTGACACTGAGTTTAATAGATCTCGTCTAAGGTCTGTATACTGATGATATACAAATAAGAAATGATGAGTATCTTCTATATCACCACAAGTACAATAGGGATTATCAACTATATTTTTTGAATGCAGGTGTTGACGAAGAGGACTGCATGCAGTTCTTAGTCTAGCATGATATATTTGACCAAGTCTTTTACCTGTGTTATAGTATCGGGGTGGTGTGATCAAATTGGATTTCAGGCTGTTTTTGAAGATGTTAAGGCTTGGAGAATTCCGAGTTTGCTCTGGAAGTTCATTCCAATCACGGACAGCAGAAGGCAAGAAAGATGTATAGTAAAGACGAGAATTTGTATGTAATGTTTGTAGATCTGAAGAGTTACGTAGAGGGTATTGTGACGCACTACCAACAGTAGCAGGCACAAGAGAAACAAGATAATCAGGGCAAAGTCCGTTTTTCATTTTATAAAACATGGTTAGCTTATGTTTTTTCCTTCTTGATCCCAGTGTTTCCCAACCTGTTTCTGTGTGGAGAGAGTCAATGGAGGCTAACTTAGTTGCACCAGTAACTATTCTAGCAGCTTCATTTTGGATCTTATCTAGTTCGTCTGATTCATATTGTGTGCAATTGTTCCACGCAACGTCAGCATAATCTAGCAGTGGACGTATAAATGATAAGTAAATAGTCTGAAGGGATTTCCTATCTAGTTGAAATTTCAGTTTGCGCATTATGTTGATTCGTTTCCATGCTTTGGATTTGACTAGTTCGAGATGTTCATGCCAAGTGAAATCATTTGAAAATGTGATACTAAGGTGCTTGTGAGAGTTAACTTCAGCAATTTGGGTTTGGTTCAACAGGACCGGAGGATGATATGGTTTGTTGTGTTTCCTAGAGAGAAGGATAGACTCTGACTTCCCAGGATTAAAAGTCACTAGCCATTTGTCTGCCCGGTGATGGATTTTAGCCAGGTCCAAGTTTAACTGTTCTGCAGCCTGAATGGGGTCATCTACAATGATATACAAGCTAGTATCGTCAGCAAAAAGTCTAATAGAGGAGTTAATGTCTTTAACAATGTCATTGATATATAGAAGAAAAAATAGAGGTCCAAGAATAGAGCCTTGTGGAACTCCAGCCTTTACTGAAGTCCAGGACCGGGCAAAACAACCCTTTGTTTCCTGTCATTTAGATAATCAGAGAACCAAGTCAACAACGATCCAGATACACCTGCAGATTTAAGTTTAAAAAGAAGACCTTTATGCCAAACTCTATCAAAGGCTTTACTTATGTCACAAAATATGGCGCGAACTTCCTTACCCTCATCAAGAGCTTTACAAAATGTATTGTAAATATCAATTAACTTATTTACAGTAGTATCACCTGGGACAAAACCCGATTGAAAAGCTGTAATGACGTTATTGTCTCGAAAGAAGTTAAAAAGGTATTTATGCACAATTTTTTCCAAAACTTTGCTGACTGTTCTTAGGAGAGAGTTCAGCCTGTAGTTGGACACATCAGATGAGTCATTTTTCTTATGAATTGGTGAGACATCAGCCTCTTTCCCAATATTTGGCACACTTCCAGAATTTAGAGACAAATTAAAAAGATCAGAGAGAGGAAGAGCAAGAGGTTGGGTAATTTCTTTGAGAAGTCGATTGTTTATAAGATAGGGTCCAGCAGCTTTGCCAATAGGAAGTGATTTTAAAGTGTCTCTAACCTCTTCAGGTGTAACAATGATAGAGTCGAGTTTGTATGTGGTATTTTTCACTGCTTGAGGCAGAGTTGCTTGGCTATCATCTATCAGAGTTTGTTCTGTGAAGAAGTTGTTCAATATATTTGCTTTTTCCTTTTCCTCAGTGCAGATCTGTCCATTCTTATTCAATGGTGGTATGACATAAGTTTGATCAGGTTTAATAAAATGTTTTAAAGTTTTCCACCAGCCATTCTGTTTAGTGTTTGGACTTGCTAAATTTCCAGTTAATTTATTTAATACTTCTTGTTAAGATTTACGAATTTCCCTTGTTACTAAATTTTTAAACTGTTTGTATGTTTCAAAGTGATTAATATTATTAGATTTCTTGTATTTGTCATATAATCTTTTCTTTTTTCTTATGAGTTTCTTGACGTGTGTAGTTAACCAAGCAGGGTCAGTTTTACGTGCATTTATCAACCTGTTAGGTAAATGCTTATTTGTAAGAGTGGTTATTCTTTTAGTGATGTTTTCTGCGTAAGTGTTGATGTTTTCACTTTTTAAGGTTTGCCAGTCGGTTTGAATTAGATCATTTGAAAATGCTTGGTAGTTACCCCTATCATAAATGAAAACCCTGCGTCTATATAAAGGTGCTAGCGTTTTACTAAAAGTTAAAACGCAGAAGACAGGGCAATGATATCTTATGTTTTGCTCACGAAATGGTGCGCCAATACCGCTTAATAATATAGTGTTCCTGTTGGAGGTAAGGGTTAAGTCTTTTTACGTTAAATGGCAACCAGAAGCGTATGACGATGAAAAAACATCTAAAAATTCCAAGTCTGCTTATTAAACGAGCGAAATTGCAGTTCCAAAGCTCTCGTTTACGAAATCAACTAAAATGACCTCCCATTGAATTAAACAAATAACAATTTAAGAACTTTCAAATCTCTTTAACCTAACATCATTTTGAGACCGTTTTTGTTTTAATTTGTTGTGTTTGTTTATGACAACAATTAAACAATAGAGAAAAACAAAACCTATGGCTGATGTCGGGCATCAAAGGTTCACTGTGTTTTATACCCCACCCTTACTGCAAAATCATCAGAGAATCTCCATTATCAATTGTTTGGATGTTGATTAGCCTTAATTAATGTTAAAATGCTTGTGATGACGAAAAAACATCAAATTTGGTCGATATTGTAGATTATCAAAATGCTGGACCAATTTGCTGAGTGTTTACACGTCAATCGTGATCGATGTTTTGTGACGTCAGAGTATGTTACAGACTAACGGTTGTAGCCATAAAACCAATGCATACAACTAGCCAGCTTATCTTACAAGAGAGTTTGTACGGTGATGTTTAAATGTGCTTGAACGGTTTGGGATAGGATTATGACGGACGCACACCCCAGCAGGCACATAACGTTGAGTCAACGTTGAAATTTGGTTGATTGGTTGATCAACCTTATATCAACATTCACTCAACTCCTTTGTAGGTAGTTGATGAAACGTTGACGCTTAACTTCTGAATGAACGTTGATGTTTTGTTTAACTGACGATCTGCATGGTTGATAGTTTTGACTACTTCAACGTTTGTAGTCAATGTTAGCATCAGGTTGCATTTAAATACTTAATCGACCCCCCAGGGGACCCAGGGTACTCTCGTTTTCTCTTCATATTTAGGCTCGGGCCCAGCATATATACCATTCACCCCCAAAAAATATCAGGAATTTCAAGCACCCAAAAACATATTTGACATTTTGGCAACCCCCAAAAATATCCCCGATTCTGTACCTTGACCTTAAGAGAAGACCCTAAAATGCATAGAAATTACCACTAAATATAGTTCAATTTTATGATAACCCCGAAAAATATCCACAAAATTCTTACCCTAAAAGGCATTTATTTTTCTAAAACCCCCCAAAAATATTAAACTTCAAAATTTTGAACCCCCCCCCCCCCCAAAAAAAAAATGGCCCGAGCCAACGTATGTATGAAAATATCAGAGTACCCCCCTGGATTTGGCCGTACAAAAATCTGTTGTACTGCTGAATTAACACACTTGACCCCAGCTTTTGTTATACTAATAGTGACGCTTCTGATCAAACTATACGTTTCTTGCTGTGCACAGAACCCGTCGATCGTTGGAATATATTAATTATATAGTAGAGTGCCTAGGTTTTTTCTCGGGTAAAAATCTTAATGAGATATATTTTTTAAAAAAAGCATTGCTTGTCCAGGAAATGAATCCACTTCTGGAAATAAGACAAATCAGACTAGAAACACACGTGCTGTTTAAAAACACTCTTCAATTGTTTACCTCGGCATATATGCAGGTAATGATCATTTCCATCTGTTCTATCACAAGATAAATGTCCACTTGATCTTACTGTAATGTGTATTTTCAGTCATTTTGGCGAGCTTTTGAAGACTGATTTGGCACGGTTTTATGGCTTGTTGCCAATTTCCGAACAACTGGCCAAAGCCTGTGCATGTTATATATAAAGAATATGATATGTTGTGCTGTTAGGAGGTTTATACTTGTTTCAGGTAAGTTTCAGGCCAAATGAAACAATAATATGGTTGTTGTTTGAGGTCTTGTAGCACTAAATTACTCTGTCGGCATCAAGACTAGCGGTGCATTGTAATTTGGAAATGGTTATTTGCGGCTATCTGTTATATGGTCGACACATAGGGATCATGTCAGTTGTTTACACGTTTGGGAAAAGGTAGATGAAATTCGAATTGGTTTCCCTTCTGGCATGTTAGTTTAATTACGGACATATCGCAAATCTTTGTAACCGCATTCTAAATACAGGCCAGTTAGAAATGAAACACGCGTTAGTCTCCAATGGTTCAATAGTGTAGCTTGCGGCCACCCACTTTGTTTTTCTTTCTGTTTCACATCACGCCGGCAAAGAAAGTTATAAAAATTCAAGCCATCCAGGCTTGCTTTCTTTTAAGAAAAAACAGTAATTTCATAACATTTCTGAAATCCAGCCACTTTTCTTTTTAGAAAAGTGATTAGAGAGGTGATGTCATCATGGGTGTTGAGAGAAATTCATACACAAAATCCAAACAAGTTCTGTCTTATACAAAACCGGTCCTATCGTATTTCAGTCTGTCTAATGATTTATGAGAATAAATTCATTCAGTTCGGGTTTTCTTGAACTTTTAAGTAGCTGTGTAGTTTACATTCTATATTTTGATAATTTTCATTCAACCCCTCTTTCACTGACCCCCTCCAAGGTGTACAAAAGTCACGAAAATGGGACATGGAATGCTGCAATCGGCACCTTATTTCCCAAACCCACACCCCTATCTCCCCACTGTGTCTGCTGTATTCCTGCAAAACCAAAAACCTACTATGCCAAAAAGACATTCAAATTCATTATCTCTACTATTTGCTTTCTTGAAAAGCCTAGGAAAACAAGCAGTAAGCCCTCGTTCAATTAATCAGCGTGTTGAAATAGCTTTGTTGTTTCTTTGTGTATGTTTTTAAGACAAACATTCAGTACTCTTTAAAATTTCTCGTTACTCCTTTTTTACAGAATGGACGAGTACTTTACTGTTTTGAAAATAAATCTTATCTTAAGCCCTGCAGGGCTCTAGATAAGAGTGTGTAATTCAAATTTCTCAATGAAAGCATAAGTTGTGGGTACTCAAAAGAACCATCTCAATGAAACAATGTTTTAGAGCAACCTAAAAATATTCACAATTTTACGCTCAAAAATTGTTTTTCTATATGTATTTTGTTGAGTATGGTAAAAATGGGTCGAAAATGATATTTTCAGAGAAAGATGGGTATTTATCTCAGTTTGCTGGCATTTATGAGCTTGAAGTACCTTTCAAATCAGACAAAGTGTCACCAGATAGGAAACTAACAGCGAAGACCTTTACATGTCAATGGCTGCTGGCATCCAAAGCCAAGAGAAAAATAAGAGGTTAGTATTATTCGCGATTCTCACTGAAAAGTGAATATGTAGTAAAACCTGCTTAAAATGGCATCTCTCAAATGATCAAAAATTGGTTTTCAAGACCAATCATTGCTTAATGCAGGTCAAAAGTATTGCAGAATAGGGAGCACATTAAGCTACTATTTGTCATTAAGATCTTTGTTTTGTCTATTTTAATGGCCGTTTTACACAGGTTTAACTGTAATTCATTACACATTGCAGCACATATGATTTATTATCTTGTCCTGGATGTGAGACAGGGTACAAAAATATCACTTGTTCGCTTGTAATTACGAGTGAAATCTAGAAAGGACAAGTAATTCTTTGGGAACAATTACTCATCCCATCTTGTTCCAACCTAAAATCTGAGAGTGAAACTAGCATTTTCTGAGTATTGACTGTGAAATCTTTTTGTCAGTATATGGGATGCAGTTATGAATTTGACTGGGTAAATATAATTTTTACAGTGATTTAAGGAACTTTATGTCATATTACATATTGATCTCTTATGTACTTGTGTCCTGCAGGACTAGTGCAATATTGAAATATTTTTATCCCCTGTGAGAAAACCTGACATTGGTGTATGCAAACAATAAAGGTGCAGACTAGCTTGCACATCTGCACAGTCTGATCAGCACCTTTGTTATTAGCTTTCTGAAAAGTTAATTGGCTACACTTTCTGTACTCAAACTTCAAGATTCTAGCTAGTCTCTGTAGCTGAGCAGGCTAGATGAGTCTTACATGGTCGCAAATCCTGAAGACCGTTTTTTTTCGCATTTAGATGGACAGTCATTGAGATTTATCTGCACAGCAATGTCATTCTTTAAAAACGGGCCTCATCGCGAGAAAACCTGTCTTTGGGGTTTCCCTAATAGCGAGATTCAAACCATCCTGCTCAGCTACTGAGACTAGCTAGAAAATTGAAAGTTCGCTTGTAGCAGGTTGAGATATTGTACTTCCCAATAAGCGAATAACAAAGGTGCTGATCAGACTGCGCGGATGCGCAGGCTGGTCTACGCCTTTGTTGTTCGCAAACCTTCCAAGACAGGTTTTTTCGCGACGAGCCACATATGCATTAATGTGCGTACAGGAATTCGGTGAACATCGTTTTTCTTTTATAAAATGTCTTTAACGATATCATTTTGGACTGAAACTTTGCACATGTATTTAATATATCACCGCCTAATATACAATTGCATGTTTGAACATTTAAGATTGGAAAATAAGTCTGGAATCTCTTGTAAAATAAAATAACTTAGTCGTTTCCGATTTAGAAAACTCCTCATTTTCCCTCAATGTATTTCATAAGGGGAACACGTGGTTTATACAGTTCAATGATTACCATGTTAACTTTTGTATATGAGGTAGTATGGCAAAGAAAACGGTCACCCGCAGGACAAATCTTGGGGTGTCTACATACACACTGCAATTCTGTCTGAGTTATATTTCACGAAAATCAAATTTCGCATCTTGCTTTCTAAGCCTTCATGGTAAAATGACATATAGCAATTGGACTGCGACTGAGAAAAACTGTCTTCGTTGATTTGTAATAACAAAGGCACAGACCAGCCTGCGCATCGGCGCAGTCTCATCAGCAACGTTGTTATCTGCTTCTTGGAAGAATCATATCTAGATCCGCTAAGATTGAAACTTCAATTTTCTAGCTTGCCTGTTTATCCGAGGAGACTGGTATATGATTAGCTTTGTCGGAAACCCAGAAGATAGGTTTTCTCGCGTCGTGGCCTCGTATATTTATGTTGCTTGCTCGAGAGCTCTAGGACAAATATTACAAGAGCAACAGATAATAATGTTTAAGAAAATAATGAGGGGACTGTTCATCAGATACGTTAACGGGGGTCACATTATTTGGCTGCGCTCTACATCGTCTAATACACAAGTCATTCATAACTTTAGCCCACAGAGCAGGGGGAACGGCGGGGACTTTGATTTTCTGGTTTCAGGTCACTGGTATGACCCTGTACCAAAAGCTCATTTACGCGGCTGACGTGTGATTACAAATGACTGGTGCGCATAATTTATTTCGCCTTTATGCACTAGTCAAGTGACCACTGCACCCAGCCCAAGGGAATGTCGAGGAATTTGATTTTGTGTCTGCAGTTCCCCATAGTAACTACCACACTGTAGGGACAGCCAGCTGGCAAAACCATAACAGTCCTCCCCGCAGTCTGTTATTATACTGCACTGCCATGGTTGCCTATGTCTATCAAACACCTATATTTCCTCCGCATTATAGAGACAATGTAAAAGTAAAATCACAACACATTTGCCAGGCTATCCCCCCCCTGCTCAGGGGCATGGGTAAAGCCCAGGGGGAGGGGTACTCTATTTGCATACATAGGCTCGGGTCATTTTTGGGGGTTCAAAATATTGAATTTCAATATTTTTTGGGGTTTTCAGAAAAATGAATATTTTTTGTGGTATGAAGGAATTGTGGATATTTTTTGGGTCATCACACAATTGGACTATATTTTGGGTTCATTTCTATGCATTTTTTGGTCTTTTCTTAAGATCAAGGTACAGAATGGGGGATATTTTTTGGGGTTGCTAAAATTTCACATATTTTTTGGGATGCTTGAAATTCCTCATTTTTTTGGGGGGGATGAACGGTAGATGCTGAGCCCGAGCCTACGTATGAAGAAAAAAAATGAGAGTACACCCCCAACCCCCCCTGAGGTGAAGCAATGGTTGCAAATGACTGGTGCATTATTTATAGCTTATGATGCACTTCACACAAAAATTTAGTTCTCAGTCATCCCAAAAACATATTGACCCCAAACACAAAACAAGACTGCCCCTGATATATTTTCCAACCTATTTCCAAGTAAAATACCACCCCATCACTAGTTTCTCTTTCTGATCTCAACTGTTAAAGGGCTGAACGAGGAATAATTTTATTGGATGAGTCTATTTTCACTTAGATCACACCTACCAGGTAAGCCCTGTGATCTTTTTCATTGATCAATTATAGTTGGCTGGAATTAAGATGCATATTTTGCATTGCCAGGTGTCAACAAATCAGTATTTGGAATAAACAGATAGATATTTAAATTAATTTAATAAAACAAGTTGGAAAATTGTTAAAAATCTGATGAACTGAGGGATAAAACTTTCAAGGAGCAGGGAGCACAGAAAATCTTGATATTGAATAAAGGAACAAGGGTACACAGCGATTCATTTCATAGGAACAAGTGGACGTGTACCCACTGGGAAGGCCTCAATTTTTTCTTGTATGCCAAAATTCTGTGAGCCCGAACTATGGCCATAATTTGCATTTGGTGGAACTATTTTGATATAATAAGAAATCCTTCTCCTAACACGTTACTTCGTCTTACAAAACTGTATAATTATTCACCGATAGTCAACTTAAGGCAGTGATCCGTACAAAGGTGCGTTTAGGGTAAATTAAATAATGCAGATGCTCAAATGAGGACAAATTACATCATATCACAGCTCATTTGGCAATACCTTTTGTAACGAAAAAAATATCACCAATTAGGCGGTGTATAGATGAATTAAATTCTAATGTTTATTCTGCGATTATTCTCCACATATAAAAATAAACGTAAAAAAGCGATGTTCAGTGAATTCCTGTACGCACTATAGTTGCTTTTCAATACTGTTTAAAGTTCTGGGTTGGGTTTTAACCTTCATGACCATCCATAATATGTCACGATATGTGTGAACATCAGGTCCATAAGCTCATCGGCTCAGACTTGTTTTTTGAATGTGCTGCAATTTTTAGTAGCTGTGTTATAAATTTGTGTTAAACAGGCTCAGGCCTTAAGTTAAGAGTTCCTACCAAAAGAAATAATTTTCTTATTTCTCAACCGAAACATATATTGTGGGTACTCAAAAGAACCGTCTCATTGAGGCGGTTCTTTTGAGCACCCAAAACATTTGTTGAAATTGATGGGTATAAAAATATTTACAATTTTATGCTCAAAAATTATGTTCATAATCTAAACCTACAAGGCTCCCTTTACTTTCAGAAATTCAACAGGCACCGAAGTACCAGCCTTTACATTTGGTCAGACTGGATCTAGCATAAAATGGCGGAGTTTGTCTTACTGTTCCTTTGCCTTATACATTCAGCGAGACGGGAAGAAAGAGTCCAGAGGTGAGTTCAACAATGCGAGAGCTCGCCGAGCGCTCGTTGATTGGTTCCTATCTTTATTCGTAATGTGTAAAGCCTGACACCAGTACAACGAGCGCTTGAAAGCGCTCGCATTGTTGAACTCGCCTCAGGACTACACTAAATTCCTCGCTGTTTACTTCCAAATTCTATTACTCAAAGAAAACTGACTCGGAGCTTAGTGCACTAAAGATTTGAGGAAAAAGAAGAGCTAACATCAGCTTAATGATTCAATTGCAATGCTTTTAAGAATGAAATTGTTAATATTTTCTTACCCATCAGTTTTAACAGCCGTTTTTGGAGCTCAAAAGAATGGCCTCATTGAGACGGTTCTTTTGAGCACCCACAACATATGTTTTGGATGAGAAATAAATATAAAAAAAATATATTCACACACTCTTATCTGGAGGTCTGTTTGATGCATATATACTAATAATGATAATTACTATAATATTAACCCTTTTCATTCTGGTTACGGTAAGCAGGACATTTGGCAAACAGTGAAGACCCTAATGAAATATCGCATAAGGTGGTATTTCCTCAGGGTCTGCCTTTTGTTAAGATTAAAAAATCTTCAAGGGGGGGGGGGGGGGATGGGCTGGTGTCAATCAGACTATGAGGATTTCCCTTCATTTTTGGCATATGGCATAAAGGTTTCTTTGGTTACATGCATAGGTCCAGATTAGCGAATTATTTAATCTTAAATTTGTGATTATTTTTTTATCCAAAAGTTTATTTTATATTTTGGGTGCTCAAAAGAACCGTCTCATTAGGGAGTTTTTTGAGTATGTACAGTATGGACCCGGACTAGAAGCAGTCTAATCAGTGCGTGTAGTGTTTGCTTACCCCAGTGCCTTTTCCAGCTATTTTGGGAAAAGGCCCCTGGCTTGAATTGGGAAAATATATGCGGCATTCTGGGTTATTTTGGGATTTTTTTAGAGGTGTAAACTGTTAAACAGTAAAAAAAAAAAAAAAAAACACTTAACATGTGCATGATTTTATATCAAGGTCAATGTTACAGCGCCACTCAAAGAGCAATTCTGCAGCTTTTTTTCAATTGAGTTCGTTCCCTGGTGGGATTATTTTTAGCTTCAGATTGGGATTTTTTTTTGGAAATTGGGAAAAAAGGAGGATAATTGGGAATGGGGTCTATTATCGGCCTCTGGTGATAGGGTGAAAAGGCCCTGTACATATATACTGTCGACAAAAAGTAGGGGATATTGGGACATAAACAAGTCTAAAAATTAAAATCCTAATTTGTCGCATTAATAATTTTGTATTTTAATAGAGCAATGTGTAAGCAAGTTTTCTTGCTTAATTTGAGGGCTGAAAATTGGGTAATGTGACCTTAAGGGCGTACCAAAGAAACTAGGGGTCAAGACCCAAATTTCACAAAAAAGTATCAAAATTTTTGGAACGTTTTCGATAATGCATGCTAAAGATGCATTATGGATATCCTTGTTTTTTAATATTTTTTTGGCGTACCAAAATTGTTATTTCTAGGAGATAGGGCGGTGACAAAAATGTAAAAAATGACAAAAATTACTAAAAATTTACAGATTTTAGCCTCACATTCCAGAAATTGAGAAAAAAGAGATCAAAACAAATTCTGAACATAAAAACTATTGAATGACGGATATTTTGTTTTTAAAAAGCATAGCTATTGCATAATCCGTCGCCGTGATATTCACGTGTGAAAATTGAAAGGCTACCCCTGGTCTAAATATGGTTGCCTCAGAAACACGCGAACAAATTTATCCTTGAAAATTTTATTCAAATTGGCCGCGAGATGACTTTGCTAATTAATACTAGCTGTTTCAGGTTTATGACATTCGTTTGGTAGATGTTATAATTTTTGCTATTCGAATATCCCCTACTTTTTGTGAACAGTTTATTTGGAAATCATACATTTATTCTGGAGCAGGCACCATTAGTTTTGTTAAATATTTTACATGCATTTGATATTTTTATGTGAACTATATATTTCAAACAGTATGGACCCAGTGATTTTGTGACCTGCACATCCTGCATCTTTTGCGCATAATTTTGTCTCTGAGATGCAAAGTTTTTATTTCAACGAGTCCCAGGATGCAATAGTATTGAAGACATGCATTAAAAATAGTTTTCTTGACTTATTAGTTTGCATTTGGACTCATTGATATAGGAAAACCCATAAGCCCAAAATTGTAAATGGGTCACTGTGGACCCAGGTCAGACTGCTTAGAAGCAGTCTGATCAGTGTTCATAGTGTTTGCATACGTGAAATATATTTATTCTGGAGTAAATTTTAAAATTATAAAGACAGCACTTTTTTGTTAAATATTTTACATGCTCTTCTGCTTAATGCATTTTTGTGGCCTATATTGCAAACAGTATGGATCAGATCAGACCTACGAGCAGTCCCATCAAGGTTCATAATGTTTGCTTATGTGATTGAATTATTTTGGTGTAAATCAGATGAGAGTTTGTGACCTATATTGCAAACGGTATGGACCCAGATCAGACTGCTTTGGAGCAGTCTGGTCAGGGTTCATAGTGTTATCTTACATGATAAGATTTGTTTTGGGGAAAATTGAAAATATGCAGCAGATGTAATAAGCAGACAACACTCTTTGTTTAATACTGTCATCTGCTAATGACCAAATGAACTTAAATAAATATTTAATGCTTATATAATATTGCAAACAGTATGGACCCAGGTCAGTCTATTGAGCAGTCTGATTTTGGTTCTTGATGTTTGCTTACATGATGAAATTATTTTGGAGTAAATTTGGTGTAATTTTGTGATCTATGTGGCAAACAGTATGGCCCCAGGTCAGACTGCTTAGGAGCAGTCTGATCAGTGTTCATAGTGTTTGCTTACATGATGAAGTTATTCTAGAGAAAATTTAAAATGCACAGAAGACACAAAAAGCAGACACCAGTAAACACTGTTTTGTTAAATATTTTTGTATGAAGTGATTATCTTCATGAATATAAACAAAAGCAGCTATTTAATTTTTGTTAATGAAAATCGAAACATCTGGGTTCACAATCGGTATGACACACTGATGCAATGTCAGAGTTCTCACAAGTATTTTGAAATAATACATAAAATTTTCATATTTCAGCTAAAACTGCCGAGTTTTCTGGACCAAACTCCAACTTTATAGTTTTGACTCCCAATTTTCTTCCAGGAATGGATTCTATAACTTCTATTTTCAAAATCCTAGTGAGAACTCTGACTCCGATCTGCTGCATTGTTACTACATTTATGTACATGACCTGTCCCTACTGAAAAGAAGGCTTTCTCATGATGTGGTTCAATTCTTAAAATTGGTCATACATTTTCAAGTGTTTAGTCCTCACATTTTTAGCTAGGGTTTATTATTTCCTTTTTGCAGATTTTTTCTTGCCCCTGATTCATGCCTGCTGCACCCCAATTGTGGGATAGATGCAATACATTGTGAATCTGCTTGATTTAGCCTCGTGATATGCTTGAAGAAACGTTAATTCAGCATTTATTTGGCATCTTTTTAAGGTTGAATTAGTATTGTATTTGTGCCTGCTGGGACGCTATTGACCCTACTGATTATCAAAAGGATAACTCTTAAGTGCTTATCATCTCTTAATGATCAAAGTTTGTATGGTGAAAATTTGAATGAAATGCATTCATACGTTTGGAACTGGCAGACATAAACTTTAAGCGGATATAACTTTATTGTTTGAGTATATAAGTGATACTCATTCGCGATGATTATATTTTCAGAAGTAAACAAAATACCAAAATATTACCTTTATTAACAGCTAGGTACACTATTTTGTGCACTCGTCGACTGCAACCACCACGCGATGACTGCACTGTTCGAGTGCAGGGGTTCTCTTGCGTGAATTTGCTACAAAAAACAAATCATAAACTCTATAAGCACATTTTGTCCTCCTGTAGCGACACCATCTATAGTAAAGTTAAAGAAAACTTGCAAAAAGTCTCATTTTGAAGGTTCACCTCAACGTTTTCCGGATGTAAAAACGTTAGTCGTGCAAGCAGTGATAGCAAAATGTACTAGCAGAAAGAGAAGTAGATACCAAACAACGGTTGTAAATAAGGTAAACAAGTCCTCAACATTTTTTAAACATTCCGCCAGTGTATGAACACCTACTGTGGTACCAACCAAGAGTGACAGTGATGTATGATTTTTGATTACAATTATTAGGTAAAACATTAATTGGTACACTCCCATTGAGCAAACGCGAATCGATATATCACTTGTGTATTAATCCTATCCTATGGATAGGAGTAATACACAAGTGATCTATCGATTAGCAATCCCTGATAACTTTGTAAACAAAACACGACGTCAGTGTCACTCTTGGCTGGCAGGTCAGTAATCATCTATGCGCTGCGCGTGCACAGCGAGTACTGTTTCGACAATGAACACGCCATCAAAAAGAGGTTAAACTCTACTTTTCAAATATGTATCATTTTAAAGCATTTTATCACTGCATTTTGGTGTTATGGTGCCATGCTTCGGACTTTTAAAATTACCCTCGTAACTGTAATGATCTAAAGAAAAAGGCTATTGACCCACAGACAACCAGAACTAAATAAACGAGCCAGTTAAGCCCGATTGTTTCAGTTTACATCCGATCATCAATGAAAGTTTTAAGTCAATATTATCAATGTGATGCCAGAAATATCGTCGTGCAATAAAAGAGGAAAATATAGTCATCAGGGCTCAAACTTTCAATGCTTCCTTAAAGGTAAGGACGACCTAAGTTAAGCATTGCGACATGTAACATCAAACGTATACTAAATTTGCTGGAATGATGCTGTACTTATGGTCAAAGATAGCATTGTGATCTACAGAAAAACTGAAACTGTTTTGATTTTAATAAGATCGAAACGATATTTTTAGCTTCCTAAAACCTCAATACTTAACTTAAGTCTCCCTTAACGTTAAAGAGGCATTGTAATTTTTGGGCACTTATGCTGTCGTATGATATCCATGGTACATTCTACTTTTTATTACGTTTTGTTATAAATTTTAATAGATTGGGAGAATTAGGCTTTCTCACATTCTTGCAAATATATCATAAACTACTGGCTCTAATATGTCCTATAACAACCAAAGCAATATTTAACAATCAACTGTGTCAAATAATTTAGAAATTGGTTTAGGAATTTTATGATAGTGTTAGCATAAATCTTTCAATTACTTAGCAGAAAACATTTGTTTATTTCCTTAAGTCATTACACTAGGACATACTTTCCTGAAAGGAGAACGTTGTTTTAATTAGCCGGACAACATTATATGTATTTCTATGTGTAAGTGTGTCTTTTTACAAAGTTATTGAAATTTATAGCCCAAAAAGAAAGTTGGGATCAAAAATTATCATTAGACGCATTTGTTTTTTTTTTTATTGTGCTAAAGGTTTAGCGAATGTAGCCATCCAATGTTATATGTATTTCTATGTCTAAAGTGTCCTTTTG